>CM075009.1:3814595-3862365 GCA_037576675.1 Pangasius sanitwongsei | reverse complement strand
TATATATATATATATATATATATATATATATATATATATATATATATATATATATACATATATATATATATATATGTTAGCAAGTGGAAATATCTTCAGTAAACTATAGGTACATTAACATTTCTCATTATTGTTCACACTCACTCACTTCCAGTAACCGCTTGATCCCGGTCAGGGTCACAGTGGATCCGGAGCCTATCCCTTGAACACTTTGCATGAGGCAGGAATACACCCCGGATGCCAGTTCATCTCAGGGCTCTATGCACACACTCATTCATACTTAGGGATAATTTTGAGTCATCAGTCCACCTACTGGAATGTTTTTGGGAGGTGGGAAGAAACCAGAAACCCCAGAGTACACAAACATGGACACAGGTAGAGCATGTGAAACTCAACATATCTCAGGATCAAACCAGGGAGGTAACAACAATACCGCCTGTGCCACCATGTCTACATTTATTTATTTTAAGTATTTATTTTTTAGAAAGAAGCACAATTATCTGAAAATTCACTCACTATATTTTATATCTAATCTAATAAGTATATATTAATGTTCTTATATGTTAAGATGTTTTTACTTTTTATGATATATATTTTAGAGCTCATTTAAACAACTAGACAAATTTCTCAGAAATATTCCTCAATAATCTCTTTGATTGACATACCTTAGCTTTTTAAACTTACTGTCTTTGTATGCATTTCTCTATTACAGACACCCACAGACTCTGCACAGAATAATCATCTGAATTATATGACAGAACCTTCCAGATCCCAGTGTGACAGCTTTGGATGAATGATAAATGCCTGGCTGCGTGAAGAAGGCAGAATTCGTTTGAACAGCTTCAGCACTTCGTCTCTTCAATCTAATAAATCTAACCCCTCCCTATCGTTTTGAAACCCTCTGATTACTTTATCATGTTGCAGCATGCCTCTTGTTCTGCCCCTTAACATGCAGGATCATAAACGGAGTGTGAAGGCTAACACATTCAGAGCTGGCCCGACCCCATCGATCACACACACAGCAAGAGTCCAGCCAGCTCCATAGTAACAGGCTGGCTTCACCTATAGGCCAAATGTTTGAAACCAAATACCTCATTCTCTCCCAGCACTCATACACACACACTGAAGCTTAATACTACATAATCCAATCCTTTCTTCATGTCTGTCAACTGCTGAGAGAGCTTATGGTCCCTCACGTTGGTGGAGAGATGCACAGAGCAGCACAGAGACTTGCGCTGCCAAGGACCAAAGGACAGGTCACCCTGCCCGTCCGAACACACTTCAGAAGGATTTTATTCTGACAATGAATCGCCTCCCATATTCACCGGGAAATAAAAAGAACGAGAAAAGGGCTATTGTTGCTGCCATGCTGGACAGATATACCACAGAGGATCTCGTATCTCGTACATATATATGTGCGCCCTTTTGATTTAGCCAGATGCTGATTTTTTGGAGGCCTTACTGGTGCTTGTCAGGAATGTGCATTTTCAGGCTTCCTATTATGAATTTTATTTATAGTCTATTTTTCACAGAGAAAACAAATTTGGAAATAGAAATATGCCATTTACACAATTATAATACCCTTCAAAGTAAACAAAACCGTAGACTTTTTTGTTTGTTTGTTTGTTTCCCTAACACTTAATTTCAAATAAAAAAAATGCTTTGGACTTATTTGCTGAGGTCTACTTTTTTCTTTTCTGACATGGTATCCAAAAGTAGAAAACAGACTGCATTAGCTTCATGCTTCCTTAGATAAAATTACAGGTTAAAGAGCTTTAGCCGAAAGCTTTTGGGACATCTGGACACAACCATAAAGCAGAGTGAAGACTATTAAAAGTGAAAATTAGTGCTGAATTTCAAGTAGTGATGTTGAAGCAAGCAACATAGCAAGTGGGTTTGAAAAATTTCCGGATATCCAGATATGTGAACAGAAGCACTGAAACATCTGACTCTACCTCTACGACTCACATACTACCATAATGCAGTAGAAAGTTTTGTATATTATTATAGCATATGCTAATAATTTAAAGAAAAATATCTAAGGCAAAGCTGACCTCTGGAATGAAGGTCTGCGGCTAGCGGGCTGGTGGGAGGCTTCTTCATGGCAGCAGAACGGTACACGATGTGAGGACGACCGCCGCCACCATCCTCCTGCTCCATCACATGATGTCCCGTCTCCACCGGCTCGATGAAGAACTCCTCCTTCTCGGTTCGGATCATCCCCGCCTGAGTAAAAGAGAAAAGGCACACAGAATTACCATATAACCCTGCTGGATAATCACGGTCATGTTGCTTAGGAAATGTGAATAAATATGTTAATACCACAGAACTGCTTCAAGAAACAGTTCTTGATTCTGATTGGACAGAAGATATTGATTCATTTTCTATAACAGTAGCTCTTACTGTAGTTCAAATCAAACATTTTTAATATGTTATCGTTTCTATAGTAACAAGTCATTCACAGGAACTTGTATGATGGACGCTCAACATAATCTAAGCCTATAACATAAGTAATAACTTTTGTGGACGTTCCACAACATTAAATGTAACTATAAACAGACAAAAAGCACAACATATCATTGATTAATAAAGTAAAAATTCCAATTGTTGGCAAATCACTTTGGTATAAGAAGAATAAAACACGTCAAGACATGCAGTTGGAGGAAAAGAATCAACCATCATGGATTATTTTCCTACAACAGCACAACCTGTCCTGTTTTATTCCTTACAAGTCTATGTTTCCTTTGACCACTTGGTGCCAAGACTGTTTCTAAAGTCCAAAAATATTCTAGAAAACATTGCCAAAATAAACAGTGCCCTTTTATTACTACAACTCCTCTGGGAAATATGTACTTAACATCTGGAAATCTATATAACAGCTTAACCAAAAAGACTCAAAAAGGCAAACAAGGCCAAGTGGAAATAGAATACAATGTAACACAAACAGTGCATTATGCATTTAGTTAGCCTCAGAGCGTTAACCTCCATTTGTGTTCCTGGATGCTGGAGAAAGAAGGAAAAAAACAGTGAGCAGTCACCCATAAACTCTGCACTTGCCCCTTATCTGAGCTCTTATTTCTTAGCTCTTATAAACTGCTTTAGAGATTTCACATTCATTGTTTTTCAAAGTTTGTAACCACAGCTCCACCCCTTCTGCTCTGTAGATCCACCCACTTGGCGACGCCCCCCAAAATGTTACAATAGTGAGATATTTGTAATTGCATGCATTGGCAGTGTAACCAGCTCTTTGTAAACGACAGCTATTAAAAATTGTGACTTATCACAGAACAACAGCAAACAGTAAACATTGTAAATTAGGATTTGTAATTAAAATATGAGAATTGCACACGCAAACGCTGCTGCTACAGTTGCACAGTTTTTGGGTTTAGCAAAGATCTCTGAAGATTTATTTATGGTTACTTTTAACAGGAAAATAAGTCGATACTTAATTTATCCTAATAAAACAGTCTAGTCGGGGCAGCAGCATGGCATGACAAAGTGTAAGTAAGTTATTTACTTTCAACGTGAGCTAGCAATCTGCAGAGATGAGCAGAGCAGCATCCATTGGTGGGAAAAGTGAGGTGAAAATAGCTTAACTTTATGCAAATGGGAAGTGTAGCAGTGTGACAACTACCATTTTTTTACTTTCTGATTGGCACAAAAGCCAAACAGCATGTCGTTTTAACAAGTCTGAATACGTATTTCAAAAGACTGACAGGATCAAACTAGTATCGTCACGATATAACCTGTCAATAAGGCTTTCATGTGAAAGGTTTAATATGATTTGATAAAGGTTCTACTATGAACTAAAAAGTTGCATGTTGACACAGACATAGACAAATGTGTTAATTTATTACCATATAAAGGCTAGCAGGTGGTACATGTGCTAATTGGTAAAGTCAGCTCTTGATATATTGTTTATAAGTGTGTGTGTGTGTGTGTGTGTGTGTGTGGATGTGTGTGTGAGAAGCAGCTGACGCTTCCTTTGACATGATCCACAGTGAGAGAGCAACGCTGCAGCCACACTCAAGCATGGCTGGAGATCACAGTGCAGAAACGTGCTAAAAGATCCATATGTCAGCCGGAGTTATGTAAGAGGCCTCAGAAGGCCATCTACCCCGACTGACCTTCTCCTCTTTCTGCAGAAAGAGAGATGAAAAGAAAGAGAAAAAAGAGTGAAAGAGACGGAGGAATAGAGGCCATAGGGCAAGATGTGTCCTGTCAGGAAGGTGAACAAGTGGCACCCCATGCTAGTAACGGTAGAGAATGGTAGATAAGGTCATATTGTGCAGTTTAGCTATTAGTGCACCCCTCCTTTCTCCATTTCCCTCTCTCTCTCTCCATGCCTCCATCTCTCTCTCTGCTCTGAAACAAGCGATCAGAAAAATGTCAGTCACTCTCCCCAATTCCATCTGTCTGTTTAGACAACTGATAATTACCGACCCTCCTGACAGCCGCCACGTACCATCCACGAGGGAGAGCTCATCGCACGTGCACACACACACACACACACACACACATACACACACAGACATGCTCCACACGCACTCTCATGCTTCTCATTTCAAAGTGCTACAGAGGATGAATAATGCTGCTGTTGGAGCTCAGTAAGAGGAATTTTTGATTTTTTGCTTTTTTCTGGCATAAAGATTCTAGCATATTCTGTTATAGTTTGGAATGTATAGCCCTCAATCACTGACAAAAACTATTATTGACTATTAAACATGTGACATGGTACGCCATAAACCATGCAACTTATTGTTTTGCTATTGTACTATTTTAATATAACAATAGCACTGAAAAAGGGTTGATTTTGCCTACACCCCTAACTGACTGGTAATGGTTTTTGGCTGTAGACCTAACATTTTCAATGCTGAGAACTGAGACAAAAGGAAGTTTAGCTAAGCTATCCAGCTATGCCTATACTCAGCTAGTAGTTAGCTAGCTAGCATTACCTCTCCAGCAGTCGCTATTTGACTCTAGTTAGCCAAGTTCACTAGAAAGTTAATTAACGTTAGTATTATATCATTTAATTTAAAAAATTATTGTGTAAACCATCTAATGCTAGCTAGCTAATATTAGGCTAACTATTATGTCATGAAAACCAGTAGTCAGGTTTGATAAGTGGGTGTAAACAGCCTCTACCAAAATAGGAAAAAAATCTGTATTAATAACTAATGAAAAAAATGTTATACACTGTTATAGAAGCTGCTCTTAGTACTGATCTCAGTGGATTTGTGGACACCACAATATGATTAACCCTTCAGAGAAACTAAATATGAGCATTCAGGAAAGAAAGAAGAGAGCAGAGACAGAGACTTAGCCCTGACCTCGCAAACTATCTCTATCTCTGTTTATGCTCATCCCTTCATCTCCGTCCGGACTGATGGGTAAACGCTGTGGCGCATGAGGCACTCTCGCACCAGAATACCAAGCAGTGGGCAAGTGGAGAGACATGTCAGCCAGGAGAGATGACAAGAGGGACTCTGAGACACGGACATATCGATCTGAGGAAGGGAGAGTGGGAGGGGATGGGACAAGGCTGTGCTGTCCCCATTGCGTTCAGAGGAACTGCTGAATAAAACATCAGGGACCTTCTGGAGCCGAACAGAACAGTGTGTTCACTTCCAAGCCTGGACTTAAGAGACAGGAACTAAAGCTTGGGCGGTAGAGAGAGAGACACAGGGACATGTCCAAATCCTCTAATATGGCCTCTGGTTGCTGGTTTACCCAATAATGCCAAGCAAATCCGTTAGCAGGTTGGAGTTTATGGCTAGGCAATATTTTTCCACTTTTAAAGAACTCAGTCAAGGTCTCAGTTATGGTGGTGCAAATTACAAACATGTTTCTGGAGTTGCAAACTCAAAAACGTCAACACTGAAAAACTTCAACACTGAAAAACTTCAACACTGAAATTATATTTATATTATGTTATAATATAAATATAATTATTTATATAGTTATACTATGCACTATGCAGTATATTATACACTTTCTACTATATTTTATCACAACATCCCAAAACCTAAGTCAAAATCAAATTCCAGATCAAACACTAAAATGCTCTTCATCAGAACTACGTCTGAAAGCTGACCGAAACAAACTTCCCAGCTCAGAGCTTTTCTGGTCTTTCATAACAGCTGTCTATGAATCAAGGGGGCGGGGTAATGAACTCTGTTAATTTAATCCTGCTTGGTACAACCCACACCATGGTACAAACCCTCAGTGACAGTTTCCTTTTTTCTTTTCATTACTTGCTTGCATTATGTGGGTTTTATCCATTGTCTCGATTATACAGTATATTTTTATTTATAACACAGCGCTGTTTAATTCTCGCTTATCCTACCTAGGGTTGCAGGGTAGCCTGGAGCCTGTCACAGAGGACTCGGGGGACACCCTGGATGGGGTGCCAACCCATTGCAGGGCTCAATCGCACACACACCTATTCACACACTATGGACAACGCATGTCTTTGGACTAGGGGAGGAAACCAGAGTACATGAAAGCTCCACGCACACAGGGCAGAGGCAGGATTCGAGCCCCCAACCCTGGAGATGCGAGGCAGCAGTGCTAACCGCTAAGCCGCCGTGACCCCCCCCCCAACCCAATATACGTAACCGATTTTAAAAATGTGTTGTTATTTAATGCAGAAAAACGTAGAATCTTTGATATGGTGAAGTTTTCTTTAAGGTGACTTTTATTTAACATTAATGGAAAAAGTCTCCAGTGTCCGTGTTTTGTGGATGCACAATGACATTAAATGCAACTACACATGAATAAAAAGTATGACATATTTTTCTTTAGTAAATAAGAATTTGTAATTGTTGGAAAAGCAATCGTTGGCAAAGAGAAATTAACATTTCGAAGTGAAGTGAAGTGACGTGGCCAAGTATGGTGACCCATACTTGGAATCTGTGCTCTGCATTTAACCCATACAAGTGCACACACACAGTAGTGAACACACACATGGAGCAGTGGGCAGCCTTTTTTGCTGCGGCGCCCGGGGAGCAGTTGGGGGTTTGGTGCCTTGCTCAAGGGTCTCACCTCAGTCGTGGTACTGAGGGTGGAAGAGAGCGCCGGCCTGAGACTCAAACCCACGACCTTCAGGTTCACCTTCAGGTTACAAGTCCAACTCTCTAACCATTAGGCCACAACTGCCCCCCAAGGCCCCAAGACCCCAAGGCCCCAAGGCCCCAAGACCCCAAGACAGTCGAGGCATGCTGTAGTAGGAAAATAATCAACTTTGGTATGATAACACTAACTCAGCTTCATGTCAAGCACCATCACAATACCCTGTCTTTAATTATTTCCCTATAACAGCACAGCCCCAAGTGTTTTATTCCTAACATATTCAAATAAGGTTCCATTAATTCTATTATTCACATAATTGAGCCATTAAAGCTTTTGATTCAGTCCATTTCTCTCTGTAGTGACTGCCTGCTACATTCTACTCAATTTACTTCAATAAAATCCTTGGGATGAATTACGGAACTAAGCTGTTTTTGGGGAATTAAGTACCTTTTTGTGCATAATGTCTTTGCTGGCAGTTTAATTCACATTGTTGAAGCTTACACTAATTTGTCAAGCACATCGCACATGTTTAGTTGACATCATTTGTCATAACACCCTCTTATCTCCTTGGTGCCATTTTGTGTGTGTGCGGAACAGATTTTGCAGGCGAACATTTTGCATGCTCAAAACTAACATACAAGTACAAACATAAGAATGTGGTGTAAGTTAACATTCTCATACACCACAGCACTTCATCATACAATCCTGTCTTGGCTCATATCTTACTCTATATATGTGTGAATGTAGCATATGCTCTGTAAGGCAATAGGCTTGTGTCAACTCATTAGACTGTATCTCTTGTCTGCTTGGTGACCGATCCTGTTGGCAGGAGGTGTAATGTCTGAGTGATGTGCCGTGATGATCTCCATGACATCTCAAACATGCTTTGGAGGTGAGAGCGGCCTAAAAAAGACCAGTCGTGATATTGAACAGTGGGGTGTCTGACAATGAGGGCCGCATCAGCGTGATATTAGCCAAGTTTACTTTTTTCTTACACGCACACACAGACACATTCAGAGGAATATGTTAGCACTGAAGCCCCCTGAAACTTACCAAACTATTAGTTTTGCAAAGATTCAGATCTGTGCGCTGAGATTAATATTTAATTTAACCCTCTGTACCAATAGGCTGTATTGTGAAGGAGGCGTGGCCTCTGTACCTGTCAGTTCCTGTAAAAGGAGGCATGGTGGCGAAGGAAGTGTAGGCTTTGCATGAAAGAGGCATGGCCTCTATGTCAGTCACAGTGAAGGAGGTGTGGCATCTGTGTGAAGTAGTTGTGGCCTCTGTGTCTCTCAGTCCCAGTGAAAGAGGTGTGGCTTCTGTACCCATCAGTTGTAGTGAATGAAACCTGGCTTCTGTGTCTGTCCATCCCAGTCAAGGAGGTGTGGCCTTGTTGTCTGTTAGTCCCAGGAAAGAAGCCATAGCCTCTGTCATTCCTAGTAAAGAAGCTGTGGCCTCTGTGTCTCTCAGTCTTAGTAAAGGAACCGTGGGGTAAATGTTTTTTGTAATTTTTTGTAACTGTTGTACATAAATGTTACAAAACTTCACCTTGTCTACGATTATACATCTGTTTTAAACACCAATATGTTTCTAAAACGTTTATTATTAGACTTAGATTATGCGGGTTGTCTGCTGTACAAGTCCCTGTGCACAAGCTGTTAGTAAAAAAAGTTAGAACAAGTGCAAAATGAATCAACACCTTCTGACCAATCAGAATAGAGAATTCAACAGTGTTGTAGTATAAGAGGGAATATTTACATGCTCACTGAAAAGTAGATAAAAGATGATAATCTTAAAAAAAAAAAATTGTAAAAAGTACTCACATGATAGACTCGGTCAGGATTAAAATTTGGATTACTCCCATGTGAAACTAATCCCAAATTAAAAGCTTTATAGTCTGGAAAAAATGGTATGCTCATTGTAAAAAGGCCTAATCCCATTTCCTCATGGATTCCCCCATCAATAGGAAGTGGACATGATTTAAGAGCCCTTCTGACCTTTTAGCAGGCAGGAAGAGGTGACAGAGAACGACACTGAAGAAGGGACAGGAATTAATTTAGAGGGAGCCTTAATTGAAAGCACACACTCCTGTGCCAGGAGTAATTATTTGGCGAGAGAGAACATCGCTTTTGTGCGAGCCAGAAAATGACAAGGAGAAAAGCAGCCCTCAGTGAGCACCCACACACACACACACACACACACACACAAAACTGGGCTGCAAGGAGAGAAATTTCAGCATCAAGTGCATCAGACATAAACAGAGGTTAAAAATGTGAGTACATGAAGCGTGTGTGTGTGTCTGAGACTGCTCTGTGTGTTTGGATAAGTATGTGTGTGAAATTTGTCCTCAATTTCTCACTCTTTCTGTCACACACACACACAGACACTCACACACACACACACCTATCTCATACAAATCAGGCTCTCAGTCGTGCAATCTTTTTCTCACTCCTCAACTCAGACTCAATTTCTCACCCACAGATGTCAGAAATTTCTAGAGTAAAAAAATTTGGCCAGCACGGTGTTGTTCCATCGGAAACACAGATCTCAGCGTTGACATCACTCTTGCTCTCTTAAACTTCTTCACCGTCCTACTGTCTCACATCCAGGGCCAAAAAAGTTCTAAAAGCCAGAGCTTCTTTCTTCCTCTGATAGAACACACACACACACACACAGGAAAATATGACATCAGCATGCGTCTGGCTGAACTCTACAGTCTGAGGGAAAATTCTTACTAAGTTTAAGCTTCATTGTCCGAATGAGTATCTATGCCAGGTAACAAAAGCTCAATGGGCGAGAGACATAAGCAAAAGAAAAGAGAGAGAGAGAGAGAGAGAGTATACATTCTTCACCTGTATATACAGATCAGCTTTCAGACATGTCATAAATTCCACCTGCAGTTCACTTTTATTGGGATGTAAAACTTCTGGACAGCTTTTTTCTTACTGCGCTTCAGTAACTAATCACAGACATGTTGGAGAAAGAAGTGAAAGACAGAGAAAAGGGGGGAAAAAATGTCTGCTTCATGGCCGTCTCACGGAACAGGTACAAGTTTCAAACCAGATGAAATCGCAAAAATGACACCACATCTGTCCTCCTTTTTTTTTTAACGCTGTGTGTTTAAGGAGTGACGTGTGAATGCAATAAACATCCACTGAAATCACACTATTTTATAAAACACAGTGATGTGCTTCAATTCAACTGAAATTTGTGAACATCATAAATTCTTTGATTATAAAGGTCCAGACAAGCGACTAACATCTGCATGGCAACAACAGTTACCTTTTAATGCTTAACCATTAATAATTAGCTCATGACTATACGCACGACAATTCAAAGTTCTTACGTTTCGTAGAGACGCTTCAGATCACGACTTTTGACTAGTGACTCTGAACAGATAAGACGTTAATTCTGAGCTTGAAGCAATTATGAAATGTGTATCCCCAGTCGGTAGCTGTCATGTGATAGAGGAGAGGTGGGTGGGAATTGGCCAAGAGAAAATTGGGGAAAAATCAAAAAGAAAGATTAAAAAAAAACACACACACACACACACAAAACAAAACAATATAATTTCAAAAATACTCTCAACCCCGACATTTTTGAAGCATATATTTATAGTCTTAGGGTTGATTTGAGTTTATCACAGACAGTGGGAGTGTACTGTGTTGTAATTGGCCCAACTTGGACTGACGAAATTGTTAGTTGTTGCATAAGGGTATTAAAAATTAATCACTCTGTCTGTCTGTTCCTATTTAGGAAATGGAACTGAAGCTGTATGGACTGCACATGTGGAATTAGCTTACGCTAAGCTTTTGCTACACACACGTGTGAAGTCTAGATTTCCATTCTTCACATGTATACAAAGATCAGGTCATTGAGAAAAGAAGTGGCTAGAGGTTTTTTGTGGGGGTCTTTTTTTTCTATTTTTGTACAGTGGATAGTGCTGGGCAACATGTTGTGCATTCTGAGATGCTTTTCTGCTCACCACGGTCGTAAAGAGTGGTTAATTGAGTTATCATAGCCTTCCTGTCAGCTCGTATTAGTTGCCATTCTCCTCTGACCTCTCTCTTCAACAAACTGTTTCTGCCTGCAGAACTGGATGTTTTTTGTTTTTCGCACCATTCTGTGTAAACTCTTGAGACTGTTGTGCATTAAAATCTCAATAATTAGATGTTAAAATTTTGAATCTTTAAAGTAGAATTGGTTTATATTTAATTTTTACTTTTTATTTCTCCTGTTTTAAGTGTTAAATAATTAAATTGTAGTCATTAACACAGCTTTTATTTATTTGTTTGTTTGTTTGTTTTTATGTCACGGTACATGCTGTGTATCATAGAAATTAGGGCAGTATAACAATATAATATCGATATTGTGATAAATTATGTCACTATACACTTTTCTGTTAAAATTTTGTAATGAACTATTAAAATTGAAATTTATATCATAATTTATTAAAATTATTTGAATTTCTTTTTCTCCCTTTTCAGATTAAAGTAATTTATTGTTATAGACATTAAAGTTTTTCATTGTTTTACTGGCAGTTTGTGTGTGCGTGAGTATGAAAGAGAGAATCCACATTTATCTGATATGGTAGGTTTCCGATATGTGTCCTCACTGTAAGTGATTTAGTGTTCTACGCAAAAACCGTGTGTAACGTCATACGGATAAAATCTCAGTGAAGCATTACTCCTGTGTGCCATAAACCGCTTTATCCTCTTCATTCCTTTCACATCTGGTTGGCTCTCCTCCATCACTGAGGAAGTGTGTGTGAAAACAAATAAACCTGAGATGCTAGGAAAAGGTTCAACAAGCTGTGATCAGTGCTGCTTTCTGATCATGTGAGATCTGTGCTAATCACTGACTAAACACTGAGTAAGTGTGCGATTTAGAGCTGAGAAAACCAGGAAGTAAACAGGAAGAAAAACTGGCCTCTGTGACGTGTGTGTGTGTGTGTGTGTTTATCTATTTGTGTGTCTGCGTGTGTTTTGTGTGTGTGCATATACAGTATTTGTGATATTTATGTCTGTGTGTGTCTGTATGTGTTTATGTATGTGTGTGCATGTGTGTGCATATATTTGTGATATGTGTCTGTATGTGTCTGTGTTTGTGTGTGTTTATGTATGTGTGTGTACGTGTGTGCATATATTTATGATATGTGTGTGTGTTTATCTATATATGTGTATGTGTGTGCATATATTTGTGATATCTGTGTGTGTTTATCTATATATGTGTGTGTCTGTGTGTCTTGTATGTGTGTATATATTTGTGTTGTGTCTTTGTGTCTTTTTTATGTGTGTATGTGTGTGGGGGCGTATCTATATTTATATTCTTTGTGTGTCTGTGTGTGTGTGTGTTGTATGAGTGTGCATATATTCATAATATTTGTGTGTTTGTGTGTGTGTGTGTGTGTGTGTAATCAACACCTTTTGACCACTCAGAATCAAGAATTTAACAGTTCAGTGGTATAAAAACTGATGAATGCATGTGTATGTGAAATATTACGCTACAGTTATGCTTAATGATTCTTTTATAATGAGCTTCACTTGTGCGTTTTTCATGTCAGTTAAAATTATTTCAGAAATGCGACTAGTTCTCTCCTTTCTAACCCAAATAGAATTAATTCCAGTTAAAGGCTCCTCCTGACACTTTAAACTCACTATCATTCACTTCTGTCTAACCAAACACACATTTTATACCAGCCTGATAGTTTACCAGCCTGCAAGTGTCTCATCTGCAGCCCAATGAACATGCTGACAAATGACTCAATCCTGCAAGCAAATGTAAATCCCTCTCCTAAAGGTCAATTCAGCTTCTCCATCCACCATTCAGAGAGAAGCGGAAGAGTGCAAGCACTGCATCACTTCACAGCATCAAGGTTCAAGACACATAGAGGACTGGAGGTGTCCATCATCCTACTGCACACGCTTGAGCTTTGGAAAGGGAAACGTTCAAAAGAATAGGATATGTGTGGCAGCCTAGGAAAACACTTCACATGGTGCAATTTTGACATTTTCTACTATATAAAGTTCTGTTTCTCTTTTGTATCTTATCCACAAGCAAAGTCTGAGCATTTTAAAGAAAATTTGAATTAAAGATTTAATTCCAGCTGTAGCACAAGAGCATCACAGACATTTTGAAAGCCAGTATCTGATTACAACCTAAACTGATTAGAAATATGACTGTTACATTGTGGCGTGTGGCTATCCAACAACTACATCAAAGCCTGACATTCACTGTGAGAGGAACTCACACTTAGGTTTTAGATATTAGGTCTTAGGCATATTTAAGGAGACTGACTGTTTTTGCCATCATGTTTGTTAAACTGGATCCTTGGACCCAACCGATCTTTGCAGGAAGACAGGACTTCAGATTCATTTAAAAAAAAAAAAAAAAAAAAAAAAAAATTTTGGCCAAAACCTTTTTTTTTGTCATGTTTAGCTATCTTACAGAACTCAGCCACAACAACATCTGATGGGTTTTCCCAGACCGCCACACATACTAGTTAAAATGCATGTGGTCTGTAAGAGAAGTCATGACGCAAGCAGCGGCAACGTGAGCTGTTTGTTTACACACTCACCTGCAAAGTTCAGTCTGGAGGATTAAAAGTGATATCCAGTATAGTCAGAGCCGAAACATCCCTTTCAGTCTGGTTTCCAAGTCAAACTGCAAATGTTTAGTGATTTCATGCACAGCAATGTTAAACATACTGATGAGTTCTGTTTCTCTTTAAAACTTTACGCCATCATCGTGATTGTTGCCATGCACTGTCTCAAACTGAAAACTCTGACCTTACATTCAAAAGTATTTACTAATCTAGGTAATTCAGAAGACTGCTATGTAAAACAGACCTTTCGTTAGTTTTAAAGGCTACACGAGAGGAAAAACGGTTAGTGGTTCGTATTCACGTGTAGAATCGTGCCTAAGTATGTGATCTGAGGCTCCTCATCAGTTTGTTTATTCAGTTTATGGATGGAAAGGGCCACAGGATATGTGCAGCAGCCATCTTGTGTATGTGTAGGTAAAAGCAGTTATAGCTAGGCTTAAGAGAAACAGAATGAGTTCTTAGAATATCTTAGAATCTCTGCAGCAAGACTTCACACAAGGTACGTATTATATAAAACAAGATGCATGTAAAAACAATCTAGAATCCGACGTCAAGACCAGAACAAGAAGAGAAAAACATTAAGTAACTTCGTATGTGAAGGCTTAGCTGGGGGAGGGGATTACAGGTTTGAAGCCGCCTGAAATATTTAAGGATAGTTTCAAATGCTTATTCGTGCACATGCACTTGTCGCCATGGGAACTACGAAGCGAAGGAGGAATCTGTGACAATATATTGAGCAGAAATTGCGCTATAATTATGTTCATAAAAATGTTTCACTTGTTCATGCATACATCACCTACACTGGGCATGTTTTTGTCTCATATCCTCACGTTCCAGGCAAAATTTCGAGTTCTCCATGAAAGCCTGAGCATCAGATGACAGGACTGTACTGATTAGTGTGTTTGGGAGTTGAACCTGACAATAGTCTGGGCAGTGCTACATGGTCGCTTGTTGGTCCATATTTTCGTTATGGCCAGATGCTCCTCTGAAGCCAGAGCTTTATGTCACTGAATCATCAATCCCTGTTCAGCTACAAGCAGAAGAGGTGGTGATCTTTCACCTCACTTAACCCAGATCGACTGTTTTGGAGCAGTAATTTGGGTGGCACTGAGCAATGAGAAGTCAGTTCTACTAAAGCAGAAACTATTCATGTGCAACAATCGGTGCTTGGACCCCGAGTCATTATCTCACCAAGCTTTGAGCAAGAAATGAAATAATATTTTCATGTCAACACTCAAAATTTGATTCACAGAAAGTTTCAGGAATTTCTTGACTCAAGTCATTCACTTGTGTTTTTCCCCCCATCCATATCTATCAGCCCCATCAGGTACACCTGTAACCTAGCAACAAGGAAAGATATCATCCCGCCCTCAACCTTCGCTCACAGTGGCAGCTGGAGGCTGACAGCCAATAAAACGCAAGGAACTTCATCTCCCAGGGGACCGATCGACCAATCTGTGAGTTTCACAGGACCTGTTGAGATGCATATCTTCCTCTCGGTGTCTCTTACACACATACACACACACACACACACACACACGGCCCCACCCTAAAAGCAAGAAGACGAGATCACAAGATCAGTGCAGATATAGCATACAAAAACATACTCTTGCTGACAGACAGGCTTCATAACACATCTATTCACACATTGGCTGATATTATTAATATCATTTCTGTCTTTTAACGGTTTTATATATATATATTTATGAAAAGTGGCATTTTTTGATATGCCTGTGTATCCGATTAACACTCGTGTCACTAAATACACAGGTATTAACCAGCCATCACTTTGCAGAACTGTGCACCAGTGCCAAGAACATTCATCTATTCCATCTGCTGTGACTCACAACCTGGTACATGTGTTATTTATTCCTCTGTCGGTCTAACACACACTTGCCTCAGACGCAATTGCCGCACACAATTAGCTCGCCGTGTAACACAACACAGCAAGAGGAGCCGGCGTCGGCTCATAATCAAACCAATACTATGGTCAGTCATGCCACCTCCGGCTGCTTCATTAGAGCCCGATCGCTCCATTTTCCCCTCTCCCTCGCCGCCTCGGGCCCAGACAAATTAACCCCCGCTGTGCCGCCCACTTCCAACCAGACGTCCCTGTTTAATAAGCCGTCTGCAAGGACAGCGACTCTTGCATATATACACTGCCAGCAAGAGCATTCAATGACAAAAAAAAAATGCTGATACAAGAATTAGGGTTTACGCTGATGTCAATTATACATACTAAGCTTTTATTTATGTGTTCTGTGCATAAGTGTTTAGGTAATTAGGATTACAAATAGAAATATCACTTAGCAGCATTTACGATGGTTTTAGGTTCTCTTTTTCCAGCATAATTTCTGAACCGAATCCAAATGCAACAAAGTTACTTTACATATTCCTGTTTATGTGTTTCAATGATTTTTAAATGCACTAGTGTTAATATGCTTTAGACTAAATCTCTAAATCTGTGAGTAACTGTACCTACAGTATACAGCGACAAATTTTCATTTTTCTTACTTTTTACTGCTGGCTGCAAAGCAAGTCACCGATTTATTAGAGGTTATAAGAGGTTAATGTGGATGCTCCACATGATCTAAGACTAATGACTTTGTAAAAAGATGTTATTTAACAAAGAAAAATATATAATCGTTAATATGGTGAAATTTTCTCTAAGGTAAAGTTTTAACATTGATGGAAGGAGTCTCCAGTGTCAGCAGTTCGTAACAGTCAGATGTAAAGCTGTTCCTTTAGGTTTTCCACCATGAGAAATTGCATTATTCTTCTTATTAACTTCAAAAGAACGTGAAGGTACGACTGTTTATAGCTGCTATATTGTAAGTGATAGCAGGAACTAGCTTGTTCCATAGATGTCAATCTTTAATAAATATCACAGAAATATCTCATCACAGAAAATTTCACAACACTTTTTTTTAATCCGTTTGTGTGGCGCGTCCACTATATAAGTCCCTGAGAATGGGTTGTTACTGTAGAAACAAGAACATATTAGAACAAGCTCATTTATATAAACCTACCTTCACTTAACCTCAATCTTCTGACCAATCAGAATTAAGATTTCAACAGTACTGCGATATAATTTAAAAAAAAATTCTGATGGAGGAATCACCAGTCCTCTTAGTATCATATTCATTGTCTCTGCCTTTGTTGTTTCCTTTTATCAGGATGCTTTGTTGGTAACTATCTCCGTAATGTTATCAACCAGTGGTTGCCATCCAAAGAAAAACATGTATCTACCATTAACAATATAAGCTATTTTGGTTCTTCTTCTTCTGCAAATCAAACAAAAACCAGGATCCAAGACAAAGCGTCAGCTCCTGTTTCAGCTCTAGCTCTGTGATCTCTAGACAAGAAAACTCTTTACACCTTCTCCTTCCTTGTCACAGCATCACTATTTATCTGCTCCCATTCATTACCCTGCTCTTAAATCTGTCAAAGTTTTGTGGAATTGAAGTGAGAGCGAGATAATTCTCATACCTTTTTGAACATTGAGGTTTTTTCCATCTCAATTTTCACAGCTTTTTAAATAACAGATCAAAGCAGTTAAATTAATAAATTAGAAGTTTTATGGACAGATAAAAATTCTAAAGGTAATGAAATACACCAGGTGTAGGGATGTAACCAAATATAAATACATCATTCAGAATGAACAGATAAAGTGTTTGAAATATATACAAATGCAAATGCAGAAGGTTCGTATCTTGTGGAAAAGGTTCACAGGGCATCTGGTTGAGAATACTGTGTGATGCAACAGAAAACTTAAGAGGTTTTTAACTCATGCAGAACGGTCAGATATCAAGCTCGCACGACAATTTACGTGATGCATCTAGAGCGTACAAACAGAAATAATACCTGCATGAGCGGGATTAAGAAACTTCTCTAGTTGAGACCAATTCTGAACTTCAGTGATGTAGCTGAGGTTGAGGAACTTTCAGAGCCAGAATTCACACAGTGACATTGCTGCCATTTTTAAGTACCGCTTGCTGCAGAAGCAAAAGTCCAGGGGCTGGAGTCAAACCAAAAGTACAACGGGTAGAGATAACTCAATGTGTTTCAGGTTGGATAAGTGTGTTTATTGTTTCATGTTGTAGAGCGTCTCGTGGCTTAGGGGTTAGGTTTATAGAAGGAGCTGGATCAGGTCCAGTCCTACCCACTGGACTTTTGCTTCTGCAGCTAGGACTATCTTGACTATTTCTACATATGGATTTTTCCCAGTGTTTTCCAGTGTTTTCAGAGGAATAGTGTTAGGGTTCATACTTATTAATTGGTCGGGAAAAAAAATCTTCTAGTTTAGGCCACACCCACTTTGAGTTTAAATATGTATACAGATACAGAGACAGACAGTAGCAATGCATTACACCAATATTTTGCTGAAAAGGGAAAACCATTTCCTTCATCTGCTACAATCCAACAAGCTGTCCTGAAGGATGTGAGAGAGGTTGAGAAAGTCCAATTTGCTCCAGTTTCATACATGTGAAAATGCCGTGACCTGAATATCTAGATCATAATAATCTGCCCTTTTCACATTATTTTTTAATTCATTTCATCTACATATCTCGCATTGCTCTGAATAAACTTGAGAAGCATATGCTGAGTCAGATTTGGGTAAGTCCTTTCCATATTAGAATTAGAATTCCTGGAATTCCTGATTCAGAGAAGATGTGCAGCATTGACTGGGGCATGGGACAAGAACATGTTCGGAGAACGAAAGCTGAAAGCTGGCTGAGGGGAAAAAGGCTTTGTTCATTAGTCATGTGTCTGCACAGAAAGAGAGAAGGGGAAACATAGCACTGACAGGTGGGTTCTTCTTCGGATTCTAAAATAAATATTATTCCAAATTTTTCCAAAGTGAGGTGTCATGGAAAATTTAGAGAAAGAAAGATGAGAAGGGGAGATAGATTTGATGGATGGATGGACAGCTAGGGGGATGGATAGAAAAACAGAGTGAGAGAAGACAAGATGCTGACAAAAGAGAGAGAGAGAGCAAGAGAGAGAGAGAGAGAGAGACAGTCCAGGACCCTCATTACACAGCTGGAGCAGAGCGCTGCAACCCCCCTATGGGCCACTTTAATGAGCCAACCCATCACACACAACGCAGGTAATCAAGGTCAACTTACAGACCACGCTTGCAATCAACACACACACATACACACACACACACAAAATACAAATATGCAAGACAGTTTCCTGTGAATTCACTCAATCACCCTCTTCCATTAACCACTCTATCCTGGTCCAGGTGAATCCAGACCCTATCCCGGGAACACTGCGCATGAGGTGGGAATACACCCTCGATGGGACAAATTCACACATTCATTCTATTTTCTGTGACTTGTGGATCTCCAATCATAAATGCACAAGTGTGTAAATGTTCAGGAGTTAACACGTGACTATGGCTACATTTCCATCATGGGCTTTGCTGCACAGTTCTGATATTTTGAAACAGATCTGTATGGAAGATGTTTGCCATAATCACTGGTCACTGGCATGCTGCTCCAATAGAGTGCAAAGTGAAGGCCAAAATATAAGTATAGCCATGTAGAGAAAGATCTAGAAGATATCACAAACTTGCCAAGACTCAGCCTTAAAAAGTTATAACCATTTAACACTGTGTTTATCAGTGGGCTTTCTTTTCTTATTACTTCTAAATAATTCAAAGATCAATCAATAATGCAGCTTTAATTAGCTTAGTTACACGGTCTGCATCGAGGACTGCTGCACCTGATCTGGCTGCCAATGCAGAATCAGCAGAAACATCAAATAAAGGAGAACGGAAGAACGAACCAGCTGCAGATGAGATCGCTAATTGCTAATCACAAAAACAAACCATTTTTTTCTATTTAGCGAATCATGGTCAAGGATCAAATTGTACTGTGCTGTGTTCATTCACACTGTATGTTTCCTATCTGCAGGTAATAAAGACATAAATCAGTCAAGGCACTAGCGCAAATAGTGACAGAAGATCTCAGTACTCTAGAACGAACATGATATTGCAAAATCCCTTTGCCAGTTATTGTGATCGTGACTCCCCGAGTCTCTCCTCAGAGAGAGATGAGATAAGGGGATTACATGGGCTGACCTTGTGCCTTAAAGCTGCTGAGAAGATGTAGTACTCAAGCTATCAAGCAGAGATAGGATCAGACAGGAAAGATTCACAGCCAGACAGAGAGACACAGAGAGATAGTGAGAGAGGCAGCTTGAACGTCAGGTACTTCTTAACTGTGTTTAAAAGACCACCTTTCATCATCGATTGCCCTGATAAAAACACGACTTCTGGCTCAATTTGTGCTGAAAAGATAAGTCCCCATTAGCAAGGATCAAGAGTAGAACTTCGACCTGCATTTTTGGACTCCCTGTTTTCAAGCTGGAACAGCTTCAGGCTAGGCGCAGAAGCTGAGCTAAATGTACCTATAGATTCCATTTTCTATTTTAGAGCACCAAGCAGAAAGCATGCTGTTGCAAAGTTTCCCAGCATGTCTCACACAGAGGGGAGGGGTTTCCATTTGCATGTGTGGGTCTGTGGTATGAAAAAAGTATGGAGTGGAGAGAAAAAAAGAGAGGGGGAGAGAGGAAAGAAAGAGCAGGTTAACATTAATGGTCAGTGACACAGAGCGGTTGCTAGCGCTGCTCCTGAAATATTAGGCAGCCTTCTCACAGGTGAATAATTCCTGGCTTTAATGTAGCAAGGCCACGTTGCCAGGAGTAAAAATTCTCCCTCGTCTTCCATTTTACGATTTACAGAAGGCACAAATACACAAATGCATCCTGGGTGATAGGTGATCACAAGTGGACAGGGCTGAGTACAGGTGTGAACGGGGTCAAATGTGTCTCGAGGATGCTCTGTGATCTGATCACACGAAGCACATCGGAGGTGATCCGATATGCATACGGCCACAACACATTTGTAGTTTGAGCATGAATGCGTCTTGACGTGTCCTGTACAGCAATGAAGGAACAACTACTGGACTGCGTCATTGCCCGAGCCAGAAGATATGTAATCATTGCAACTGCATTGTTTAGAAATCATGCTGAACTGTAGAGTTCTCCACCGCCAGTGGAGATCCAATGGATAAAGGTGACGCTATTACAGCAGAGACATAATCAGCTGCTTTTCATAGTTTCATTTGTCACCTCATCTCTCATTGATTTCTAAGTTTCGTTAGTAGACCATGTGATTAAAATGTCTGAAACAGTCCGTGCAGGTCCTGCACATGAGATAGAATTTGCAGGACATTTCTGCCTGAAAATAAATGCAGCGGAAGACTGACATAATAAAATCTGCATGACTGCCTCGATGTATGAAAGCTGATCACAAGTGGTCACTGGAGACACACTCATAATGCCAGGTGGGAACGGAGCTAAACACAAATAAGGAACATAGAGGCTGAGCTTAGCTTGGTGCCTTGATAGTCATATTTAAGGAAAATTATAGATATGGGGAATCAAAGATTGACTCCAAAATGTTTGGAATTGACCAGCCCTAGTGGAAAAAAGTAGTGGTGTCTTTTGTGAATAGATCAATAAGAAATACACACTTGCGGACATGCTGTTACAGGAAAATAATTAATGATGTGGTGGGGTAATGTGGCCTGATGTGTGGCCTGCTGTTACCTCCCTAAAGGTGATTATTTTCCTATAACAGCACATCCCAAAGTATTTTATTTGTCTTCATACCACAGAAATGTATCAACAATTACAATTTTTTACTAATTAAAAGAATGACATTTTATTTGTTTCTTGTTACATTTAATGTTGTGGAACGTCTGTGAGACAAGTTTATGTGCTAACTGACGTTATAGTAGCTATAAACTACTATACTATCCCTCATCTTCCACTATTTTTTCTCTTTCTCAAGTTTATTAGACAAAAAAAAAAACAAAAAAACGCAGCTTGTCATGTTACTGAGATGCCACAAAGTCCTCTATCCTGAAGACGCCATGCTGGAAAACAAACATATTTTACCTTTGACACTGGAGACTCCCTCCAAAAATGTTAAATAAACATCTCCAAGCATCACCATATCAACAATTACATGTTTTTCATAAATAACACAATGTTTATTATTAGTTCTACATTATGTAGAGCATCCTCCACACAAGTCCATGTTAATGAGCTGTTACTGCAGAAACGATATTGTTTTAAAACAAGAGCATTAATATAAACCACAACTAAAGTCAGAGCTGCTGTTAGAAAGAATTAATCAACAGCACTGTGGTATAAATGGTGTTAATCTACATGCCGTCACATATCACATATTAATCCAACAGACAGAAGAATGGGACCATTCCATGAAACACTCAAATATATCTTCAATTAGTAGCTAAACACATATGGGAACTGTCAACACTGAAATGACCTTGGAACTGTTTTCCTCCACAATGGAGATTAATGAGACAAATGTCTGACACTGTGGTAATTACAGTCTGGCCACTTCAAATTTGTTTCTGGTATTGTTCCACATAGTTCATGGTACAACTAGCTTCTACAATGCAAAAGCCATCAGAAAGAGTGCAGGCCTCAGGGACGAACAGCCTCCTCCTCATGATTTACAGCACGTTGTATGCTTGGCCTGAGAACAGTCAGTGTTTCGTGCATTTCTACTCCCTCTCCAGTTTATCTCTATTAGAAGGACGATGTGCTTCAGGCCACTTCTGCAATCCAGAGCACTGAGGATTTTGGCCTGGTTTGACCACAGATTTGTATGGAGAATCAAGTGACTGGAAAAAAAACACAACAGTATATTCATAACAATCCTTACAGGCCAGCGCTTGGGTTTTATTTGACTTGGAGGGGACGGTGCACTCCAGAGTTGCTTTGCTGGGAAATAAATCCACTAACACCGGGCTGGACAATGAGCTTCATGGATATCTAGGGGTTTGACATCACAGCTGGAGCTGCATCCAGCACAGCTGTGGACAGCGGGCACGTATACAATAGGAGAATCATCATCATTTCCATGATGGTGGAAATTTCTAAAGGTGCTCGGCAGTTTAAAGAGGTTCACCTTTATGCAATTAATCTACTGCTTACGTGATGCACAGAAAATTAGATTACTAGTTGGGGTATTTTCAATGAAGATGCCTATCATGACTCTATTGTGTTGATGAGGTCATTTGAGAAGCGTGACTTTTTAGTATTCCAAGCACTGAGCAAAAGTTCAAGGTGACTAAGTTTAACTGAACCACTAAGTATGAGAAAGTGCTTGATGCCTGAGGTCATTCCACTGGATGAAGTCCTGTGGCATCTGTCCAGGGGTTTCCACTTCTAAACTTGGTGCAATGGCTTAACTTTCCTAATAGCTTTAGTCCTGGTGCAGATACCACCTCTAGGTCATGACAAAAGATCACAAGATCACAAGGCCTCTGGGTCAACACTGTGCTTGTTTAACAGTACCTTAGCAACAGAAATAAAAAAAAAAAAGAAACAGAAAAAAAAAGAAAATCAGAAACAGTGAAGCAACACTATCTGAAAATATTCATTTTTGCTTTCCCAGCAGAACCGTGGGAAAGTGTTTGATGGTGCAGGGACACTGAACTTTTGGACTTTCATCACTTCTCCCATTCCCTCAGTTTTGTTTAGCATAATTTGACTCTCTTAGCATCTCCATCTGCCAATAGAAGCTTCCATTTATCTCTCCAGTTTCCTCAATTATCTATTCATCTCTGCACCTCTCTTTCTGTCTCTCTCTCTCTCGCTCTCACCCTGAGGCAAATGTGCCTAGGAGCCAAGTCCTGCCTGAGTTCAGCTGACAGGTAGGTCTAAATATTTAAGTGCTGGGTACACACTTCCATGCAGAAGCTCAACACACACACACAACCTCTCGATTCAACAGAAACACAATCTCATTCACTAAACCTTTACGCATTTTGCTTAGGAGCTCTGCGTTTTGAAATCAGAGTACGCTAGTAAGGGTCCAAAAATATGCAAAATATGCAGTCTTCTCTTTTTTTCCCCAATAAAAATGTCAGATGAGCGACCTGACGAATGAATCTGGGATGATTGACAGTTGTGTTGGCATTTTTGAACTCTCCAGTAGTTCCCCCTGAAAGCCCCGCCCCCTTCTCCTGGCTCACGTTAGTGATCATCATGTCGTCTCGATTTTCTCACTTGAAGGATACATCCTTGCTTTCTGTCATGGTCAATGGAGAATGTTTTGATTTCATTAATGTGAAATAAAATCTATCAAACACCAGGCACTTGGGCAGATGTAAACACTAGAAATGTTCACATGCACAATTTCCTATTAATTTATGTACATACTGACTTTTTCCTAGAATAGGAAGAAAAAAGTCAACTTTTCACCTTTTCTGCACGTAAACTAAAACAGATGATATTTTTTCTTCCAAAGCACCTGGTGGTTATTGTAAAGCCCCATATCGTGCAATATAGTTTCTAGCTTATACAAGCAATCTGTGAAAACACTGTATCGAAAAATGTACTGTGCAACCACTTAACCCCAACTCCCTTCATGCCTTTCTTTCAATACACAGGTTTATATACTCTTCACAGTTTTTCTATCACCATCACCTAATTTCCTTCTTCCTCTGCACTCGCTTTCTGCCTCACATCTCTACGGCCGCTAATGTAAGTGAAGAAAAATGATGCAGTGATGTAGGCTTGGGACGTTTGACAATAGTTTCGGGAATCGCCGATAGATTCCTGATGGCTATCAAGTTGGATGATATAGTTGGACGTCTGTCAGAAAACGTGGTCCTACAGCTTTAACACTGACAAAAAAAAGTGTATTTTATCTCGTAATGTGTTTTCTTTCCGTGTTTGTTATCCTATTTTGCATCCTATATGAACCTTAATAACCTGACTTCAGAGCAGAGCAACAAAACATCTTTCCCTGATGCATCTTAGCCTCTCTTGTCTGTGCTGCCAAACAGATAAAGCCAAGAATGTGTTTTTTAAATAAAGAAAATGAAACAATGTGCTGTTTATGAGGGCGACTTCACTATACGAGAATTTAATAAGTATCTCTGCTGCTGTTCACCACAGAGCACATACGGTTGTTCGTATATAGAATTTTATTTCCATTTTGTAATGAGTTTAGTTACAGCTATTAACTCATTACGTTTATTTATTGTCCCATTCAGCATTCCAGACATTGTGGATGGGTAATTAAGCCAAAAAGGACTAAACGCTAATGCTAGCTACTGCAACTACAGCCGAGTAACTTAATCAGCTTCACAATAGTACACAACAGTACATAACAAGCATCATATATGTATGGCCACATCCCCTTCTCCCCCAACCAACCCTCCCCAACCGCTATCCACCCCCCACCGCTTCCCCAGAGCCACAGGCAATGCTATCGTCAATCAGCGATAGTTAGGGGACACGACAGGACAATGGCATATTACACACAATCTCACAAGCCTAATGTTTTGTAGAACTGCTCATCTCTAAATGACAGGAATTCGATTTCACCATCTAAAATGCCACTACAGAAACATTTCTGAACAAAAAATAAATAAATAAAGGTGTTCTTAAAGGGCACCAGCTCCAGCTAGCACACATAACAAGCCGAGCACCTGGGGAAGGAATATAAAACACATCATATTCTCTATCGAGCTGCTGTATTGATTACTTCCCAGAGATCCTTGCTCCTTAACATCCTCCCTTTTTGGAATGAACCAACTCTTACACAAATTAGGACTTCCCTGCTTCTTAGCGATTCCCATTTCTCCATTTACTTCTCCTTTTACTTTTTAACTTCCCATCACCAACCTCTCCTTCTTTATCTTTAATTACCTGCCGTCTCCGCTCACAGCCAGACAGAGAGACTCGTTTACCCAACATTGTCTGATCTGCTCGCTGCCTCCTGTATTTCTGTCTTTTTTAATCTATTCAGTCTGTCTGTCCTGTTGTTGTTGTAGTACGTCTTAATTTGTCCTGCATCACGCAGTCCCTCACCCACTACTGTAGTCATGTCTGGCAAAAAAGACCTCTGCAACACAAGAAAAGACATAGATCCAGGATCCTAGAGGGGGCCAAAGGGACAAATTCAACCAAGTAGTCATCCATTAAAGAGCTCTGTGTGGGCTGAGGAAGGATTGTTTGGAGAGATGCGAGCAGTGAAGGTTGTCTGTTCTGCAAAGAGAACTGGAGATATAATGCAAAGAAACATAGCCATTTTTATACTTTGCGCCAACAGGAACCATGTCATGTTTGTTTTTATTTTTGCTGTTCCTAAGGATCATTTGGGTATGACACGCCAAATAATTAGCAATTACTGCTGTGCTTACATTTTGCCCTTGTACAAATGCAATGCTGTAAAAAGTGTTTGTCCCCTTCTTGATGTCTTCTATTTTTGCATACTTGTTACACGTAATTGTTTCAGATCTTCAAACTAAGACAAAGACAACCTGATTAAACACAAATTAATTTTATAAATGATCATTTCATTTATATTTAGACATTCCATTTCTAAAATAACTGCCCCATAAATTTAATAATTGTACCACCTTTCCCAGCAACAATTGCAACAAAACACTTCCCATAATTGGAGATCAGTCTTTCACATCACTGTGGAGGAATTTCAGCCCACTCTTCTTTGCAGAATTGCTTTAATTCAGCCACATGAGAGGGCTTTCAAGCATTAACTGCCCGTTTAAGGTCCTAGCACATCATCTCAATTCGGGTCAGGATTTTAGGCCAGGACTCTGACGGTTACAAAGCTCTGACAGTGGAGACTCTTTAATTCTCCTTACTTCACCATATCAACATCCCAGTCGTATATGTTTTTATTTGTAACAAACGGTTGTTAACCTGTGTATTATTAGGCTTAGATTATGTGGACCATCTGCCATATAATGCTCCATCAAATATGTGTCACTAATTCACACAAATGCTGTGGAATAAAAGTAAAATAGTTCTTGCAATGGTCTAAAACATTGGCTGCTATAATTGCTTGCTTCACATTAATGCTTCCAAACACAACGTTCCCAGTTAAAACAAACAAAAAAATCATTTTGGAAATTCAGAAGTCATTTTTTCTGCAACTAAAAACCTAGAATAAAAATGGACACTTTGTCCAGATGCCTGATGCCCTAATTACTCTGTCAAAGCTGTTCAAAAACCTTTGACTAGCAATGTACAAAGACACAGGATATCAGAGGGACAGAAGCATTTTATTAGTTCGTAGGTAGGCGAGACGGGGGTAACTTAGTCAGTTTGGTTATCTTAAACATAGAACTGAAAGTTTAAAAGCCCTTCTACAATGAACACATGGAGCATTTTGTCAAAAAACATATAAACATACAGAAATGCATTAAGCAAACCTTATGTCTGGTTTAAATAATAAAGTGTTAAATTGTCTTATGAGTTGAAATTCTGTGCCTCTACAGTTTTCTAAAATCATCATGATAAAACAAACATGTACTGTAACTATCTAAGAACTGAGAATTGCAGCGCTCAAGGCCGCCATATGAATTGTTTCACAGAGGGATTACAACAAAACGAGGTTGCCTTGGTAACTCTGAAGCTACAGGTCACAAGGGCGTCAGAATATCTGTCTTCCTCCCTCTTTTTCTTCCCACCTACCTCTCTCTCACTTCTCTTCTGTCGCTCTGTCTGCTCTGGTGTGCAAAAGAAGATCCTTCATTACCTCCAATTACTGTGATTGTTCAGGGTGTCAATGATATCTCGGTCCAGCCATTTAGCTCCTTTCGACTCATTGACATTTGGTGGGGGCTCAGGGCATTCCCTCAACTCTCCATCTTAATAGAAAGTACCCTATGGCCAGGGCAATGCTACTGATTAACACTGTCTCTCTCTCTCTGTCTCTCTCTCTCTCTCTCTCTCTCTCTCTCACACACACACACACACACACACACCCCATCCATTCAGCTCTCCTTTTAATGAGTGAAAGACTCACGCACACACTCTTTCATCTCATTCTTTCTAATGCCTTCATCAGCCAAGCAGGAGCTGCATGGGCAATTTTTTCCACTCTCCGTCAAGCTGCTTTTATCTGCACACTGCTAACAAAATGAGAGGCAGGTAAAGAGAAGGGCTCCTATGAGAGCACTGAACCTTTTCTCTAAAGGTGTGACTTTTGTTCGTGCTGGCGGCGCAGAGCCGGAGGTGGCACACACACACACACACACACACACACAATGGGGCGAAAGCCTGGAGAGTCTTAATTCAGACAGACACCGCAGGGCGTCTTTCACATACAGAATTCAAACTGTTCTTCATGACGTTCTCCAGAATGGCTGACAGGTAAAAGAGAGATTTCAGTCCAACTACAGCATACACACTTGTTCTTTATATAACATTTTATGTCAATTAAAACAAATTGGTAAGTAAGCTCACCTGGTCAGCCCCCCTGAAGCCCCGATAAAGAGGATGCTATGTGAAGCATGCTATGGCTACGGCTAGTGTCATTTTTGGACATTTGCAAAACACCAACGTAGAGGTAATCGATTACCAACAGCAGAAAGGAGTTTGTGGGATTCTCATCCTCAGTAGAGAGCACATTTAGCATTTTGAGAGAAGGGCATCTGAATTTTGATTTGAATTCTCATCCTTAATCGAGAAGAGGATTAACATTTTGAGCAATTCTCATTCTCAATAAAGAGCAAGATCTGCATTTTGAGCAAACAGAGACCTCAACAGAGACCAGGAATGGTGTTTTTAGTCACTGTCAACCTCTGCAGGATCCACATTTTGGGCAGAGGAAAGCTCATCTTCAATAGGATTTTAAGTGATTCCCATCTTCAGTAGACTAGGAATGGCATTTTGAGTGATTCACATCCTCAACAGGCAGCAGGATCAGCATTTTGAGTGTCGCGATTCTCATCCTCAATAAAGACCAGGATCAGCATTTCGAGTGATTCTAGGCCTCGATACAGAGAAGGACCAGCATTTTGAGCAATTCTCATCCTCAACAGAGACAAGGATCAGCATTTTTGAGTGATTCTCATCCTGAATAGAGAAGAGGATCAGCATTCTCATCCTCAGTAAAATATGATAACTACACTATGGTTCTATATGTAAATTTTTCCTTATTAAGACAATCTCTATAGTAATATTTAGATAAATAGATAAAAAGATAACTGTGATTTATTTTAATGTTCAAACTTATACAGTATATTAATTATTGGAATTGGAAATAATCATTAGATTAGTCATTTATTTTTAAAAAAAAAAGTCAGCAACAGATTAAAAATATACAATTGTTTGTTGAAGTATAATGTCTATAATTATAAGGTCTTTTTTCATTTTCAACATTTTTATCAATCTCTCTAGCACTTCATCCTTCAATTAAAATTCATCAGCTTCACTGCCCATTTCAAAGCTGTCTCAACATCAGAACCAAACCGCCCCCCTGAGTCCACAGCACTGCGGCTGGCTTCGATGTAGCATGCCAGACTGCCTCTCCAAATCCACCCAGGGACATATCCATAACAACTGTCAGCCCTCATGACAAATGGCAGTGAAAAAGAACAAGAGGCAGTAAGCCAATCCGGCGGGGAGAGAAAATAATTAACAATTAACAAAATTTCTCTCAGTCAGATATTTGATTGTGTCCAATTTAGCCCGGTGTAATAGAATGAGTGAGGGGAAGCTTGGCTTGGGGAATGTAGGTGAAATGTCCACTATTTTTACGGCTATGAATTTCTTTAAATCTTAAATTCAGTTCACAGACAGAATCTTGATTAACATATTGGTCTTTAATTTTTTTGTCTGGGAAAAAACTGGGGGGTCAGTTACTTTGGCTTATGAAGCCTCATAGTGCTATAAGGAATTTAGTAAAAAAAAAAAATGAGAAGACAGAGACAGTCTTTTCTGGAATAGGATGTCTCTCGTGATCCTCTCTCTCTCTCTCTCTCTCTCTCTCTCTCTCTCTCTCTCTCTCTGCCAGGATCTGCCTTGCTGTACTTATAAATCCTGACAAGGGTGTCAATATGTCAATGCAAATAGGCCGTGTAGCACCCTGCCTGGTGTACTGGGCCCTGCTCCAGCAGTGACAGGGAGACAAGAGCGAGAACCAGTGTGTGTGTGTGTGTGTGTGTGTGTGTGTGTGTGTGCATGTGTCAGTGAGTAAGTGTGCAAAAAGGAAAGGAAGCTCATTTTCAGCGCTAGCTGTCACTGCACCCTTGAATAAAGCGTCCCCAGGTTAGGATAAAAAAAAAAATCAGAGAATCTGTTGTTGCTTTTTTCTTTATTCTTCAAAACCTTAACACAACTCCACCTGCTGTCTTTTCTTTCCTAGCTGCTACATGAACTGCATCAATTGTGGTTAGCTATTAATTTATAATTAAGTGTGTAGACTTATGCATTGATATCCAGAGCTGGGTACTAAAGTAGTCCCTCCTGCCCGTTGGCTAGGCAACGTCTTAATTTATTCGTCTCTGTGTCTCCTGTGCTGTCCCTTCTGCAGCTGGGAGAGAAAGGAGCTAAAGAGGTGATGATACTAATGTCACATGGCTGAGGTGTCTCTGAGACAGCCGGGTGTGGGGTGCCGGGGGATGGGCGGGGGGGATGGCACAACTCATCCTCTCATCACTCCACAGAGAAGAATTCTTTCATGTCAAGAGCTGAGGGGTCGGGAGAATTTCACTACATGCTCACGGGCACTCAGCTGATTTCCTTTAGGTGGAACCACATCTTGCACATTTGTGAAGAAAGGAAGAAAACACTTGGGAGCATGCTGTTATAGTAAAATAATCAAGACATGAAGCTGAGTTACTGTAACCACACCAAAGTTGATTATTTCCCATTAACAAACAGGACATCCTGAAGCAGTTTATTCCTCTCTTACCAAAGCAATTTCCTAACAATTACAACACATCATATTTTTTATCCATTCAGAATTATAGTTACATTTCATATTGTTGAACCTTCCCAAAACTAGTTCCTCTTATCACTTATGTTATGGCAGCTATAAATACTTGTTCCCTCACCAACCTCTTCCCTCTTAAAGTTCAAAAGAAAAAAAAAAAAAAAGCAGCTTGTCATGTTACCAAAAAACCAGAAAATGCAAACTCTTCTGTCCTAAAAAAATAAATAAATAAATAAAAAATTTAAAGTGCTGACACTGGAGACTCCTTCCAAAAATGTTACTTTTTGAATTAATTAATGTGGAGCTTCCACCATACAAGTTCTTGTGTAAGATGTTTCAATAGAAACAATAATGTATCAAAATGAGTGCATTGTACAAAATTAATCAGGTGTAATTAGTCTCAGCCTCAGAGGCTCCACCCACATGCCACAGGATTTCTCTTTTTTTCTCCAACAAGACAAGAAAACTTTTAAACAGTGTGAAAAATGAGTGGCAAAATTTCATAAGCCTCTCCTTTTTTTCATTCGGCATAAAACAGTGCAAAGTATCTCAAAAGCAAAATGTCCATCGGTTGTTCCCTGAGACATAAACACCTCTAAGGGTCCTTTGAAGGAAATGCTTTTCAGCACTTAAGTTTGAAGTGACATGACAAATGGCTGCCGTTGTCAATTCCCAGAGTTCATCATTTCCGAATGAACCACACTGAGAAGGTACCAAACTCTTTACCAAAATGCTAGAATTCTGGCTTGCAAGACTAGGCTGTCACAGAGTTAATCTAAAAGACAGCTGAACAGGACTGGTGACAGAAGAAAACTCATTTCAAAAGCTGTTTTTAAAATGTCACAGTTTTATAAAAGTGACAGGAAGCAAGGCAGCAAGTGCTCAGTCATATGACACACACAGCACTGTGGAATTTATTGTTCTCCTCCAAGCATGTTGAGGCACTGACCCATGCTCAGCTGCCACATCAAAAGTTTAGAAGCCATCTGTTTGTTTTTTTAGGCATTTTTCATGGAATAGGTTTTCTCTTGTTGTTATACTGTGAACTATTACCAAGGCCAATTTGGTGCTTGTGTGTGCGGTGTCTTCTGCATCGGAAGGCAATGCTAATGAGACCGAATCGGTGCACATGATGGGAAATGGGTGTAACTGCTATTTCTGTATCAGGTTTATCCATAAATGCTGTAAAGTAATGTGCTCAATCATAAGAACTGAATGATATTAAATGCTTCATTTCATTGGAGATGAGTAGCTGAAACTGCGCCCGGTGTTTCACTATTGACTGTTCATTGATTATCCCAGTGCCGGCAGTTTAGAAGAGAATTGCTGATGCTTGTTACTGCGATGCCATTCTGTATTAATGTTGATGAAGCACAATTACTGTAATAAATCAACACAGGTGAAGTTAACACTGACTCCCGCCAGGAAGGATCCCCTTGGGCAAACCTCATGCACACACATTTGCAGACAGACACACAAATGCTGGAAAGAAGTGTTCTTTCCACACACAAATGCATACACAAACATCATTACAGCCACTAATTATTCATTCGCTCCTTTTCCCAAAACCCAAACACATTAACTCACATACCTACGCAGTCAACCTGATGTAGCAGTCTGTCTCTCGTGAGCATCTCCTGAGAAGCCTGAGACTCCATGGAAACAAACAAGGAACCAGATGCACGTCTATATCACAAGGTACAGACAATAAACACACACATGCACACACAGTGTACGCTCAAAGACATTATGAAGAAGGAACTAAAATGATCCCAAATTAAATTGTGTAAACTCTGGCCTTGAAGGTCAGTAGACGGAACATTTACAATGATATGGAGATACAAAGTTGCACAATGGACCTTATAATGGGGTCCAAGCACATTATAGACAGAGTGGACAAAAAGACTAAACCAAACTAGGGGTCATGACCCTATGTTAGGATGCTTGATTTACAAATGAGGCTGTTACCGAAACTCACAAAGTCCATGCTGATGTTTTCCAGTTGAAAAAAGGTTACTACACTACAGCAAGTCTATATTTAAGTGGAAATCAAAATTATGAAAGGCATTCCCAGGACAAGTGCAAGGCCAAGGCGACCTGTGATGTTCTGCCCTAAAACATGACCTGTAGTGTGAGTTATCCTTCTAAAAAGCTAGTATATTTGGTATTTCCTTAGACAAGAAGCAGCACAAAAGGTTACAGCATTCTGTCTGGGGAAAATACCAGCGCTTGTATCAGGGACTGGCAATGAACCCAAGCGCCACAGCTTAGAGCTCCAACCAGCGGGCGCAGTTTTCCACCTTATGCAGGTCCTGAAATTAAATCATCTCTGATTGGTGCCAGTAAAAAGACAAGGTCTTGAGTAAAGGGCATTTAATCTATTATTTCAGACAGCAGAAGTGCACTTAAACTGCAATTCCGCACAGAAGGAGATGTTTAGTTCTAATTTCAGTGAAGCAAAAAATGGGAGAATTTTTGCCATGATGACGAAAAAGGCCACTTTGGCCATTAGTCCTACAGCTTGGTGCTTTCCGCCTTGTGATGAGCCCTGCTGGTGTCACTCTGTAATGCGCTGCCTCTGTAGTGCTGAATTGCCGTGATACATCACAGCTGCGGCTGCAGCAAAACACTCTGGCAAGACAGCCCATTTCTCCTAGTTAACCTCCTTAACTGGATTACTTCCTGCCATCTTGCAATCTCCACAGCGGAACCTCACGCCAGCATTGGATCCATCAATGATAGCAGGGTCAAGTATAAGCTAATGGTTAGCAAGCAACAAAAACAAGTCAAGAAGCGGGGCAGTTATTAATAAGAACAAGATTACAGAATACTGAAAGTTTTCTACCACTTTCTTGGGTGAGAACCTAATTTGATAGGATTCTTTGAGTGATTTTGTTGCATCTCCCATGAAAAAAATTTTTTTTACGAAAAGCACTTAATTCAACAGCCTTCCATATGAGGTAGGTTAGGATAATCTGATAGATTGGCAATCATGTGGCTATTTTAGTGTCTCAGCTACGTTAACAGAGGTGTATGATCTAGGAGATTATTGTGGATTGACTTCTGCTTTAGCCTTGATTCAATGTTCTCTTCTTTCCTCCATCAGTTGTTAGACATTGATCATTGGCAGTGGTAAATGTCAGGGCAGTGACCCTTTGCCTGAGGTGCAGAGATGCACATGCAGAATTTTTCAATTTCCTACAGCTCAAACCACTACAGAACTGTCTCATTTCCTCATGACAGTATGTCCACTTACTTCAGACTAATGCCTGCTAGTAGACTGTCAAACAAATTAATGCCACCTTAATGTGAAAACCAGTTTTGGTGATTTATACGTGAATTCAGTCCAACTCATCTCATCAGCACAAGCTGTAATAACATTGAGACTTGGATCTTTCTAGCTCTGAAACTGGCTGGTTTTTTTTCCACAAAATCCTTAATTTGACACTCTTGCAGGTATTGTAGCAACCGTAACAGCTTGTGTCTCAGCAGGATCTTTGACCTCTTCACTGCTTCTCTGTGTTCAAACTCACTCATCTGCCTCAGATGCAAACACAGCGAGCTTCAGGTTTGGGATTAAACTCACAATAACAAATCCATCTCAGTGCCATACCTTTGATGCAGCTACATTTCAACCATCACATCTGAGGCGCCTTCGCCCTTTATAAAGAACAGATTTTCCTTGTTTTAGAGAAGACAATTATTTGTTTATTGGAAAGTGCTGACTTTGGTTTGCATACTCGTTGTCTGTAAGATAGTTTGTCAAAGATCAACAGAGTAACATTCTATCAATTTTCATGTCATTAGAGATACAAGATGGCTGCTCAACCCTTAAATTTATCACAGCTATATTTTACATTTTCCACCTACTTGATTTCTGTTGTTATTTGGTATCCTTGGCAGACTTTCTGTCTGTGCCCTGTAGCTCTGTGTTAGCAATACATCTGTTAGACTGCAAGCCTCCCTGAGCATGAGTTACACAGCAGACATGAGGGTCTAACACCTCCACACTCTGTTAAATTTAATTTCTCCTGCCTGTGCTGTAACAATTGTGAACCTCAGCTGGGGCAAATGTATGATTTTTCCACTTAGACAGCACATCTGAAGTCCAGCTTGGCTAACTGCGGCTGCTCACTCTGAAAGATTGACCTCAGACAGCCTCGGTCATGACCCATGTCATGACCAATCTTTAACCCATGGTACACACTACAGAAACAAGTGGTGTCAAAAAGAAAGGCAGATTAAAAGTATGATAGAGAAGCTACAAAAATGCCTTTTCCCTGGAAAAGAAGGTTAGCACAGGTACAATAAGGAAAAGAAATTCAGCATACCATTTTTTTCAGACTGAGTATGAGTACATAATGATAATGATACTGAGTAAATGAGTAACTGACTTAGTAAGCAATCAGGGGCATCATGGAACATTTTATTTAACTTTGTTTCTGTTGACTGCTGCTAGCAATGAACTCTTTATGCTGAGTTTTATGTGTTAGATATTGTTCATACACTATAAGACGTTTCATCTGGTTAATTGTATTGTAGGAAGACTCTGTAGTTCCTCCTCTTGATATTTTCACAGAGCCCGGTTTGCACCATGCTTTGATTTCCATCATTAATTGTGAAATATATCCAGATCGCTGTCATTTCATGTCGTCTTGTTCATTGGTGCAGCAACGTCTACTAGACTCACCTGAATCTGCAGAATTGCAGAATCAGTTTTAAAGATACAATAACAAAGAAATATGCAGTACAAAACTAGTTAAAGTAAGATAACAGTGAGATGGCCTGATTCTAAAAAGACAGTCTATTATAACTAGGCTGAGTAATAGGCTTACACAAGGCCAATGAAGCCATATTAAGCTTAAAAGATAGTGAGCGTTTAACAGAAGAGTCTAGGAGGCATCATATCACACCTCACCAGGGTGCTATGGAGTGAGATTCTCAACTCTGAGGAGATAAACCAGCACCCCTGATTAGTAGCACAGTTTCAGAGCAACATAATCAGCTCAGAGTCCTGCTTAATAATGTATTTTATTAAAATAATCAGCATAAATAATCAATAGGAAACCATAGTACGGTTATGCAGTATGTGTATCACCAATATCATTGTGACTGGTGAATTCATCTGATTCTATAGATATAGACTGCAGCAGTACCTTAGTTAGGAGGCATAAATGAGAGAATTCTAAACCATTTTATGATTTCCTCCTGCCTTATTTCTTACAGCAAAAGGTAGCATCACCTCATTCCCTATGAAAGACAAAACAAAGACGATCTGGGGAATGTGAATAATCCATTAATATGTCCCTGTGGAACACCAGGATCTACAAGCCTGGATTGACAGCCAACTGTTTTCATGCGGTTGCATGGAAAGTTTAGTTATGTCAGTGCAGATATCACATATTAACCAATGGAATGCTACATCTCCAGTATTTCTTAACATTTTTAAAGTATGGTATGGTTGTAGCTCCCTCATGGTGATGCTGAAATAGAGAAAAGGCAAAAAAAAAATTCTAATGCCTTGGTAACATAGTTCAAGAAGGCTCAACAAGAGTGTGATTTCCAAGTATGTGATTTACAGCAAAGAAACTGGCATCTTTTGAGTTCTGCATTATCTTATGTGATATGAAAACAGCCAAAATGGCATCAATTCCTAACCACATTCCTATGTGATCCTATTGCATCAGCATTTTTCTGAACTTAGTAGTTTTTTTCCCTGCTAGTGAAAATCCTGCTGGCTCAGACCACTGTGTCATGAGCACGGTGCAGTCTGGGTAATGGCTGCTGAACTGCTGTGAGTAAGAGTCGGTAATTACAGGTCTGGAGCGTGGCATTCGTTGCGTCACTGACTGGTTGATAATAGGTCCTTGATTGAGTAATTGTGGGTTTGAGGGCCACGCTGACGGGTGGAGTCTGTAATGATAGCGCAATCGTTCGTTCATTCATGCCCCGATGCTGACTGGTTCACACAAATAGCACCAAAGGAGGTCAGTTAACAACCGCTCAGTACAAAATTGATATAATAACCACACTCAAAGGTAATGATACTTGAGCTGGGCTCAGTCTGACTCACTACAGTAGTTAGACACACGAAGGCAAAGTCTCTTAGTCTAAACACCTGCAGTTCCACTAAAAAAAAAACCTCACAGCCACAACAATAAGACTCACTGGAACTGCATGCTCATACATACTCATTATGGCTACTATATGATATCTGAGGGGAGTCTATTCTATACGTGACCTACATTTATCTACACTAATCCTCTCAGGCTAGAAGAAATAGGGCAGTCGTGGACACTAACTGAACTTTCTAGTTGACAATCTATCATCTCTCAACCCTCTTCATAGTGACTGATGGTGTCTAGGGAGTTTCCAGAAGCTCTCATCCTTGTGAACTCAAAAGCAAGCAAGCCACACAAGCTACTCTAAATGCATGCTGACAGGCGCTTCATTGCTCCCACAATCCCCTGCTGTCCCCGATAACATAAGGTACATTGCTTACTGATGAGCAAATAACCCGAAACAGTTGTGTCTCATCTGACTGTTTAACCTCTTCACACTTCCAAACTGACACAGTTCTCCACAGCGATAGTAGCTATTGCTACTCTCTAAGCCTCAATTGTGTAACACCTTCAAGACAACCATATGGCTGCATAGAGATTACAAGGGCTATTAGCCTCTTAGAGGCTGGAGCTGAGCAGCAGTGGTACTGTGATTGAGGCCAATGGACAAAAGGGTTCACTGGTGATACAAAACCATGATCCACCCTGTGAGAGAAGTGGAGGTGAGGATATAATTGCATGGGGCAGTGGAGTGTGTGAAAGGATCAGGCCTTCGGCTGCTCCTAAAAGAGCAACACCCCTTGAGGAAAGGCCAAGTGCCAGGCCTGCTTGTGTACCGAAACAAACACGACAGCGGCAGCCATTCATTATGAACAAGTCTCTCATCCCTTCCTTTTCATTGTCACCACCTTGGTTCTGTATTTTAGCAACTCTCTTGCTGACAGATACACTGGGTGCTGTCTCTGGGTCTCTAATATCTTCATTATTCTGGCAATATTACCAGCCAAGTTGCCCTGGGGATCTGTGTGCTGAGGCTTTTTGCCCTGCAGAATCTTCTGTATTTCGGTTTAATACTCCAAACAGGACTGTGTACCATTATACAAGACCACAGAGTAAGAGATTTTTGGATAAACAGAAAATGAAATATTTTCATGGCATAACAGGGTCACCCGAGGAGGTAAATCAGCACGCTTGATTGGAAGCAAGATTCAACGTACATGCACGTCACACATGCCAGTTTGACAGGGCAATTTACTATAGCCAATCCAATGGTTTTGGGAGGTGGGGGGTAAACCCAGAGAACCTAGAGGAAGCCCATGGAGACATGGGGAGAATGTGCAAAACTCCACAGACACAGCAACCCAAACTTCGGATCAAATGGCAGTATATAACAGATTTTTATGATTTTCAACTTCCCGTTTTTTTTAATACCAAAGGCTGTCATCATCAAGTCTTTCCCAGTAAAAGACAGAGGGTGGAAGATAATAGAGATAATAAGGATGTTCTGCGTAGTGTGAATGGTCCAGTAATACACCCCATTTGAACACCAGGCTCTAAGCTTGGATAGACAGCTAACTGCTTTTGCTGACTTGATCATGGAGAGCTGGGTCAGTGCAGACATCACCAACTGACCGAGGAAATTCAAACATTTCCCACCAATTACTCCTACATGCTACAAGACATGAATTGAGCTCATTTACACTCATTTATCCCAATCAGTCTGATTTGCAAGTGTTTCCTGTAGAGACATGTGCTCAATAAAAACATCACCATAGACTATAACAGAAAAATGAAAAACAACTTTTGAAACAACAGATAATTCTAAACAATAATTTCAAGAGTGATATCAAGACAAACAGTACAAGCGGTACCAAATAGCCAATTGTTCCAGCTTTTTAAACATATAATCTTATGCGCAGTCATTGCTACTGAGATTACTACCTCTGCCTTGGTCAGAAAATGATGGTGCATTGTAGTGAGTGCAGAGAGCACACTTCAAAGTTGTGAGAACGGTGAAGCTCTCATGGGTTGTGTGCTGTTCCTATTCCTGCTGTTTCAATCAAGATTACAGTTTCACAATAGTCATAAATCAAATAAAAAGGGAAAAACTAGGAAGAACACTTAAGTAAGACATAAATAAGACTTTTCAACATTTCACAGACACAGTAGGGTAGAAATTGGCAAACTGATCAAGAACTAATACAAAACAGGTGCACACAATCAGGTAATACGCCAATGACAAGACCAAAACAGAAACAGACACAAGCAAGGGCATGTGGTTCTTGTCGACATCAGGAACTGTAATACGAAGGGGGAAATATGTGACACCTACCCATATAGGTTCATCTATTAAGAGCTTGTCTGTGTGTCTTAATCCAACTTTAATAGGAGTTGATGGATTTATATTTGCAGTCATTTGTTCATTCATTCTTCAGTAAGTTGGTTGGTGAATCCAGAGCCTATCCCAGGAACACTAGGTGTGAGACAGGAATGCACTTTGGATGAGATGCAGAGCATAGGGCACAGGGTACCATTCACAAACTCATTCACATCTAGGGGAAATATAGAGTTGCCAATCCACCTATGGTACATTTTTAGGAGGTGTGAGGAACCCAGAGAACACAGAGGGAGCCCACATGGACAAAGGAAGAACATGTGAAGCTCTGCAGTCCGTAATTCTTACAATATAAAATGGTAAGCAAATACAATATCTAAGCATTAGCGTGTTTGTAAACAGCACAGAGGAAGAGGAAGTTTAGTATGCACTCAAGAGTTGCACTATGAAAGCCAGTCTCTTTAACACAAATGGCACCTCTCTGGCCTGAGCAATTCACCCCTGTCATCACTGAACAAAACCTCTGATTATTCAGAAGAGATCCCGACTCCAACACCTGCAATATGTTTACTGCCTGTTTCTGGTGGGAAAGGAATCTCGGAGGCATTCCGCTTTCCTGTTAATAAAATGTGTACATAGAAATCGACTTACAAAAGAGATTTTGATTCATTGCAGCGAATGTGTTAATGACAGGAAATTATATTTGGAATTGAAACTGCATCGCAACAAATAGCTTGTGAGCAAATTATGCCCTTGTCTTCATTTATTTTGTTTACTTACTTACCACCTGTCTGCTATTTGATATGTTTCCTTGTTAAAAAGCTTAAACTGTAGAATGAAAGGTAATTAAACACTTTCTCATAGGGTTTATTTGCACTCAATATTGTTACATATAGTGATCTTCACAAATTGTGACATTATACTTCCTGCCAGAATATCGTCATATTGAAAGTTTCTTTTAATTAATATTAAATAAATAATAATAAAGCCATCATCAAAAAAATTTACTTTTGCTTTGAGGAAAACAATTGCTTTCTCTATCAGCAGATGTTACAGCCAGCTGTTGTCCTCAATAAACGGCTTTCTCAGACGCTCAGCATTCCTACGCTCACGAAAATAACCCGTCCCACACCAAAAAGTCTAGGCACATAATTATATGTTTAATTTCATAAAGTGTGGTTTCTTTTGCCAATGTTATGGCCAGAAAATAAAAATAGTTAGACTGAAATATCTGGGCGTGTGTAGAAGCTGTGGCTGGGAGTGTAACGAAGCATCAGAACTGCTCTATATGCAGGATGGCCCTCAGCAGCAGCGCAGTCTAACCCTGAGGGTTTCAAGCTGAAGGATAGCAGGAAGACGCACATCACACAACATATCGTACAGTGTTTTCCTGCCACAATTTTCGGAGTTATTTGCAGGAGAGCGCGAACAGAAACAGTGGAACAGAGTGAAAGGTCATCACAATCTTGATTTTATCTGCATATTACCTACATCCACTTAGGCAGCTTACACCAATGACAGACATTTTGACATTTTAAAGATCACCAGAACCACGATACAGATCTGTACACAGCGAAGTATTTCAGCACACCATAAGAACCGAGCACTTGAAAAATACTGCAGTAAAACCGATATAATGTATGATGCTCACCGGTCTATGATATACTATGGTATCATGTAGTATCATCAGATAGTGTTGCCATCTCACAGTTCCAGGGTCTTGAGTTTCAGCCTGAGCTCAGGTTACTGTCTGTGTGGATTTTCACATGTTCTCCCTGTGTTCTCCTGATTTCCACCAGGTTCTCCGGTTTCCTCCTACCTCCCAAAAACATGCAGGTAAGGGGGTTGGCTATTCTGTATTGGCCCTCGGTGTGTGTATGGTGCCTTGTGATGGACTGGCATCCCACTGAATTTTCCAACCTTGTGCCTAGCGTTGCCAGGATCGGCTCCAGATCCACCATCACCCTGACCAGGATAAAGCACTTACTGAAGATTGAATGAATGAATGAATGAATGAATGAATGAATATGTAAATAAGATAGATAGACAGAGTGTAGAAACAAGCCAAATTGCTATACAAGCATCATCTGTCCATTTTCTTTACTACGTGTTTTTTGTTGAAAGGGAAAAACAATGGTGCATCCTACAGACAAGCACTTTTTTACGAAATGCCAAACTTCAAACAAAAATGGGGAGCATGTTCTACCTGATCATAATCTGAATCCTGAAAATGCATCTTACAGTTTTTTTTCTCAGTATTTCCAATGCCGTTTCTTCATATAAACACATTGTCATTGCGTAAACAGTGTGCAAATCTGGAGCACTACTTTTGCCAAACTTTTCACGCTCTCAGTGGACGAACTCATCTCTCATCGTAAGCACACCTGTCACATTTTTATGCACATTTGAAGAACCAATCAAAACTCAGTGTGCTAATGAACAAAAACACATCACACCTGTGTCAACACCGACTTCAGCAAAATTATCACTTAATATCTCAAGTGTGTAAAGTTACACGTTGTTATGGGAACCAAAAACCAACGGAATAAAGAAAGAGCACTGGTGGACGCAGAGGAGAAGAAAGACACAGAAATACTTGTAATGAAATGAGAGTTTCTTGTTGACTGTGTTATTACGTAACCATGACATGAGCAAAAGTGTGATTCTGAACAGTAGTAACACAATTTGTAACACAATTTCTTTTCACAATTCCATTATTTTGTTCTGCAGAACGTGGAGAAGAAATTGTACGTCAGGGAGAAATCACCCAGGATCAAGTGTCAACATGGTTTTTGAAATCTTCACTGTTAGAAAAAAAGCTGTATCTACCAATCCTAAAGGGTCTTTAGTCTGGGAAACCCTTAAAGGTTCTAGGTAAACTATAACAATGTGTTTCTCTATCAAGCTAAAAAAGAACCCTTTTTTCTAAGAGAGTTGATTATTTTCCCATAACAGTGGGAACGGTGGGTTCAACATTTACATGATTCCTGCCCATGTTCACAAAGCTCCACCTCCAAGATCTTAGCTGGTCCATATAACGTCTATAAAATGACTGACAGAAGGCACATCCAGACATAAACAAGCACTCCGGAGCGGAAGTCAGTTTTCTGGCTTTCTCAGACTTTTGCTAAGGCCACTGCTTAATTCATTGTTTTTTTTAATCATGTTCTATATCTTCCAAATTATTTGTACAAGCAAGAAATTAAAAAAAAAGAAAAAAAGAAGTACTTATTTATTCTTGTGGAACGTCCATGAACCAAGTTAGTTCCTGTATCACTTAAATTATAACAGCTATAAATAGTTGTTCCCTCACCAGCTTCTCTTATTCTTCTGTCTTGAAATTATTAAGACAAAAATATACAACCTGTCACATTACCGAGAACCCACAAAGCACAACGTCCTCCATCCGGAAGACTTTCCTGTGAGGGAAAACTTTACTTGACTGTTACAAAGTGCTGACACTGAAGACTCCTTCCAAAAATGTAAAATAAACATCTTCTTTACAGAAAACTCCCCATATCAACAATTATACATTTTTCTTTGTTAAAGAAAACGTTTTTTTAAACCATTCTCATTCAGAGAATCCGCATGCAGGCAATTTGTGCCTGTAGGTAAGGCTGACACAAAAAAAAAAAAAAGTTCCTCAAGGGTTGTTTGTATAGATAAGGTTTTAGCTTTCTACAGGGGTACTACGTGGAATATTTTAGCACTGGGATCATCTCGGTTGTACGTACAGTATAACCATTAAAAGAATTCACAGAAGGATAAAATGAAGAGCCTTTGAAGATGCTAGATGAGGTGTATGACAAAAAAACCCATAGAGGTTCTTCGAGTGGATTGCCATCTTTAATTTGTATGTTATATTCATATTCGTATGTTACAGATACGGTCATGGTGAATCATTACTGAATGGTGGTTTCTCAAAAAGTTCTACTTGGAACCTCCTTTGATTGGACACTGTTAGGCTATGTTCACAGTGAAGTTGTAGAGTTAATCTTTTCTTTATGTACTTTACAATAAACAGGGTTTGGAAATTAACAGTTTTTTTCAGTTGTTTTTATTTTGTGGCCATAAAGAATTTCTGGTTTAGAATGTAAAATAAGTCAGTTATTCTTAAGCTTTTTGTGGTGCTTCTTGTGTTGTTGTGTTGCTTGTATCACGCTAAAGGGTTACTCAGCTTGTCCACCAATAAAGGCTTTATGTAGACCCTTACACCACATGGTTTTCCTTTCATAAAAGGTCCCAATTAGAACCGCTTTAGAAGGCTAACCATCCAAAGAACCCATGGCAGAAAGCACTCTTTTTTATATGGGTGTTTGTGTTTTACAACACAGTGTCTTTCTCAGTGGGACATGTGTGCTGACTGGATTATTTGGCTTTCAGGTTTGTAGAGAGAAATAAGTCTTACTTCTTGGTTCACAGTTTTGGGAATAAGGTGTATGGGATTTGGGGTTGTATTTTTGGGAAATGTGTGTTTTATTTTGAGAAATGTGTGGATCCAATTGGGAAAAAACTGTAAGTAAAGTGTAAATGGGGCCTTAGACTTGTGAAAATCTCTCATCTCTACTGCACACACTTGTCAGTCATGGATATGCTGTCCTTTTTTTTTTAGTTTCCATCTCCTCAGAACTTTATGCATCTCTTTCATTTGCCCTTTAAGTTTTGAGCAAAGCTGTCTAATTGTCTGCCATCGCTTAATCATTGATTTAGTTCATGGATTGAATGTCAGCTGGACAGAATAAGGCTACACATGCGCCAATAATCAGTTATACTATATACTGTGACTAATAATATTTTGTGAGTAAAGCTCTCCTGAGACATGTATACTTCTCAGTGAAGACAAAAATTATGAATTAAAGTTTGCAAACATGGTGAGAAGAACTGCTGCAAAAACTGAAATTTTTTTTTTATTAATAATAGGACGATCTGAAAGAAGCTTTTGTCCAATGTGGCATGCAAGTGAGGTAAAATATTGTACAAAATTAGAGCTGACCAGTCAAAGGTCTGGCTCTGGTGGTCCTGAGATTTGAACTGACCACCTTCTGGTTACTATTCTCTGCTCAATTTTATGATTCATACCACAGCGCTTTTAAATTCTCAATTCTGATTGGTTTCTCAGTAACATGACAAGCCGTGTTTTTTTTAAATCTTATTTCAAAGACAAAAACCTCAAAACACAGAAGAGAGGCTGGTGAAGGAACGGCTGTTTGCAGCTGCTATAAGTGATAACAGGAACTAACTTGTCTTACGGACATAAAGCATGACGTGTTGCTCGTTAATAAATTAAAAAGTGTCACAGATGGCAAATTGTTGAGGTATAAGAGGAATAAAACACTTTGGGGTATGCTGTTTTAGGAAAATAATCCATTCCAGAAGCTGACATTTCAGTTTGTGTCACTGGTAATGGATCGTTCATTAGTGTTGAGATGCAGTGCTCGTCCTGGTTAAGTCGGTGATTATGGCTTTGTGTTCAGTGGTTATGTGAAGTATGGAATTAGAGGTTTTCATGAAAGTTATGCTTAGAACTGGAGCACTGTGGCAATTGTGTTGGGGTTAAAGAATTATCATTGTTATGTGCTGAGATTTGTGACAAAAGTGACCCTTGGTGGTGTAATAACAATGTGTAAACAGTGGTGGATATCAATCTCATCACAAAAACATCACACTGCTCAGGTCATACTGGCCACAGCTGCACTCACCAGGCCGTCGCAGTTGCTGATGGCCACCGAGGCTCCTTGTACGTCCGTGATGTCTCCCACGTACATGCAGTCGGTGTGTAGCGCCTCAGAGCGCGTGCCGCCCGGCGTCTGCCACTCCATCTTGGCTCCGGGAGCCACCAGGCGCGTGTTGGGGCGCAGGCGCAGGTGGAACTCCCGGCCGAAGACGGTGACGTTGTAGTAGAGCCTCTCGCCGTCTCCTCGCGGCTCGTCGACCGTTTCCGCCTCTCTTCGCCAGCGCCTACGGAACTGCCCGCGTGCTGCGCCTGCCGATACCGCGTGCGACAAGAAGCGACCGTGCGCGTCGCTCAGCACGGGCCTCACCAGTCCATAGTCCCCCAGCACGTGCTGCAGGGAATCTGCAAGCAAGCGCGCACACACACACACGCACACACACACACACACACGCCCATAGCCACACACACAGACACACAAACTGCTTGAACTTTTGCTTCTTTATTTCAGCACATTAGTTAATAATCATGATGACAGGACAGTTTTATTAACGCATGATGATGCACGAGCGCGTGCGTTGCAGTGCGTGCATGCATAAGGTTTATGCAGTGACAGCTATTGACTGATGCAACTGATCTATTCTGCTAATAAAGTATTTTGCATAAAAATTCTGGACCATAGTTGTATCTTTTGAGTGCATTTTGAGAAACACTAAAGCAACCTAAGTAATAATAATAATAATAATAATAATAATAATAATAATAATAATAGTTTTGCTCATATTCAAAAGGTTTGACTGGCAGTAGTAATATGTCCTAGACAAGCCTCAGGTCAAAGCGCTTTTCCTGTTTTCTCACTGCTCGGTTTCCAAACATTGCCACGTGTCCCGGGCTTTCCGCCGCGAGCCACCTGCTCCACATGCACACTTAAACCCGCGACTGCAGCACGCCTGGTTTCGGTGCTTTGAGTAATTCTCACTTTCTCCGATCTGACACTGAATGCTGAAGCGCTAAGGTGAGGAGCCACACCTATGAGCAAAAAGTGCAGCTTAGTATCATACTGTGTCATTTCTATATCAGCCTCCTGGATCGCGCGCACGCAGCATCGCTCCAGATAAAAACACAAGCTATCAGAGAAATCGGAGCTTGAATACTCCTGTTCTGATGCGTGTGTGTCGGGAACATTTCCCTGCATACTCATTTCCACAGCGCTCAGTACGCAGTGCCATGTGGAGACCCGAGCGCATTAAAGCGCATTAAAGCGCAATGCGCGCAAATCAGCTAAACTGGGAAAAACCGAGCCCTGGTGCAAGCAGAGCGCACACAGGAGTGATGACACAGCATGCAGGAGTGGGGAAAGTCCTTTTGCACCGATGTCTGAACAAGTTCACATGGAGAACTAAAGCAATTTATGCGCCGCATGCATGCTGGAGCAGGACTCGCCCAGTGCAAGAGATCATCACCATTATCATCATCATCATCATCATCATCTTGATCATCCAGGAGGATGTAAAAGTGCGAGGAGTAGATGGATAAAGAGCGTACCTAGGCTACTGGCGATGTAGAGGCCGTGGGCGGGCAGCAGCAGCGCGGAGATCAAGATCGGAAACGCGGCGGCGGGATTCATGGCAGCTCCGAACTGCGCAGGTGGGAGAGAGACGGAGTTCAGGATCCGGAGGAGGAAAGTTACAGCGGAGAGAGAGAGAGAGAGAGACAGAGAGAGAGAGAGAGAGAGAGAGAGCAACTTACTGCACACAGCACCGGAGACGAGGAGAGACTCTACCTCACACTCTCTCACACACTCTCACACTCACTCTGTCTCTATCACTCTCCCTTCTCTCCCTCTCTCTCTCTCTCTCTCTCTCTCTCTCTCATTTTCTCCCTCACTCTCTCTCTCTTAGTGTCTGTCTCATTCTCTTTCTAGCTGTATCCCTCCAAATCATACTTTATGTGTGTGTGTGTGTGTGTGTGTGTGTGTGTCTCTTCACACCCTGACTCTATTTTCCTCTCCCGTCCCAAACCAATCCATCCTACTCATCTAATCCAGCTGGAAAATGTAATGGCACTCGCATTCCTTGACTCCGTGGCACGCAATTAGACCAAGGTAAATTTATTCATCTGGAATAATCATCAATAATCGTTTTCTTTAGGGAAATGTTTTTGTCCTGTGTTTGTGTGGACTGAAGAGAAATCTGCAGGACCTGCACAAACTTTCTCCATTACATTCTTACAGAACTTCAACCAGACCAAGAGCGCCCCCTGTGAACTCACCTTTCAACAGCCTTTTTTTTTTAAAAGCAGATCAAAGCAGGTTGATATTTGATATTATTGAAGCGGCAAGATACAAAACATTACAACTACATATTGAAATAAAACGTGAATTTAACTGAAATTAGTAATTCTGTGTACGAGCTTTCATCATTGGGATTGTAGATATATATAGTACATATCAGACACCTAGACAGATGTGGGTGGAGAAAAAGTACCAAAATGGCAGCCAAGTGCATATATGTTTCCCAAAACATAATAAAAATGCCAAATTCCAAATGTTTGTTCATTCGTTACCTACAGTATGCGCTTTATCCCAGTCAGGGTCGTGGTGGATCCAGAGCCTATCCTATAGGAACATTGGGCATGAAGCAGAAATACATCTTTAATAGGATGCCAGTCCATCTCAGGGCACCATGCACACACACATTCACACACTCACATTCAAGGCACAATTTGGAGTTGCCAATTCACCTCCTGGCAAGTTTTTTGGGAGGTTTGAGGAAACTGGAGAACCCAGAGGAGTCCCACATGGACACAGGACAATATGTGAAATGCCACGCAGACACAGTAACCCCAGTGACCCTGGAGCTGTGAAACGACAGCGATACCCACTGCTCCAGCATGCCATCTTTCATGCATTTGTGTTCTTATATATATATATATATATATATATATATATATCACAGTTAGAGTAACTGTCATCATGAGAGTACATTTCCCAACATTAATTGAAAAATAATTAATTAAATTAGTTAGACAGTTTTTTTCTGAAGAAGTTGTACTGGCCCTAAAGTAGGTTTCATGTTCAATGTTAACTTTAATCAATATCAGCGAGAATCAAGGGGAAGGTGTACAAGACAGTGGTGAGACCGGCCATGCTGTATGGTTTAGAGACAGTGGCACTGAGGAAGAGACAGGAGGCAGAGCTAGAGGTAGCAGAGCTGAAGAT
>CM075009.1:3788071-3802750 GCA_037576675.1 Pangasius sanitwongsei | reverse complement strand
CTCATTCATCACAGAAGACAACTCAAAAACACTATAAAAATACCAAGGGTATGAATAATTTTGAGCACAACTGTATAAATATATTTTATATATATATATAAACTGTTGTTATGCAATTTCTCACAAAGTAGATGTACCTAATAAACATTACAAACCCAGTGCGCACTCCAGTCTAATTAGTAATACCTGTCTGCAATCGCGAAGATATCGAGGACTGTGCATATGATGGAGACAAATCTGTGCGTGAAAAATCGTGAAATGCAGTACACAGATGGTATGTAGCTTGATCTCTTGTACTTTTGATACAAATACAAAGTTGTACTTTGTATTTGTTTATTTGTACCACGTAATTCCAAGGTGCATTGCATTTCATTTTCATCAGTGTTACAGTCCTGCCACAGTGAAATGCAATCATAGTCCATTCACCGTCATTGCATTAATCTTACATCACTTTTTCTCTTCAGGGGATTGCACTAAACACTGACACTGACTATGCATCAGAAGTTAATAACATTTTCCATCGCACTACATTTCACTATCATCAGTGTGTTGCAGTCATGCCACACTGAAATGCAGTCAGGGTTCAGTCACCTTCACTGGATTAGCTTGATCAGCAGGGGAGTGCTTTTTAAGAATGAAACACTGACTTCACAACAGAAGTGAATATAATTCTCCATTGTATTACATTTCACTGTTATCCGCGTGTTGCAGTTGTGCCACACTGAAATGCAATCACTGTCTAGTCACCTTCATCACATTACTCTTACATCACCATCTGGAAAGAATTGCTTTTTTAAGAATTAAATGCTGACTTTGCATCAGAAGTGACTGCAGTTCCACATTGCATTGAACCTTCATCGTGCCACACTGAATTGCAGTCACAGGCCAATCACCTTCGTTTCATTACTCATACATAGTTTGAGCTCTTCAGTGAAAAACCATCAGCAAGGAATAGCTTTTTAAAAAATGAAACTCTAACTTAGTGTCAGAAACGAATATAATTCCCCATTGCATTGCATTTCACCTTTATTAGTGCATTGCAATCACTGTTGTACTTAGAGAAGAACAGAAGAGCTTGAAAGTGTCATTTTCCAGGAGGCATTACTATTATGTCTTGTTTTTTTAGATTTTTAATGGTTTCTTCATTTGAGATGCACTGATTGTTGAATCCAGCTTTTCGAAATTATTACTACTAAAATATGATTTAAAAATATGTGATATAAGATGCTTACAGCTCGACTTGGGAGTTATGTTATCAAATCATGCATCAGGCTATCCTAAAGGTCTCACAGAAATAATGAAAATACACTAACAAAAGCACGAACAAACAGATCAGCACCAGAATCATGATTTGGTGAGTTCTAGCCCTTCTGTAATATAATGCATGTTATATAATTTTTTTTTTTTACATAATAAGTTAAAGACATTTTTATTAAAGCGAGCAGTGACAGGGTAGAGCAGAAGAAATGGGAAATGGGAAAAGGCAGGTGTACGACTTTGTGTTGTATTTCGTGTGTATGTGCCAGTCTGGTGGATATTAGCATACAGTATATTCAAGATGCAGAATGTTTTTCATGGTTAAATGGTTCAATAAAAGCACACACACACACACACACACACACACACACCCCTTTTTGTTTTTAGTCAGTAACTCACACATTTCTCATTTTTGCATCCGTATATTTAGCCACTCTTTGCCACTCAATATATTGGAGCACATAAATTCTTAATGAACAGCTATATTTATCACTGAACGTGAGAAGCACCCATGGATTATTCAGCGTACTCAGATGTATGGAAGGCCCTCAGTCATGAGGGAGTGTGCCGCACAACGATGCGTGTGAGAAAACGCATTTAATTTCCTTCTAATCTTCTCTATTCCACAAGGACAGCGATGTATAATTAAACTTTATGGGATTGCCTGGCAGCTTATGGAGCACAGTGACATGACAGAAACAAAAGCACCATCAAAGACTAGACTGAGTAGAATTAAACTACACACACACACACACCTGTCATGTTTCCATTGTAGATTAAGTGATTTATTGAATGAGTAATGTGCAACTTTTACATTTATTTGGCATTTTTGTAAGGAGTCTCCAGTGCCAGTGCTTTGTAACAGTCAAGTTTTTCAAATCAAGAAAGTCTTCAATATTTAATATCTCTGTAACTCTGTAACATGAGAAGCTGAGGGGCTTTTTATTGCTTCATTAATTTCAAGAAAGGGAAAAATGAGAGCCTGGTGAGAGAACAACTGATGATAGCTGCTATTAGGTAAATGATTACAGGATCTAACTTTGTTGCGGATGGTTCACAACATTAAGTGTAAGTATAAATGGATAAAAAAGTATGTATTGTTCTTCAAATAATAAAAACTGTAGTTGTTGCACTTCAGGACGCCGTATCGTGTCCACAGTGGTACACTAAACGATAATGACTGATTGCATCATACAGTATACAGTTCAGTAATTCATTAGTCACAGGAAATTATTTCTACTGTACACATTTTTTTCAGATGTTTAACGATCTGACTATAATTTCAGTTGACGCCAATTGCCAAGAAAAAAGATTATAGGCTTCAGACTCCAGTAATTCCAAAAGACTAAAGAAATTCTCCAGTGTATAGCTAACTCAGGCAAATATTTTTGCAAATACATCTTTCATTTAGAGGAGCAAATATGTGGTGGTGCTAAACAGATGGTAGAGTCTAAGCTCTCTAAGCCAAGAGTTTTTGTAAAAGTTCCGTTGCATTTATTAACTTTATGTATTATACCATAGCACTGTTGAATATTCAAATCTGATTGGTCAGAAGGTGTTGATTCATTTTCTTTAACAGCATCTCTGACAGCAGGTCCAGCGGCAAGGTTCATATTAACGTGCTTGTTCTAATAAGTTATAATTTCTATTGTGCAAACTTTCACTTAATGTTGATACAGAGATGTTTATTTAACATCTCCATGTTTAACATGAAGGAGTCTCCAGTGGCAGTAGGTTTTATAACAGTCAACGGTAAAGCTTTACCTTTAAGTTCTCAAACATGGGACATGCTAAAGCATGGAGCTTTGCCTGCATTTCACCTGCATTACACCTGCATCAACACGACACAACAAAGCAGCAGTTTTCAGCATTCATTTATAATTTCAGCTGGCGATCCACAGCAGCAAGAGGAGCTGCAATTGTTAGCAATGCAAAAAAAAAAAATCAGCTTAAGTACCTGTGTAAGCCGACTGTGAATACAAGGAACGTTCATACTTTTGCTTTAACTTTTGAATTTAAGTTGCCAACTCCAAACAGGGCTAATAAAAAGGCGAATAATTATTGCCAGTGTGATCGTGATTAGGTTTTTATACCACTCTTCTTGTTAGCAAAGTTGCAAAAAAAAAAAAGCATTGTGTGTTGGGCTAGTGCTGAACCTGAAGTCCAGACATTCTGAATTGGAAATATATATGTTTACATTTACAAAAAATGTTCGAAAAACTGAACAGAAGAAGAGGTGAGTAGGCAGAACGATGCGGAAAAAAAACATTCAGCTAAGTTTAACTTTATGCAAATGAGAAGCTCGTTCTGACAAAAGTAATGTTAGACTGTGATGCCCACAATGACTGCAAGTTATACACAAACATTTCCCTTCCTGAATGTTTATTTTTGGCAGGAATGCATTCTGTAGCTAGCTTGTGCGTATATCATTGTCTGTGTGAATATTGCACTAGCCTGGATCTACCAGTGAAACCATGGCAACCAAAAGCAAAAAAACAGAAACCCCCACTAGTGACCAGTGTACAATGATTTGAGGACTCAAGGGCTGTAGTCGGAGTTAAACTACATATGCAAAGTGAGGAGTTGCGCATCAGTATCAGAATTCTGACGTCAAGATCTTAAGCTGTGCTCAGTCTTCGCCAAAAACAGAAGTGTGTCTCAGTTTTGCTTTTATTAATTTGGATCGAAAATGCAAGTGTAAATGTTTACACTGGAAAATTTAAATATTTTTTTTAATGTTCTGGTCGCATAACAATACATGCAGCAAACCAAATCAACATTTTTCAGCCTCTCTAATTTGGTCTTCCATTTACTCTAGTAGAATGTTCCAGGAATTTGATTATCCAAAATGTAAGCAAGTATAATCACTCTGCAGGGTTCTGTGCGTAACTGGTGCCTCGCTCAGACGGATTGTTTAAAGCCTTCTCCACACTTTCCTCAATGGTAGCAGACATTTTCAGCACTGCTTTAAGTCTACCTTGACCTGTTTTTTAACCTGAGGATATTATTGATACCATCTTTCCTGTTGTGCACAGTTTGGCTCCATTCATATATTATCCAGCATAACATTCTTATTGAGAGCACAAGCTATTTGTTCAGTCTGATTTGTCAAAAGTGCTTCATGAACAGGGAAATGATCGGTCAGGAATGGCATGTCGGTGGGCCAATTAAATGCGGATCAGCGAGGTTGATGGGAGCGTTGGACAGCCGAGCTCAGATCACATCATTATAGCTCGAGGTTTCTTGGTTTTAACAGCCAGTCGTCCATAAGAAAATGCGAAAAAAAAGACAGTCTTCATCATTTTTGTCACAATCAGTGTTATTGGCCTCTTCCAGGACTGTGTGGTCTAGATGCAATACAAGCTCTTAGAAGTGGGTATTTTTAAACTACTCTTTTCCCCATCTTGCTTCTACAGGCCATCTGTGTCCCTCTCTCTCCTCTTGTCACCCTTACAGAACGCCAACTCTCCTCATACTCTCATATCCATGTGTAAACACATACACACACACACACACACACACACACACATACAGCGTCTTGTGCGGATCCACCCACACTCTCTTTGCGCAGACTTGCTGCCACAATAACTTTGAAAGGTGCCCTCCTAACTACAGAACTCTAAGACATAAACAGATGATAATCCCTGATCGCCTAACGTCCTGTCTGTTCAGAACATTGATTCATCATGCTAAATGTGTTGGTGCTTTAGTGCAATGCAGCATCTACTTTGCTTGCTAACTCTAACGTAGCATCGGAAGTGTAAAAATGTGGAGCTGTCAGGTGGCGCAACTTTCTGCGGATCCACCCCATCACTGGTAGATTGCAAGTCTGAAACCTAGTAATGACAAAGTAATTCACGGAAAGAAATCCAAGAGAAGCGTAATTGGCGCAGCTCTCTTGGAGTAAAGGATAGCTAGTTATTCCACTCTCCTCGTCAATTAGTGCAACTCTCACCAATCACTGGCGTCTGTCATAAAAAGATAGGTAGCCTTATATCTTGCATGAACTTTATGGATGGCTCTAGGTGGCCTCGAGGAGCACATGTTAGCTGGATTTAGTCTCATTCATTCATTCACTCATCCGCCTTGCACCCTGTGTTGCCGAATCCTGGTCAGTGTTGCAATGGATTTGGTAACACAGGGTGCAAAGCGGGAGAATTCACCCTAGATGGAATAGCAGCGTCATACTACCTACAACTATAAGAATAAATAACCGTTACACTGGCTACGCCAGCATGTTGGTGCGGCAGGTAGCACTGCTCCAGAGTCCCTGCTTCGATCCTAAGCTTGTGTTATTGTTTGTGCAGAGTTTTGTATGTCCTACCTGTGTCCATGTTGGTTTCCTCCAGGTTCTCAAGTTTCCTCTCACCTCCCAAAATCATGAACATAGGTGAATTGGCTATTCTAAGGTACAAATGAGTGTTTGAGTGTGTGTGGAACTTGCATCCCATCCCAATCTGGGTGTATTCCCAGCCCCACACCCAGTGTTCTTGGGCTAGACTTCCATGTGGCGCACAAGAGATTGCGAGTTTGTGAGTAGCAGACCATGCCTTTAACATAAGCTGTTGTGAGACATGATTGTAGAACTGTAAGGGATGAAACTCTGAGATCTTAGAGTGAAAAGGGGAATAGGTGTATGCAAAATTTTGTCACGAAGCAAAGAGCAGAACGTGTAGTTGGGAAATACTGTGTGCTGTATTGGGCAGTTAATGAGGATGAGTATCAGGGCATGGTCTTTCTCCCAAACTCCATTTTGATTAACAGTAAGTAAACATACTCAAGTAAGTCATTCAAAAACTTACTTAAATAGAAGTAAAATAAAAGAACATCTGGTAGTGAATCTTTTAGCTGCACTACGTTTTCCCATAGTATCTTAAATCAAGCAGTGTGTGGAGTAGTTCTGATAAACTCTACATCATTTCTTTTCTTAATGTACACAATATAAATTTAATCCACCATGTATTTCTGTCAGGTATTTGAGAGCATTTGGAAAATAATTGGCTATATGTTTAATCTGATTATTGCACTACATCTTATTTGGGATATCCCTATACATTCTGCAAAAATAACAGTGAAAAAAACTATCAGACTCTACCAAACTACCGAATCAGTCTTCGTGCTCCTGAAATGGTATATTTGGAAGAAAAATGGGTAAAAATGGCTCCTGAGTGACACCTATTGACCTATTATTGGGAGATCTCAAGTTCCAATGATGCCAAAGCCATCTGTGGCCGGGAGCCAAGGAAGCAAAATTGGCTGTGCGCTCTGAGTGGGAGGGATGGCACTCTCTCTCTCTCCCCTGTCAATCACAGCAACACTAGCCAATCATTGGTGTCTGTGAGCTAATGTATGTGGAAGATGGCACATTCCTCTGAGTGTGTTACACTGCCCTGTGATGCAGCATGAGCAACAGATCAAACAGATGCGATTGGCCGGCTTTAGGTGTTTTGGAGGAAACATGCCAGCCTTCACCCTCCCCAGCTGTTATTATTATTATTATTATTATTATTATTATTATTATCCATCCATTTTCCGTACCATTTATCCTACACAGGGTTGTGGGGGTTCCTGGAACCTATACCAGGGAAATCGGGGCCCAAGGCAGGGGACACGCTGGACGGGGTGCTAACCCATCATAGGGCACAATTGCGCACACACATTCACACACCCATTCACACACTATGGACAATTTGGAAACGCCAATCAGACTACAATGCGTGTCTTTGGACTGGGGAGGAAAACGGAGTACCCAGAGGAAACCCCCGAAGCACGGGGAGAACATGCAAGCTCTGTGCACATAGGTCAGAGGCGAGATTCAGCAATGTTGTTGTTATTATTATTATTATTATTATTATTATGAGTGTATACACTTATATTGGATCAAGCACCCTTCTGCAGACTGAGGTCAAAGACCAATGAAGTTTAGCAACAGGCCTAAAACTCTCAACTTTATGCAAGACTATAACTCTAAACTTCTCTACACTTTTCTCTACACAGACATGTAACAGAGAGAAGGAAAACTCTGCTGTCCAAAATGTCTCTGAATGCCTGGTTTCATATACTTTTTTTTTGGTCTGCAAAGCCTTGCAAAAGATTTCTGAGGCTTTTTGAGCATTCGCAGTAAATGAAGCCATGCTGTGTTGAAGCAGGGGGAAAATCTGCCAGCGAGGTGAAGATCTCACGGCTGACAGATCCGAGCTGCTTTCAGCTTCATGCAACGCGGAAACCATTTCTGTTCAACCGCTCATTATATAACCAAGACTTTGCTGAGGAATAAAATAAGAATATGCTTAACTCGTTAGGTAAAATATTTAATCCAGGGAGTGTAGAGAAATCCAGAGAGTCAAAATGAAAAGAAGATGACTCAATGGGTATAAATGCTTGACACACACGTCATGTGCCAGTTGCAGGGCGTGTGCTGATGGAATATGTGTTTGAACAGGTAGAGTACATTTAATGCGTGTTTGTGTGCATGTATGGGTATGTGCTTGTTTGTTATTGAGTGATGACAAGTGTGTGCTTAGCTGTGAAGTGGATGGATGGACTTACTGGAGCCTCAGTCAGCTCTGGTTACTTTGTCTCTCTCATACACACACACTTGGCAGGAAACCTCAGTACAATGTCTGTGTGTTAGAGGATGAGGCCAAGGGCCAGACCCAGCCTTCATCTCTCTGTTTTCTTGTTTCTCTGTCCATCATACTGCTGTGAAAGCTGTTTTCATTTACACTCTTTCTCTCTCTCTCTCTCTCTCATTCTCTTCAGTTGTCTCTTCTATTTCTTCCTCCCTTACTATTTATTTAACTGGTAAACAGATTGAGTCAGGTCTTTCCTACAATATTTAAACTGACTAAAATTCCATATTTCAAACATTGGAGAAAAAGGAGGACATGATTAATTAACAGAGAAACATACTGATCAAACTCAGGCCAATGTGATCTCATCGTTTTCCACAAATGTTCCTTTCAGAGCCATGTAAAACAAACAGGTATTTTTGTTTCGTTTAGTTTTGTTAACCATTTTGAACATTTAAGCCGTGGTGCATTGGCCAGCATGTGTATATGCAAATGATAATAGATCAACCTTGTAATGTAACACATTGGTTGAAAAGATGCCCTTGACCTGGAAATGGCTTATAAGAACCCTTTCTTTATACTTCACAGAGTGTTCTTATGAATTTATAAAAACTATCCCAGGACCTGAATTTGTATTCAGTAGTTAGGATAGAAGGCAAATTATATTAGAAAAATTCTTCATGATACAGTGAGCACTGCATGTTAATTCTACCATCAAAGCCACGATTCAGTTTTTACTCTCCTTTCACTGATATTCAGAAGACAATTTTTCTAAGCATAATTTCTCACATGCTATCAATCTTTCGAGAAAAGAGACCATCAGATCCTCACATTATTATAAATAACGTAGTAATCTTTCAAACCCTGAGGCCAGCTCTGTGCTTTCTGATTAGTTCATAGTGTTATCAATCTTAGATGACTTTAAATAGCGTGACTGCCATTTTCTTTCATACTGGCTTTATGGTAGGTTTCTAAAAGGTTTCGAAAAAAAATTCTATATAGAAATGTTTATACATGCAAGAATGTGATATGGGCATATCTGTCATTAAGTCTTTCAAGTCATCCGTAATATTACTTGAAGAACGACTGTTACCATGGACTCATACCGGTATTTGGTGCTCAAGTGGTTTTGGTGATGAATGATCAAGTTTGTTTCTGACATTTGTATTATTCATATGTTATGTTGGACAATGCTGTGGTTTGGGATGGTTTTCCTTGGCTTGAGGTATCTCTCTATCCACATCCCAGGTACTCTAAGGGATGTTTCCATGAGCCAATTTTCCAAACACCAGTTTGAATGCTAATAACTCTTGATCATATCATGATTTCTCTCAGAGAGTGAAAGTTTACAAGAAAAGATTATTAAGGCTATTAGATATAGTTTCCACCATAAAAGGCATTGATGTTTCAGTAAAGGAGATATGGTGAAAAGCAGGAAAAGAAGGTTAAAAGCATTCTCTTGGGATTTCCAGATTGATTTGCGTTCGCCACCACGAAGGACTGACATAAATGTGGCCACAATGCTACTAAAGCCCCTGGTGAACCTACAGAAAGTGGTGAAACCTAAGAACCTGTGCAAGTCTTTCACAGTTTTGGGGGCTGACCACTTAGTGACAGCATACACCTTTGATTGAACCATGATCAGACCTTCCTTGCCCAGGAATGCTATTCTGTGTATATAGATTTTTCTGGCTTTACAAATTGGTTATCCAAGAACCTTTGGAGGGCACATCTGATATGCTTAATATATTCTTCTAGAGAACAAGAGTGGACAAAAATATCATTGATTTTCCAAGCATATCCCTAAGAGTGTCATTCAGGAATGCCTGGAAGACTGTGGGGGCTTTGACCTAGCCACACAGCATGATTAAATATTCATAGTGGCCAGAGGCAGTACTGAAGGCAGTCTTCCACTTGTCCTACTCCATTTATTCATTTATATTTATTCATTCATTGATTTTCTGCTTATGGTTTTCCTGGTGGGCATTGTGGTGGTAAGAAGGTCAGTCCAGACTTCTCTATCCCCAAACACAGATGCAGCTCTGTGCAGCTCTGGTGGAGCCTGAAATGTTCCTAAGCCAGCAGTGAGATCTAATCTTTCCAGCAGGTCCTGGGTATGCTCCATAGTCTCCATTCAGTGGGACATTATAGCTCTATTATAGATATAGCTCTAGCACAAGCTGACCAAAGGGTATCCTTATAAGGTGCCAAAAACACCTCATCTGGCCCCTCTTTGCTCAGAGGAGCAGTTCAGCTACTCTGAGGCTCTCCTGAATTATCAGGCTCCTCACCCTATCACAGAGAGTAAGCCCAGCAACCCTGTGGAGAAACCTCATTTCCACTGAATGTACTCACAACCTTATTCTTTTAGTCTTTAACCTCAGCCTATAACCATAACAAGCAAAAATGAATAGCAGTCTAAAAGTGTCTGTTTGGGGTTTCTGTTTGTATTAAGAAAAAATGTATTGTTCAATAGTGTGCTCACCTTTGACCTTTCTTTCTATGGACTCTATTTTTGTCCTGGTGCTTTTCTAATGAGTGAGGGGTTTTAGGTAGAAGGTAGAGGTTGTGGTGTTATAATCAGAATATGGGTCTCATTTACATCCTTCCACTCTATTCACTAAGCCATTCTCCTGGCAACTGAAAATGTAAAAAATTAAAAAAAAAAAAAAAAAAAAAACCCAAAACACCACAGATACTCTTATTGTTCTTGTGCTTTGTAGAACGACTCAGTCTAGAATAACTAAAAATGACATTATCGAGAAGCATGGGTAGCACAGCAAGGATTGCAAGATCCAGCTAGTTAGGCAGATAGCAAATATCAAATCTATACCTCTTAGCACCCCACAAAGTTATCAAATCAAAATTTGTGTGCGTTGTCTGAATAATGAAAGCAGGAGTAGATGAAAAGTCATGCCGTAAGCCCCTTCATCTGTCAGAGAGGAATCTGGTGAGAGTCACTGCTCATCCCACAGGAATGTGATTTTTAGAGTTTTATAGAGTGTAGTGAAGCCAGTAGTGTCAAGCACAGCAAATGGGTTTTTTTTTTTAACGAAACAGTATAAATTATGGCATGTCATGGAGTACAGAAAAGGGAGTCCTAAAAGAAGAGACAGGGAGAAAGAACAACTATGCTACAGAGACGTGGCTTATGACAGAAAAACACATCACAGGCCAACAGGAGGATGGAGGGAAAGTGAGTTTACTCTGAAGAAACTGAAGGACAGTATTACACATCAGCATGTATTAATTCATACGACTTTGATATAACAAGTTTATGGCTTATGACTGTGTATTTTCATCATAGCCTACAGTCCTCCAGGCCCCTGGCCACGATGTTTGGTGCTTTCACCAAAGCAAGGCGCTGCGGCTACGGCCTTATTAAAGATCGTCAGAGTTTAAAAGGTCGTTTATGCTGTCTTCCAGCCCTCTCTGGTACTGACACTTGGCATTTCACTGATCTCTTGCTCTAATTAAAAGAAGTAGAGATGGAGGCAAAGCAAAACACACGCACATACACAAGAACAGCAGTTGCCAAGGACTCCGTTGGTTTGTGCATGCCTAGCCGAGTCACAGAGAAAAACATTGCCTTCCAGACTTAGTCAACTTAATTAGGAGACTCCAGACGTACTCTATCACCACCTAATCATGATGCTCCTCACTTCTGTCTTTGTGGCTTCAACAAGTTTGGACATAAGACGTAAACAGAGTGGCATGCGACTGAATGTTTAAGCCCAGTGTGGAGAGATCATGTATCGCTCAAGGTCAGTAATGAGTTTGAAGTCTGGAAATGTCCTTATTTTTTGGCTTCCACATCAGGTGATAACAATTGCTGTTAACAAATGTCTTAAGGCAGATTATTTTCAATTTTTTGTGGAACAAAGTGCAACAGCACCACCAACTGCTGTAAGAAAAATACACCGAATATTATGAAGAAGCGAGGCTGGAGCTGATTTCTTTCTAGCCCAGACTGTAGATTCATCCATCCCATCCATCCTTCTGTCTGTCTGTCTGTCTGTCAATCTATGCAGCCATCCAGTTATCGTCAATCTGTCAAAAACTCTGTCATTGTCCAAATACTTCTGGACCTAACTGTATATATATTATTCTCTGTTTTAAGTCACCAAGATGCATTCTCATTGTTTGAACAGAATCATGAATGTGAGCAAGGTATAGGAACTTGGGCTGATGTTATGATGTTAATTAAGTACAAATAACACTAAGAAACACATAATGTTTCTGAAATGCTTTGGAATCTTACCATTCCTCGAGCACACGAGCCAAAATGACATAACACTCTAGGACTAGTTTATACTTGCAAAACTTCAGGTACATGAGAAATTGTTTTGTAATGGGTTTTTCTTCACTTATAGCATTTGTTCCTTTGATCAGTGAGTTGGGGCAAAGAGGTGCTAAGAGAACATGGCACAGACGTGGCACAAACATCTCTGCCAGGCTCTGGAACAACATGTTCTCTTACGAACTCGAGGAGAGTTTACACCTTCTGTAATCAACAGAAAATCCAAGCCAGTATTCCGTGCATTATATATACTCGTGCACCTGCCAATATTACAGCTATAAAGTCATTTTCTGTGAAATCAGTGACAGATGGTTAAGATTTACTGACTTACATTTGGTGTGTGTGTGTGTGTGTGTGTGTGTCAAACTCTCTCAAGTATGCATGCAGCTGTACATATGAGCTATTCATCTTTCTGTCCACAGAGGCATTCTTAAAAGCACACTCAGGTGTCCATATTTTCTAGGTGGTCCAGCTTTCTGTGCCGCTTTCACCCCTGATTGGCCAGCGGACAATCTCAGCTTTTCTGTCATTGGCTGGTGGCCAGTTAGCGTTCCTTCCCCTCTGTGCTATGGATCCTGAATCCTTGGCTTATTCTGGATGAACACATCACCGACCATCTGTGGAAAAATCCAGCGCTAACTGCTCTACTGTATATAATGGGGAAAAGCATATGTTAATAAATCATGCTCAGGTTGTCTATCTATCTATCTATCTATCTATCTATCTATCTATCTATCTATCTATCTATATTCCTTTCTTTTTGTCTGCCTGTCTTTCTTTCTTTCACTTTCTATCTATCTATTCTATGTCTCTTTCTCTGTCTGTCTGTCTATCTATATATCTTTCTGTCCGTCTATTTGTCTGTCTGGTCAAAGGGAAATTGAAAGAATCTGACCCAGTTTCCCAGATTCACATACTCTCTCTCTCTCTCTCTCTCTCTCTCTGTCTCTCTCTCTGTCTCTCTCTCGTTATCTATTGCTTAGTGTCTCTTTCTCAAATGTTAAAAAAGACAATAATGAGTGTTTCTATATATACACAACACATATAAACAGGCAAACACAAACACATACACCACACAAAACATGCATGTATTCTGAGGCACATCTCTCTCTCTCTCTCTCCCCTCTCTTTCTGTCTCTTGTGCTCCCCCACTCCGCTATAAGCTCCACTGTGAGAAGCCTGGCTCCATCTCACACTCTCACTCGACTCTGCATCATTATCTAAACCCTCACAGACAAACACAATGAGCCCCGAGATAAAAACTTCATGTGTAAGCATAATAATTCGGTCAATTACATAATCTCTGTTTGGATCCTTATTAAATCCCCTGCTGTGTATTTCCACTGTTGTGCAGGGACGAGGTGTCCACACTGAGGAGGAGGCAGCTGAAGTGTCTGAAGAGGATTTAATAAAACCACGACTAACACGGTTGCAGCCTTGACATCATCTCCATTAGCAGCTGTGTTGAACACTGCCTCTTTGGTGTGTGTGTTGTATCCTGCAGCACAAAGGGAGATTAGAATACAGATAGCAACAGATCTTTTTCTACCATCGATGTTAAAACACTCATTAATTCATGCTTTGCATGTTTGTATTTCAGGATTTTACAGCTGGTCCTGTTAACAAACCAATAAACAAACATGAAAACAAAACAAATGTTATTTTTATTAACAATAATAACTTATTAAAAACTCTAATAGCACTTTCAGATATGCACAGTTCACTTCAGCACATTAACACATAAACGACTGTGATATTGGTGAGATATCAGAATATTTCAGAAACTGCTGATGTCCTGCGAGTTTCACACAAAACAGTCTCTACGGAATGGTGCGAAATACAAAAAACATCCAGTGAGCAGCAGCTGTGCGATGGGTAATGCCTTGTTGATGAGACAGTTCAGAGGAAAATGGCTAGACTGGTTTGAGTGCCCAGGAAGGTTACAGTCACTTGAATAACCACTCTTTACAACCGTGGTGAACAGAAAAGCATCTCAAGATGGCAACATATTTCCATGATTGTTGATGAGAGAAGTCAGAGGAGAATGGCCAGACTGGTTCGAGCTCACAGAAAGGCTGCGATCACGCAAATAACCACTCTTTACATCTGTGGTGAGCAGAAAAGCATCTCAGAATGCAAAACATGTCAAATCTTGAGGTGGTTTTACTCATAGCTTCGCCAGCAGCAATGTACACTGGGTCTGGGTTCTCACATGACCTACATAATCACTGTGATTAGTTCATTAGAAAGAAATTATGGGTGGGTAAATACCTAAATATGTAGGTGACACACAGAGGCCTATTTCCTTTTAGTCTGAGTTGTGCATTTAACATTTAAACAATACACTCAGTGAATATGACTTCAGTGTGATTTCAGTATTAATTGTGTAATAATTGTGTTTATAATTTTATTGCATCAGAACTATGCAACATGTACAGAATTGCACATTATGCACATTTAGACCGCATACTACATTAGCAGTATGAGGCATATGGCACAGTATGTATAGGATACAGCATATATATATATATATATATATATATATATATA
>CM075009.1:3759025-3787971 GCA_037576675.1 Pangasius sanitwongsei | reverse complement strand
ATATATATATATATATATATATATATTACAATAGCATAATATATACTATAGATAGCATAAAATATACTACATGTGACTGTTTTAGGTCTTGAAAAGCTGCTTAATTATAGGTTTTCTTTTCTCACTCTTTATGGTCTTGGCAAGCTTGAGTGTTATTTCCAGACTGCATTTTCCATGAGTCTTCAGCGATGCCACACTAGCATTTTGAGGTGACATAAGTATGTTAATTGCAGACAAACATTTAAAACAAAAAATGGTGCACATTTATTGCCTGCTTATTCTGTACCAATAAGGAAATTCCACCCTGACTGCAAAGCGACTAAAAGAGGTGAATCGACCCCCAGGCGTCCATCGACCTCCTACTTGCTCTATAACCAAGCACATGGTCATCATTATCAGTGTCTGCTAGTATCCGTCTTTAAAGTTGGAAAAACTATAGCCACGTCATCCTCAATCGGCTACACCCACATAATGTAACAAGATCAAACAAATTACATAATATAACTCCTGAGATGGTCTCGTGATTGTAAATTCCTACATATGGAGTTCAATATGTATATGCGGTTCTAGAGAATTAAAGTTAGAGTAAATGCCATGGTTAGTGGTTGTAGCTTTTTCTTTGACATAATGCGTATGAAATCCAAAAATATCCCCTATACAGTGTATTTTCTGTGTGGTCTGAATTCGGGTTGAAGACATATAGATGGACAACAGTGTCATGGAGTTCAGCTTCCAGGGCTGTAGCACAGCTGTGTGACAGGCGGCTCAGGCTCCAACACCTGACCTACATCTGATTTTACTTTTGCTGGCATCGCTTAAATAGAGCCTGTGGTTATTGTAGGCACTCTAAGAAGCACAGGTTTATGTTTCCTGCTGCACTTGGGCCTATGATCTCGTGGCTGGAGGGCAGGCTTTTGAGCCACAAGCTTCAAGGTCTTTAGGAAGGCTTATTTTAGCCAAGTTCGGAGCATGTGTACATTATTAAACACTGCCAAACTGTGGTCCTGCCTTGTATCCCAGATTTAGGTGTGCAAGCAAACGGAAGGCAGCACAACAGAAAAGCAAAATGGGCCAAAGAATGTTAGCAGATTGAGATGTTGCCCCATGAGAAATGTTGGACAATGTGATGATGTTAGTGGAGTAGACATGGAGGGATGAATCGATGCCGCAGTTACAACCAATTACAGTTTATTTCCACTTGCACCTCCAGAGTGTAATCCTGAAAGAAGGAGATTTATAGTTTGCAACTTCAACTTCAATAAGTGCTTTATCTTGGTCAGGGTCACAGTGGATCTAAAGCCTATCCCAGGACCACTGGTGACCAAGGTGCATATACACCATGTATGGGACAATAGTCCATGCACACGTACTATACAATTGTTCACACCTAGGGAAAATTTAGATTAGCCAATCTAAACCTACTGGAATGTTTTGGGAGGTGGAACAAAACTGGAGAACCCAGAGGAAGCCCATATGGACACTGGGAAAACGTGCAGATCAGGATTAAGCCAGGGACACCAGAGATATGAGCCATCAATGCTATCTGATGTCCCACCATGCCACCTCTTGCAACTTGCTTGAGTATAATTATAAAATAAATCAATACTTCAAAAGAGGATATTTCAATAATGCGTTACTTAGGGGAAATGTTCGCAGGGCTACGTGACACCTGCGATACGCCTTTCATGACAAGTGACATAGACACAAGTCATAAAGGCTATCAATTTTGATGTCAAGTTGACATCTCAGTCAAGTGACATAGATGTTCTGACTTCAGAGCAACTGACTACAGGTGACTACATGTCCCCTACGTAAACCCTTCATGACAACTGTTCTAAACCATCATAAACATCTATAAAGGCTTTGTATTATAGGCATCAGCTGGCATAAAAACATTTTCTTCAATTTTTTTATTCAAATTGTAAGTGACATTAAAGCTCAGTTCTGGTATGTGAGAGTCACCTGATGGTGATGAGGTCGAAAACCAAAATAATGTAGGGTCAAGCAAAATACACCTCTTCTAATATACCTAGACCTGCCCTAAGTGTACCTCTATCTCTGTCACCATGGCACAATGACATAATCATGACTGTTCATAATGATCTTCTAAGCAGTAATATTGAACTTACTTGAACTTACTTAAGGCCCAGAGAAAATATACATAACTCTGATGTTATAGTATGATGAATGTCTTTGTTACATTGTTGTCAGTGTGATTATTGTCATTGTTGAATTGTCATTGTTGCCATTGTTGAATTGTCATTGTCGTCAGTGTAATTATGGTCATTGATGAATTGTCATTATTGTCATTGTTGAATTGTCATTGTTGTCAGTGTCAGTGTCAGTGTTAGTGTAATGATTATCACTGTTTTCCATTATTGTCATTGCTGTCAGTGTAATAATTTTCATTATCAAATTGTCGTTGTCAGTGTAATTATTGTCATTGTTGAATTGTCACTGTTGTCAGTGTAATTATTGTCATTACTGAATTGACATTATTGTAAATGTCCTGATTATCACTGATGGAACCTTTAATATGACACTGGATTATACAGTAGTACTCTTCTGTGTATACTTTCCCCCAAAAGTTATCACTATGTTTAGGAGCTTCCTTTCGAAGTATTCATTTTCCATCTTGACTTGGCAACTCACATAATTACCATTATTTGATTCTGACATACCAGAAGTTATCTACAAAGTTACACAGTCAGTTGTTATGACATTCTCAAAAAGTGTCATGACACCTCCTTCTGTCAACAAAAATCTTCCACTTTACTCAGCCCTTACGTCAGCTTCACACACTTGAATAAGCTTTCATGTTTATTTAGGTTTATGTCAGTTGTCACAAGGGTACATGTAGAACACTACGCGTAAGTAACATGTTAGCTATGTATCTAAGAAACCAGTTGAATCGAATAACTTGAGAGTAAACAGGTTTGCTGAATGTTTCTTTCTATGAATGCTCATTCCTGAGTTTGGAAATGTTTGTTACATTTCACCATGTGTGGAAATGTATATAAATGTATAATGTAAATGTGTAGCAAAATGTGGAAAAATAGACCTTGTCCATATTTTATACATTGACTCCTGTTCATGGCATTTAATTTAACGTTGTGAGATTTTATAGATTTCATAGACAATTTGTTAAGTTAATAATTTAGAGTAAGAAGAAAAGATACCTTTATTGTCACAAGTACAAAGAGATATTATTTAAGAGGCTAGTTCACTATGTGTTATGTCTAATAAATGTATTATCTGCTCCATGAACAGAATTAATCACAAATTCTCAGCATCTGCCTCACATCTGAATAAATTAACATAGGTGTACTTGTCCTAATTTGATTAAATACTCAGAATTAATAGAATGTGATGCACCTACAGTATTTTGCTATTTAAAAAAAAGCACCTGACTGAGATTTGAAATAAAATGGGGGACTGTACAGCCAAGGTAAAAGGGAAGGCAATCTCATCTCTCGCTCCCTCTCGTAATCCAATAATCCTTCCTTTTTATTTGCCCTGCGGCTCAGGCAAGCCCACACAGGAACCTTTAGCATATGCTGCTGATAGCCCATAAGCCGAGGAGGAAATGAGCGCACAGATTCCCAACGTTTGACACTACAGCTAGTGACAGATTTCTTTGAATTCATTCAAAGAGATTATATGACTTTAACTGGCAGGGGAATCTTTTGTTTTGGCTAATATCTACTATTTTAATGCAGTAATTTCCATGGAGTGATATGCAAGTGACTCAGGTGACAAACTATATTTGTGACATTGGGAAATGTTTGGCAGGAGATATATGATATATGCTGTTTGTATGAAGATGTACTTAGGCAGTAGACTCTTACAGATGTATTGTTATATATAGGAATGCATCGATACTGATACTGTTATTGGGTATCATTACCAATTTAATCATACTATAAAAATGCTCAATACTAACATCCGACATCAGATGATACTATGTGATACTATGTTAGCCTATTGTACGTTGTCACGCTAATGAACAGACGACATGATATGACAGCGATCTGGACATATTTTATGATTAACGAATTAGGCAAACAAGCAAAGCAGACTGCATACTGTGCTCTGTGAAACGATCAGGAGGAACTACAGCATCTTCCTACAAATACACTAATAAAATATATCTTATGAATAAAATTGAGCACAAGGAGGTCATTGTAAGCACTGAACAGCGGCAAACAAGCTAGGTGACAAAAAATGCTAACAGACAACGCTAGGTGAGTGAAAAAAACATATACTCTTACCCAGTATGTTGTTCTTGACGATCAGCTGCTACAGGTTATTGAGAGCAAGCAATTCCAACAATACAACGTACTTTACTTAAAGCTGTACAGAAGCATTTTTCCGAAGTGAAACAAAACCCACCCTTCTCCACCGCAACCCTAGGTCCAAGGTAACTAATGTGAATCCAAGGTAACTAATGTAGCTGGCTATTGCACTTCATTTCAAATCAACTTGCTAATGTAGAATGAGTCTAGTAGCCTAAGTGCATGAACACAGATTTCATGGGGAAACATAAACAGAGGAAACAAGTTAAATGTTTCATGATGCTCCTGAATGAATTCTAAGTAGGTTACTCATTTCAGTCTCAGCACTGATATTGACGAGTACCAAAAAGTTTGGATTGTTGCTTCCCTGGTTATAGTGAGCACACTCTTTGAAAACAGCTGGGTACTGGGAGTGCACTGTTGTGTGCAACCAGTGGCTGGGGTCGATTCCCTGGCCAGGAGTCGAACCCGGGCTGCGGCGGTGAGAGCGCCGAGGCCGAACGACTAGCCCTCCAGGGACCCTTTTTGCTAATGCAAATACAGTGCAAAAATTAAAAGGCTTTGATTGGAGTAGAAAAATTGAGACAGTATACAATCAAATGATAAGCCTCATGATGAGAATGGAGATATGCTCTTGCTTTATTGATCAGATAACACTTTCGCATCTTTTTGAAGCTAGCCATAATAGCGAATACATTACTCATTTATTATAATGCTATGTGGAGCTGTATGAAGATGCAAACGCAGCTCTTTTGTTTTTGTGTTTTTTTGCCAAGGACTAATAATGGCCTTGATTCTCTCTTCGTGGACCAATCACATGTCTCCCTGATGCACCTTTACTCAGTCTAAAGTGCTGTTGCTGAGCAACGTGTGGTCTGGTGTTGGAGCTCGCGCCTGTTTGTTCCCTTCAAGCGCTGCTGAGAAGAAGCGGAGACCCATATACCCAGGGGGCTCTGGATCAATGTCTGAATAAACAAGCTCTGGCGTTGTTGCTTCCTCCATTTCTCTACCACACTGGCACTTTGTGTCCCACCTTTACCGTGCACTCACACACGCTAGCAAATTTGTTGAAGTTTGCTTATTGTCATACAGACAATGTCTAGATGCATTTTTTCTACCCAGTCACCTCAGTGACAGTTCATCCATCAGCTGAAGAGGATCCACCATCTTATCGATTTCGTAACACACATGACCTAGTTTGCAAGATAAAAACCAATACTGATGTTTTGCTGTGTGTGTGTGTGTGTGTGTGTGTGGTGTTTGTCTGGGTGTAACTTAAAAATGTGCTGTGGACAAATGTTTCATCCAACCAAGCAGGTGCAAACAGCTATCTACAGTGGCTTGCATAAGTATTCACCCCCACTGAACTAGTCCACACTTTGTTGTGGCCTCTTGGTTGCTTCTCTAATTACAGATGTCTTAGAGTACGAAACACACTTATGTTAACTAATTAAGTGAACACCACCTCAATTATCAGCAGTATACAACGAAACGTAACATTAGCTGGCTAGCCAAATACTGTTTCAGTAGCTAGCTAGCTCATGTTAAATCATACATGTGATATCTCGATATCTGTGTGATATCTTAAGTTCAATACAGAGCTTTTATACTGTAAAACTTCAAAAGATCTGGCTAGCTAGTCTAGCTCACTCAGCCAGCTAATTGTTTACCTGCATGTGTTTCCACAGATTGGATATTGAGATGTGAAATGCCATATCTCCACTCCACGTTATCATGCTGTTTCCTTTGAAGCATTTAAAAGTGTCTGATGACAGCTGGTGAACTGGACCAGAGATCTGTCAGCACTGTCTCAGACATTGCTGCTGCTGACTAAGTATCTGACATCTGGCAACAGGAAACTGCTGATTGGGTCTTGATTTGGTCTTGAATTTATTATTTAAAAATTTCACATACAGTCTTCTAAGGTTAATTGCATTTTTTTTCTCAGTAATGGTGATCAAAAATAAATGTAGCGAAGTTACTACACAGTAATTACCGTTACACTGATCAGTACAAAAGTAACAAAGTACATAGAGTTTATTACTTTCTACACTTGTTATTTTCATATTCCAGCTTCTCTACTCCAGACACTGTTTGTAAAAGCCACTGTATGTTTCCACCTGTCACACCCGAATCCACCTCCACTCCAGGAGTCATCGTTTCTAATCCAGCTCGGACTTTCCTTCCTCCTGACTCATGCCTGTTCCTCGTTACATTCATTAATCTCTGTGTATAAATTCCACACCACATCACACTCTGTCTTTGTAAAGTTTTTCCAATTCCACATTGTGTACCTTGGAGCATTAGTTTTTGGTTTTGATCTTGCTTTTTTTTCCCCCTGCTCCTGTCTCAGTGCGTATTTGCCTGATCGGCATTTCCAGTGTTTTGTGGTATGAAATGATTTGTTGTGCTATGCAGTTTTAGCAACCACGAAACAACAAATTGTTTTTGTGTGCTTTTGGGACACTTTAGCATTTTTGCTTGTCTAGTACTGGCAGTAGTGGCTCAGGAGGGTGTTGATGAGTTGATTTGTTCCTAGAATAGACTTACAAATGAAGCAGGCTGTCACTTCTTCTGTCAACATATTCACACTCATTTCCCCCCTCTTTCAAAAGCAAAACGATGCATTTACCTCCACAATTCTGCAAAGTCTTCTCCATGACAACAAAGCACAGTAATTATACCACAGCACTGTTGAGTTCTCAAATCTAGTCAGAAGATGTTGATTAATTTCCCGTAACTGTGGCACTGAAAGCTGTTCCGACTGCAAAGCAAATCACTGGTTTATTAATTAATGCGCTCGTTCTAATATGTATATTTCTGTAGTAACGACTTACAAGGGACTTGTGTGTTATGTGTAATTATTGATATGACAAAGTTTTCTTTATGGAGAAACATTTATGGAAGGAGACTCCAGTGTCAGAGGTAAAATTGTAACTTTAAGTCTCCCAACATGGCTTTGTGGTTTCTCGGTAACATGGCAAGCTACTTTTTTTTTCATAATAAAAAGAAAGATAGACCGGTGAGGGAATGATTATTGTTATAATATAAGTGATTACAGGAACTAATACTAAACATAACTGTACAGTAAATGGATAAACAGTACAATGTGTCAATATTTAATAAATAAAACATTGTTAGTGTTGGTGATTTCCTGTGGTATAAGAGAAATAAAATACTTCTGGATATGCTGTTACTGGAAAACAATCAAATTCAGAGTGACTCATTTCATCACCCCATACTGTCATTGATTATTTTCCTTGAACAGCACATCCTGTCATGTTTTATTCCTTATTTAGTGTACACTCCTTATTTCTCCTTTCCAGTACATCTGTGGTTCAGACACAACCACACAATTTACATCAACTGCAAATGAGAAATTGACCTCATCATATGATTAGTCTCACAGACACAAAGCCTGAATCAGAGGTTTGAATGGAGGTGCAAGTAGCAGGGTCCAAGCACTCACTTCGCTGGGACCCCCACCATGACAGACCACACATTATTATTACAGAGAGACCACTCCTCTGCTGGATGCCCCTCTCCTCTGCTTTTTAGATCAAGTCTCTTTTGCAACTTCTTACTATTCTGAATGATGTTATATGTCTTGAATTGATCTGCACTCGTCTCCACACTGCTACAGTCACTAAAGAAAACACTGAGCCAGTGGAGCCAATCCATTACACACATTTTTCCATATTTGAGATATAGTAAATGTAATTGCTAATTGTGTTTGCTGTTATAGGGGAAGTGATAATAAAACTATGGCGAGAGAGTCAGTCATTTTCTGCCAGCCCTTTCTTGGCCTTGACAGTGACAACAGTGGTGAGTAATTAGTAATTCACTTTGCACGTATTTTCCAATTATCTTATTACACTTTATAATGGTTGTCATAAATACAGTCAGTTGCCAGTTTATTAATTATTAGATCAGTATATCTAATACACTTGCACCAAGATACCCGCCTGAGATACCGGTAAGCTTCATGATCTCTGAATGCCAGAAACGCTTCACTTTTATGTCCACATTTATGTTGGAATTAATCATATAAATCTGGATCATCCAGGGAAACTGATGACCTTTGCGAGATTGAGTTACCCACGATTGCATTTTAAATTTGATTTTATATATTCTGATAAAGCTGTTGAATGTAAGATTTGAACATTTCATCCAGTAATGTAGAAAATGTAATCTAATTATGCTCCAATGATGCAGCCAAATATTATAGTAAAAATCTTGCAGAAGAACTCCATTGGGTGTGCACCACAAACCGGACCAGGATAAAGGGGGAATGTTAAAATATATATCTATCTATCTATGATACAGACATACCACAACAGAAAAGGTCTAGAATTAGCTATTCTTTTTAAATTTGGTGAAAAAATGATTCTGAACATTTATGACCAACTTACAACCTGTCCTAATTCCTGTTCAGGTAACATGTAACCTTGATAACGAGAACGTAAGGCTGTAGATGAGTATTTCTCTCAATCTCATATACACGTTTGCAGTGAATTGATTTAAACATTTGGAGCTAAAATGTGCTTGTATTTGTAGTCCTGGAGTGAACATGGCAACAAAAGCATGCCTGTGTGCTCTTAGTCCACCATTGGGAGTCTCTTCAACTCTTCTCTTCTATGGTCACTTTTGTCCATTACAAACACAAAGACTTGAGGTTTAAAATGATTTCACAGACAAACCAGACCATAATTAAGACATCTCTGAGTGTTATACTTGGTACACTTTGCAGAACAGACACCAAGGCCACAGCTGGACAGAAATAGAGTCGAGGACAAACAAAACAAGGAATGAAATGTGGTTTGCTGGACTGAAAAGACATTTAACAGGATGTGTCCTCATAAGTAAGCTCATGAACTGCTTCCAAAGGAATAATTTTCCATCAATACTCTCATTAAACCTCAAATATGGTACATTAACTTAACAAAGTTATGATTTTGTAACTTGATTATGATTGTAATGATTTTATTTGCCTGTTTTTTTGGTGTCAGTGCTCGTGTCCAACCTGTGAAGAAAAGTTTTTTTCTTTCAGTTCCGGATCGTAAAACTCAACGCTTCCAGATGGCTGCAAGGGACTAAAAGACACAACTCTTACCCTGTCTGCCTCCCCCACTCATTCATCCCTATTAATCTTTCTCTTCGTATAAGGATCTCGACCCTCCCAGCATCCTCTTGTCCCTCTGTTCTGCTGTGAGGTTGTTAAGGACGGCGTAGGTTACGTATGGTGTGTGTATAAATCTCCTGAGTAGTTCCATATGCAGAGGAGACTGGCACAGCGAGCACTCCGCACGAACACAACAAGCAGAAGGAGGAGGAGAAGGAAGGAAGGAAAGAGCACGAGACCACTGTCTGTCTGGCTGCTTCTGTTGCTGAAGTGAGACACGGCAGCTGCAAAACCGCTGTGGAATGCCGAAGATCTAAAATGTGTTTCCCGAAAGACGCAAATAGTTTCTCGGGATTCCAAGAACATAAACTGAATATGTGCTAAAATTGGAACAGCTTCGTGTTCGTTCCTCTTTCTGAACGTTGAGATCTTGGCCTTGGGTTTCACACACAGTCCTTTCAGTCTTTCACAGTTTTGCATTCCTGTCTTGATACATTTACATTTATTTGTTCATTCAGCAATGACATACAAGTGAAGTAGGATCTGATCCAAGAGCATTTCTCAAAACCCCAACCTAGGCTTGCTTTCAGTCCTGAAATTTTAACAGCTTTCCAGACAATCGCACAGAAGCTTAACCGCTGACTGACGCATGATGACGTAAATTGATGAGATCGTGTCACAAGTTACGGAAGGTTCATTCAAATTAAATCATAATAATAGGGCTTCCTGGCTTTTTTTCTATTCCTATTCATTTTCTAAAGCATCTCCAGCTTTAGGGTGTTTAGTCTCACCAGTGTTCCTTTACCATTAGTCAAATAGTATATGTTTAAATATGATTACACCACAGCATCACAGCATGAATTCTTAAATCTGATTGGTCAGAAAGTGTTGATTAGTTTTCAATAACAGCAGCTCTGGCAATAGCTCCAGCTGCAAATCAAATGACTGATTTATATTAATGTTATCAGCAAGGAGACTTTTATTTAACATTTTTGGAAGGAGTCTCCAGTGTCAGTGCTTTTATAGCATTGTGTAAAGCTGAAAATTTCGGGTTTCCTTCTGTACCCCAAGCCTCTTTTTCATATTGCTGAACAAATTTTGAATTCCTTCACTTGCAATAATAAAGCAAAACCAAATTTTTTTAAAGTACTGGAATTATATTTTTTTTTGTAAATGAGTTCATCAGGAAACCACAAGGGACACAGACTTTGCACTCAATTGTTACACAATGGTAAAGTTAATTATATGACTAGAACAGCTAATAAACTGGAAACTGTATGCTGTTTATATGCTCTGGGTTATGCTGTTAATAATATCAGTTCTGTTTGATATGTCAAAAAAAAAAATCTTTTTAAAAAGTTTAGAAAATGGGTCTGTCATTTTGCATTTATTTGAAAGTACTTTGGTATTTATAGTTTAATTTCATTTTGTATTTTTAAAATTTATTATTATTATTATTATTATTATTATTATTATTATTACATTTTAATCTATATTTGCATGGTTGTTATCATAATGTATATGAAAAGTACTTTATAAATAAGTTTATTATTATTATTATTATTATTATTATTATTATTTAGTAGTAGTAGTAGTAGTATTGTGTTGCTGATTGGATCCTATCCATGATGAAGTAAAACTGCATATAGGCTTTAATTTAGAATCATTAAGAACATTTTGTTCCAGAACATGGACATGTGCAATATCGGGATATTGGGTTTTTGTCTTGGATTCTGGCATACCTACCAGCTCCCCTGCCTGTCAGCCAAAGCTCAATAAACTCTCAGCATGTGGTTTATGAGAAGGAGAACAGAAGAGACGGAGAGCAGGAGCGAGACAGACGAGGACAGGAGAGCAGTCTGGACTGCAGGATTCGGCCAGAACCTAGCTGACATTTTGATAATGAACTCGTCTCAGCTGAGAGAGATGAGGAACATCACACACACACACACACACACACACACATTTATTAAGCATTGTCTCCTCAACATTATTAGCAAAGAAAGGGCCTCATGTATGAGAGAAATGAGACCGCAGCAGACTAAAAATGAGTATATCACCCTGAATTTCAGACCAATTAAAGCTTTTTAAACATTGAGGAAAACAGGAAAATAATGCACATAGCAACCGGTGAGACTTTTCGCCACATCACCTCACAGCACAAAAACACAAGCATGTGATGATTTTTCACTTCAGATGTTTGTCAGTTAGGCATATTTGACTCTAAAGAAGCGGTGTTCTTTAAGCACGCAAGGGTCTGCAGCCTGTTTGGAAAAGTTGGACGTAATAAGTGTTTTGGGGCCGCTCTTTTGGATTAAGGCTGTTATTGAATTGACGTGTGTATGATTCAGCCAAACACGTGGTCACGGCACAAACACACTGCACGTGGTGTACAGATGTCAACAGACTTTGAGTGAGTCATCTGTCCTTCAGTTTTAAACATGATCAAATTAGTACAGATAGGAAGAATAAATCTGCTTAGAAAATATGGATTAGTGAGTCAAATTTGCACACAATTACAAAAACAAATATTGTAGTAGGCGCAGTCTCATCGAAACTGGAGCGTTAAAGATGGAAAAAACGTCGTCTGGTACTTTTTTCAGTCTTTATCTGTACAGTTTGGGTGAGCCTGCCCCCACTGTAGCCTCAGATTCCTGTTCATGGCTGACGGGAATGAAACCTGATGTTGTCTTCTGGTATTGTATCCCATCTACCTCATGGTTCGGATGTGCCGTGTGTTCTGAGAGGCTTTTCTGCTCACCACAGTTGTAAAGAGTGGTTATTTGAGTTACCATAGCCTTTCTGTCAGCTTGAACCACTTTGTCCATACTCCTCTGCACTCTCTCATCCTGTAGAACTGCCTCTCACTGGATGTATTTTCTTTTTCGCTTCATTCTGTGAAAGACTGGTTCGCGTGAAAATCCCAGGAAATCAGCACTTTCTGAAATATTCCATCCAGCTTGTCTGGCAAAAACAACCACACCTCGGTCACTGAGAAGTCACATCTTTTCCTCATTCTGGTGCTTAATGTGAACAAACTCTTGTAAAGCTCTTGACTTGTATCTGCATGAGTTTATGTATTGAGCTGCTGCCATGATTGGTGGAATGAGCAGGTGTACAGGTGTTCCTTATAAAGTGGCTGGCAAGAGTAAACGGTAAAAGTTAAAATTCAAAGATCTCATTTAAAAAAAAAAAGTACCATTACGTAAACTATTTGGTCAAGTACCGTAACATGAGTAGTCGATGGTGAAAAAGAGATCTTAATCTCAATGAGAGCACCTGTACAAAATAAAGGAAACATATACAGTATAATATACAGCAGTGTTCATACTCTACATTTGCAGCACTGTTAGCATTAAAAATGTGAAAGAAAAATACTTTATACAACATTGCACAACTTTTAATTTGACCTTGATTAAGATGGATAGTTTTCTGTTCTGACTGTGTGTCCGTGCACGTACACATAACTGACCCAATGTTCCAGTTTACAAACACGCCCGTCCTTGAATCTTCCTCCTTTCCCTCAGGGGTTTCCATAGAAACCAGTAGAGGAAGCTTGTGTGTGTGTGTGTGTGTCTGTGTGTGTGCATGCATTCTGCAGGTAAGAAAGCCTTGTCACCTAGCCGAGGATCTTAATTTTAGTCAGTCATCAGGCTTAAAGTTTAAACCTGCTGTAGAGATGTAAAGGTTTCCTTGACACTCAGCAATATAAACAAATGCAGACGCACTTCTGCAAAGAAATATTTTTTTTCCACCCTGTGAGACGAGCAAAAACATTCTGGTTAGAGTGTCAACTGTGAACCACGCATTTTTATTCTCATTAGCATTACAGCTATGGATATGCTGCATAACAAATAAAATACTCAAGTAAGTGATACTGTATATTGCATCATATAATTGAATAAAATAAGATTTGCATAAAATTACAATCTGTCATCAGTTCTTGGGGCACAAGTAGTAACATTTATGATTAGACGATGTATAGGTTTCTCTAATATTAATCAAAAATATAAATATTAAAGTAGCGGTTGGTAACTTTTAAATCCCTCCATATGACTAATTTCAATTGCCACACCTTCTCTTTTCCACCCAACAAACCCAGTGAGTCAGCTACCTTTTAAGGAGAAGGGGCGGAGCTGAGCATTTCTGCTTTGATGACGGGCAGAGCTAATTTATGGGCCAGAAAAATGCAGTGAAGGAAATAGCCTGAAATGTTATCTGTTGCATGGTGATACTGCGAATCACAGTTTTCACAAGTATCTTTGAAATTCCTCACACAAGTACTAACGATTTCAACCATAGTGTTTATTTTGTGGTATTTAAGCTCTCTATTTTTCCTACATTGTTTTGCATTTGGCTGTGATCACTTTATTGAATTCGAACCAAAGTTTCTGCCAAATAAATAAATATAAATATTAAAGCAGTGGTTGGCAATACTTAAAGCCCTGCATGTAGTGGATTTCAATTAACACAACTCCTCTTTTCCACCCAACAAAACAATTGTCAATTGTTTATACAACATAAGCCTTTTGAGTGAGTTGCCTTTTAAAGAAAAGGGGCGGGGCTTATTGTTTCTGCTTTGGTGGTGGGAGGAGCTCATTTTATGGGCCAGAAAAATGCAAACGGTGCCCTAAAACGAACAAAATAGCAGGATGAAATTATGAATCGCAGTTTTTTTCAAGTACCTTACACATTAGTTGATAATTACACGTTGTGAAATATGTTTAAAAATGACAAAATCCACCTTTGAGTTATTTGACTGGTACAATTACTAGTCATTTTAATTCTACACTCAAGAAAAAGGGTACTGAACTGTACGTTTCCTTGTCAGTGGGTTGCCCCCCTTGTCTTTAGTACCTTTTAGTATCTTTCACCCTAAAACGTGGACATAGTGTACCTTTAAAATGATTTAGGGTACATAATTGGACCATAATTACTTTTTTGTGTGAATGGTTTAAAGATACACTTCATGCACCTTTCTAAGTAAAAGATAATAAGGTACAAAAGGTGTACACTTAACAGTACTATCCTAGTGATGAGGAAAATTAGAGTTTAGTACACTTTTTTGCTGAGAGTGTAGCTGCATTTGGTTAATTTGGCTTTTAATTTTTTTTTTTTTTTTTGATAAAATATTGTACTCACATTTATCATTATTATTTAATATGTAATCATTGATATAGCAACATTTTTAAAAGTGTAATCAATGCCATTTTGACTAAAATGTCACTGGGACAGCGGTAGCTCAAGGGTTGAAGTTTTCTGCTAGAGACCGGAAGGTTGTGTGGTCAAATCCCACGTTAGAGAGCCCCTTCAGGCCCTCTAGTCTAGCACTAAACTTGCACTGTAAAAGTGAAGGAACTTTCTAAAGGGCAATCTGTCTGAAGAGCATTACAGCAAATTAAATATCAGATTGAGGGAAGAATTCTCTTGGTGTTGCATGTTGCTATATTTTCTCAGGTCAGGATGACAGGTGAGAAGACGGTATCCTGACCTGAGAAACAACGCTGACATTTTCTCTTCTAGCTCTGATCAAGGACCACATATAAGTTCAAACCACGCAGAAAACGCTAAAAAAAAAAAAAAAGCACTTTTTTGCCTGCATGCAAAGTTCTTCACATTTTTGTGACCTTAGCCTGGAGCTTGGCTGTTCTTCTGAGAGAACGGCTAGGACAAATACGAGGACGTAGTTCAAAGATTTCAGCCGTTATGCAGTAGACCTTTCCAAGTTTCTTTTTTCATTGTGCAAAAAGTGCCGACTTTCTGTTGAGCTTCAAAAAACCAAAAACCGGACCTCCCAAATTCAAAGTTCATGCCAATATGCAATCAGTAGATCACATTGTTGATTCATGGTGTTTAGAGTTTGTCTGTTTGGGTTTTTTTTTTTTTTTTCCAAAATTGAGACTGTCCAGGGTTGGGAATTAAATTTCTCCCAAGACAAACGCTCTAAGTGTCAAAACCTGACAAAATAGACTGACATAATTAGATTTTATATAGATGAAGCTGTATCATCTATCAGCTAAGAAACTCCAGCCCTCACTGTAAACGTAACCTTTACATGAGTCAGCCAGTGCAAATTCTTGGGACATAATGATATATTCCTTATTTCCTGGTATGGTGTGATATATTATAGAATCTCGGTAGAACTTTATCTTACAGTCTGATAGGTAGTCTGTAAAGCTTGCACATAAACTGGCCAAGGCATGAGTAAGTCGAGGAACCCGGAAACAATGTCAAAAACCAGTATGGCAATCCATAATCAAAAGGCTTGGTAACGACTGGTAATAAAAAACACAGAGCATATGCTTCGCAAAGGTGTGTGTGAACCGCGAGTGCTTTTATACTGTGGATGTGGCTGTGGTGGTTACTGAGTCCAGGTGCAATCAGTAAGCAGGTGAATGTGAACGTGAGAGTGTTTGTGATGGCGGTGTGTTGTAGTCCTTGGCAGCCATGTTTGTAGGCCGCATTGTTTTCTATTCTTGTGGTCCGACACTCATTCTGCCTTATGCATGATAGACAGGCTTATTTAAAGCTGACTCTTTTTATTTAAAGTCAGCTCTTTTTTATTTAAATTTGACCCTTTTTATTTAAAGCTGACTCTTTTTTAAATAGACTATCTTGATTTAAAGTTGACTCTTTTTAAAGTTCACTCCCTTTATTTAAAAATGACTCTTTTTAATTGACTTCCTTGATTTATCTTTTGACTCTCCTTTTGTTTAAAGTTGACTCTTTTTATTTCAAGCTGACTCTTTTGAGTTAAAGTTGACTCTTTTTAAAGTTTGCCCTTTTTATTTAAAAATTGCTCTTTTTTAATTGACTTTCTTGATTTAATTTTGACTCTCCTTTTGTTTAAAGTTGGATCTTTTTATATAAAGTTGACTCTTTTTATTTGAAGTTCTGAGGAAGATTTGCATGGTTTTTTTTTCTGCCAATCATTACTTCGGTTTTTCCCTTAAACCATTCTCTCTTCTTCACGAGAGCCTGCTTATGTTCTAGATATGAATTAAGAAGGTGATAGGATGACTGTGCAGCCTTCATGCTAAAAAGGCTATTGTTATGCTCACTACCTAGCATGCTAACTGGTTATTTAAGAGCAATAGCTGTGCTAGTAACATAAGGAAGCTCATATATTTACCACATTGAGTTTTTAGCACAAGGCCTCCATGTTGTTTTTATAGTGTCTAGTGTTGCTATAAGACTGTAGTTATGATTTTTTGGGAGCTGATTCCCACAAGATGGTCTTAGTTAGTATGTAAAGGCGGATTCTAGACGTGCTGGATTGCAGTCGCATGAGTGCAACGCGACCAAAACAATGACATCTGTCGCCCATAAGGCCTTGCAAAACAGGTCCTTTGCAAAGCTGAAAGCCTAACAACACTGAAGATGAATTTAATTGAAACAAGCTGGAAAAAAGCAGATTGGTCTGTCTGTGGACAAAGTTGTCATGGTTCAATTAATTTATGTTGTGTTGATTTACTTAGCAACTTTAAATCAGTCTATTTCTATAGATTTTATCATGTCTTTATCAAAATTATATAAGTAATAAAACACTTGAGGGCATGCACTTATAGGAAAGTGATCAGCGATGGAGTGGCCTGATGTAGGGCAGAGTTATTAACACCCTGAAGCTGACTCACGGCCTGTAACAGCACAACCTGTCCTGTGTTTAATTCCTCTTAATACCACTTAATACCAATTTGTTTACGTATCAATGACTGTCATGCCGTACTTTTTATCCATTTATAGCTACATTTAATGTTGTGGAATATCCATGACAAAAGGTACCTCCCATTATCACTTACATTATAGCAGCTATAAATAATTGTTCTCTTATCATGTTACAAAGAAACATAAAGCTAGGAAAACATAAAGCCCTGCATCCTGAAGACTTTCCAGCGGTGGAAAACTTTGCCTTTACCTGTTACCAAACACTCACACTGGAGACTCCTTCCAAAATATGTTACATAAACATCTCCTCAACTCCTAAGTTGTTACTATAGAAACGATAATGTATTAGAACAAGCACATAAACCTGTGATTTGCCTTGGTGCCGGAACTAACATCAGGGTTTCAGTCATAGAAAATTACTTGAAAGCTTCTGACCAATCAGAATTGAGAATTCAACAGCACTGTGGTATAATATTATTATAAACCATTTTAGAAATAGAGTCCGATCAGCCCCACCATGGAAAGTGTAAATAAGAGATGGATGGAATGGTATATCTGTTAGTTTCAAATTCAACCCTCATTATGAACACCTTTAATTCATCTTACTGTCACATAAACTTCATCATTGTTCCACTTGTAATAAGAAATTCACTGACCCAAACAGAACAAATGTGCTATGCAGCAGAAAATGGAGATGCTTAGAAATTATTATATTGGTATCTTAAGATGTGAGTGAGATTCATTTCAATTCACGAAAGCTCAAAAACACTCATTAACTGTGCACACAAACACAATATGTTCGCTCCGATGTTCCCTGCACATAATGCAGTGTCTCCTAGCAGCCGAGGTGGAGGCATGATCAGAATGCAGCGTTAAAACACTATGCTAAAGCATCCACTGTAGCTCCTAATATAACCTCGGCTGTTCTTTTAGTCTTCATTCATTTACATACAATTTATATTTGTTAGTACCGTAAGCAAACAAATCAAAACCTCAAAGAACTAGTTCTACATGGTATGAAGTAATTGTACATATACAGTGTCTTGCATAGCTATTTATTCCCCTTGAAGTTGTCCAAATTTTATAGTGGAACTGAAACTGACTTAATTGCGATTATATGTCATGAATCTACACAAAATAGCATAATATTGCAACCAGTTGTATACAGAAGTTCCAATGGAGTATGTCGGTGTGCAATTAAGGTGTCACATGATCTCAATATAAATACACCTGCTCCTGGAAGAACCCAGAATTTATTAGAGAACATATGTAAACAAACAACATCATGAAGACCAAGGAGCTATCAACACAAGTCCAGGATAAAGTTTTGGAAAAGCTTCAATCAGGATTTGATTCAGGTAAACTGGGGATTCGTCAGAGATACAACCAAGAGGCCAAGGAAGACTCTAAAGGAGTTGGAGAGATCCACAGCTGAGATGAGAGAGGCTGGTCACGAGACAGCCATATCGCAAGCCTTATGAAAGAGTGGCAAGAGAGAGAGAGAAAAAAGCCATACGAGTTTTCCAAAAGGCATGTTAGAGACTCAGCAAAGATGTGGAAAAAGGTTCTCTGGTCTGATGAGACCAAAACTGAGCTGGAAAAGTCCTACTTTTGGTGAAAAACTCAAAGAATGCTCATCATCCTGAAAGCAGTATGTCCACAGTGAAGCATGGTGGTGGATGCATCATGTTGTGTGAATGCTTTTCAATAGCAGGAACTGGGAACTGGGTCAGGGTTGAGGGCAAGATGGAGGAACCACATACAGGCCAATCCCAGTCTATAAGACACTTGAGACTGGGCAGAGGTTCACCTTCCTATAGGACAGTGACCCTAAGTATAAACATACTCCCAAAGCTACACTGGAATGATTCAAAACAAGTGTGTGTTTGAGTGGCCCAATCAAAGCCTATATATCAAACTGACTGAGCAACACTTGCTGTGGCAACACTTGCTGTTCACCGATGTTCTCCATCCAGTCTGACAGAGTTTGATCAATTTTGCCAAGAATAATGGGCAAACATCCAGATGAGCAAAGCTGATGAAGACATGCCAGAATTCTTGCAGTTGTAGCTGCAAGACTTATAAAAACACTGAAACTTTTATAACATGCAACTTTTATCATATGGAGGATGGATATGAGATGCGCCAATGGATAAAAACAAATGGCACATCTCACAGTCTCACATCCATCCTCCTATCATAATAACATAACATAATGCAGACATTACTGAAGACCTTATATATCCTAGTACAAATGTAATGTAATGATGTATAATGATATTTTTTCATAATTAAAGCCTTATTGACTTTGCATATCAGTGAAAGTGTAAAAAGTCTCTGTTGACTGTTGGGCCACCTTGGGTCAGCTTCATAGATGTTTCTGTCTGTTACCGTGGAAACCAGATCATGAAACTGGCAAGGATGTAATTTTAGAATGAAAGGTAAATGCAGCAGACTTAACTCTAGGCTTGGAAAATAAATTATTTATAATATTAAATGTGTGCTGTATTATATAAATTCATTCATAATCTGCAACAATGACTGACTATACGAATGATTTTACACCATTATTTACTTCAGTTTTCCAAACGCTGGTCAAATTTAGTTTGACTTAATTTAGTTGATCTTGGAGAACGTGAACTTTTCTGATGAAGTCAAACACACTAAGGCCTAAATCAAGATGTGGACTAGATTATCAACGGATGTCAAACCGAACAGGTGCATTTTGCTTAATGTTTTGCGAAACTGTTGCTTCATGGGCTACTTGATCCAAATCCAAAAAAAAGTATGATAAAGAAAATGCGAGGTGTTATTGGAGATTCATTTTGCACACCTAAGCAAGAACTTGCACTGGAATATTTGTGAAAACACTGCTTTAACTCCAGTCAGATTGGTGGAGGAAAGAAACAAGTGAAAAAGCTTGCAAACAAATAGCGCAAATCTATTTAAAGAGGCAGATAAACAGATACATCTAACAAGTTGACTGGAAAAAAAAAGAAACAAATGTCAAACGATGGTAAGGAAGCTGGAGAGACAAGGTGACCTGTGTGCTCATCTGTCATTAGGAGCTATCGGAGGATGCTCACCATGGAGACGAGACACGTAAGCGCCTGTGTTGCACCACTGGAAGCCCCTTAAGCCCCAACTGTTGTTTATGGTCGCTAAGGTGGTCTCAATGTTCATATTTCACCCCTGAATTTCATGGTTGCCGTGGAGAACGAGTGCTCCTGGATCACCCTTTGGCGACAGTTAATCCCTGAAAGTACAGGTGGCACTGGGTACCAAGGCGATGGCATGCTGACACCGGCATGGCAGAGGCAGCATCCTGGATGCTGATAATTAAACACGAGACCTTTTCATTTTCACATTTATAGCTGCACTGATGAAGCCCGTATTTGGCCCCAGAGAGAGATTTCATACAATGTTACAGTCATAGCTTATCTCTGGTAATGAGATATTAGCCAGTCTTTCTGTTTACAGATGATAGCCAGTGGAGTTACTTTGATAATGAGGTTGAGATGGTTTGAAATGGATTTGAACAATAAAAAAGAAATATAAAGTTTCACCAATTTGATGCAGTAAACTGGTCTCCATATTGACAATAAGGTTGGACAGATTTAAAACAGCATGTAACTGGCCTGAGAGAAAATCGTGACTGAATGTAGCCGGGTGTCTCTACCATATGGGCAGATCTTTTTATTATTATTATTATCCTATTATTCAGAATCATTAAATTAAACTAGTCTTTCCCCCTCCATGCATCCTTCTACCTACTGCTTACACTCATTGGCCACTTTAATTTAACAAGTACACCTATGAGGAAAAAGATCAAGCCATGTTTTTCTAATCTTCAACAGTCCACTTTTGGTGAGCCTCAGATTCCTGTTCCTGGCAGACGGGAGTGGAACCTGATGTGCTCTTCTGCTGTTGTAGCCCATCCACCTGAAGATTTGATGTGTTGTGCATTTCTGCTCACCACGGTTGTAAAGAGTGGTTATTTGAGTTACCACAGCCTTCCTTGCAGCTCGAACCAGATTGGCCATTCTCCTCTGAACTCTCTCATCAACAAGGTGTTGCCAGCCACAGCACTGGATGGTTTTTTTTTTGTTTCGTTTTTTTTTTTCCGCACCATTCTGTGTAAACCCTAGAGACTGTTGTGTGCGAAAATCCCAGGAGTTGATCAGTCAGAAATACTCAAACCAGCCCTTCTGGTACCAAAAGTTACTGAGACCACATTTTCCCCCATTCTGATTGTTGATGTGAACATTAACTGAAGCCCTGAAGCTGTATCTGCAGATGTTCCTTTTAAAGTATTTAAATAAGCCCCAGAGGTTTAAGGGCCAGAAGTTTATAAATCAAATTGTGCAAAAAAGAAATAAAAAATCTCAGTCATAGATGTCAAGATTTTGATCAATGTGTGTATGTCCAAAGCGGAACCTTTTATTTTTGATTTTTCATATGTAAAATGCCAATTTATGATCAATTGTTATATCAGATTGCATTGAGTCATTCTCAGTCCAAAAGTTACTCATTTACTTTTTCTTGTCATTACATCAGTAAGAGAATGTTGGCAGAAATACCTGACATGTGAATATGTGTGTTATTATTTTAATGTAATCTATCATTTATCTAGTAGTAATCCCAGCCTCACATCAACTTGTGGCCAAGAGTCACACAAGAACCTTTTTAGAAAGAAAAGAAGCAGTGTTTTTCAAAATCTTGAATCTAGTAGGTTTTGTTTCTTAGTAATGGACTGTGTTGATTCGGGTTCTTTGGGGCTTAATCTTGATGCCTTATATGCATAAAGCTCTATATTTAATTGCACTGAATCACTGGTTGCTTTAAATTTGGTTTGTTAATCATGTAGCAAGATGCACATTGGGTCAAACAAAAGGTAGACAGATAGACAGATAAACACTTGATGCAGAATAAACCTGATCAAGGAAGAAAATATCTGGTATAATTAGATTAATTAGATATAATGTTAATTATATATATATATATATATATATATACATATATATATATATATATATATATATATAATAACAGAGCTTAAAGTTTTTGTATGAGTGCTGCTGTGAGTAAGCTGTCACTAGCAATCCACAGCTATAGACTTTATTGCGTTTGAGGATGTAAATTGAGGTCATATAAGCTTTTTTGTTATGAGCAAAGAAACAATCACAAAGATGGATGAAGGAAATCTCTCACTTCCAGCTCTTGTGTTTGTTTGTACTAAAGAAGCAGGAGCTGTGGCTTCCCACCGCTTGGCCTGGTTCCCATCTGAGGGCCAAACCCACTGTAAATCAAGTGTGAGGAGACTAGGTCATGTTTTCCATCGGTGCCGGCATGAACTGCGGTCAGATGCAACAATAAAAGCAGTCGTAATTGGGGAGGGAGGGAGCATGCGAAAGAGGCGAGGGGGAATACATCTGCTAACGCTTACTGAGACGTCTCGCTGCCACGTCAGTGCCGGAGCTCAAGAAAGCTCCAAACGATCAAAAGCGATCCAAACAACGTAGGAAAAAAAACGGTGAGAAAATGTGGCGTGAGCTACTGCAGGTCCTTCAAATAAAACACAATGCACAAGTTGATAAAACACCAGAAATCCAAGTGAAAATCTTTGACCAGTTCACTCCTTCATAGAAAGATCCAGACTTCACAGAACTGCATTCAGTTCAAAGAATTTCCCAATAAATCCACGTCGACTTGAAAAGATTTCTCCAAGCACCCAGGCTGTTTTTATGGTTCTCACCTGCTTTACACCTGTGCTGGAAAAGGTTTCCAGAATGAAATTAAAGATCGGAATACCTTTAACCCTTTTATTTTATAGAGGATGAAGTGGCAGAGGTTCCATTTTAGCTTCTTCATTTCACTTTTTTTTTTTTTTTTTTTTAAAATGGCACCTGTTTCATTACTTAAATAAAATATACTCATTTTATTAATTTTACTACTAATTTTACTAAAAAAAATGTTTTTAGAAAATTAACAATAAGATATTTTTCAGGATATATTACACTGTGAATGCACCTGGAACCCATTATGCACTTTTATACTGATGAATTCTTGAAAATGACTGGTCAGAATATGTTGATAAATTAAGGAATATCACTCAAACAAGAGTGCAGTTATAATGAATAATGACACACACAATGAAAAATCCCAGTGTGGTTACACTAAATATAAGCGCTCTAGCAACGCTGCTTGTCCAATCGAATTAGTGAACTGAAATATATAACTGTTATATAATTTTCTATAACAGCAGCTCTGACAGTAGTTCCGGCTGTAACTCAGAGCACAGGTTTATATTAATGCGCTCGTTCTATTATGTTATCTATGAGGAGACTTAGTTTAGTTTATTTGACGTTTATGGAAGGAGTCTCCAGTGTCAGCGCTTGGCAACAGTAAGTTTTCCACCATGGGGATAGAGGTGGATGCGAATTCAGTTTTGAAAAGTGTTTTGTTTTATTTTTCCCATTTATTTCCAAACAAAGGAAAAGAGAGCCTGGTGAAGGAATGAGTGTTTATAGCTGTTGTGACGTAAGTAATAACTCGAAGCTATAAATGGGTAAAAAGTATGATGCGTCATTCTAGAAATTAATATAAAATTGTAATCACTGGCCAACTGCTGTGGTATCAGAGGAATAAAACACTTCATGGCACGCTGTTATCGGAACATAATCAACTTCAGGGTGGTCACTGCGCGCCACATTGAGCTCCATCACACCGCTGATTATTTTCCCGTAACAGCCTGACCCCAAGTGTGTTATTCTTTACCTACTATGACATTTTAAAACTCTCTGTCTACCTGACTGAAATGTGTTATTTGGATCTCAGATAAAATTCAAAGTCGTGTACTTTACATAACGTGTTATTCCTTTAATGTAATGACCGCTTACAGTATTTTTTACGACCTGTAATAGAACGACTGTTGCTTTGCAGGTGGTTTTATTGTACATATATGCAGTAATATGCTCTGAACATCCCTTTACCTTATTAATAAAGAGCACAATTATTAATCGAGTTGGAAATGTAACACATTTGTGAATGTTCTGTGAATCACTAATGAATGTTTAATTGCATGTGGTGTTGCAGGTCCTCTCAAGGCAAGTCCTCAAAGCTACATGTAAATGAGACTTCATTTATGACTTAGTGTTCGTATTCTGTTTGGCCTTTGAGTTCAGACATCTTCTTCTGGACACATAGCACCACCGTGTGGAGCTGAGGAGAGTGTATGTACTCGGCTCACACTTAAAATCCAGTGGTGGTCCATCATCTGACATCTGACAACCTGATATGGATTTGTTTAAAATGACTGGAAATAAAAAGTCAACCTTTCACTAATATTTGCTTTTTTTTTAAAAAAAAAGGGGGGGGGGGGCATAAATATATACAGATACATTTCACAAATAAGCTGAAGTAATGTTTTTACCTTGTTACAATGTTACAGGATGCTTTTTTTTTTTATTATTAACAACTTAACATTATATTTTAATTATTCTTTAGTTGAAAGAATAGATATATTTTTATACTTTTATCCCCCAAAACTTACACCAAACCTGTCTTAAACAGTAGATAAATATAATAGCATCCTATTCAGTACATTGCTATGCGGTTTGGGACAAAGCCCAAGTTTTTCTAATTGCTTTAACAAGATTTTAAAGTAAAAATAAGTAAGTTGAATCTTACTTATCGATGTAGAAATTTTGAATTTATGGTGAACATTAAGATCATCAAACACCAAATCCCACACTAATAATGACGCAGAGCTTCAGTGATCTGATCAGAACGGCAATTTTTTTTTTTCTGTATTACTTTTTACTGTAAACCCGACCTGACATATAACTCCCAGTTATCAAGTTAAAAAAAAAAAAAAAAAAAAAAAACCAGACTAAATAATAAATAATCCATATATTAAATAATAAACAATCCATATAGCTTATCCTTTCTTCCTGTGGTGACTGGATGAGTCTGTTCTCACTGTTCATTTTAGCAAGTTAATAGTTCCAAATTTTCATTAGTTTTTCATTAGTGTGAATGCTGAGACGTGTTTGACCCTCAGCTGTGTGCATGGGGCAGTACCTTCAAGTGTTGTGTGTTTTTTTTTTTTTGCTGATTTAACAACCTTGTAAATCGATTTTACCAAATGGGATGGAATGTTATTTTGCGGATCTAAAAGTAGAGTAAGATTTCGTTAAACAATTCCCGCCATTAGTCACGCAAAGTACAACAATCACTTTTCAGAATATTTGTCCTGTTTAGAAACCAAAAATGGCCATGAGCTGTTTGAGAATCAAATGATGAGCTGAAACAAATGATCCCACTTACTCAAGCTGAGAAAAAGGTGCTTGGGCCCCCTAAATCCAGCTCCAATCTACTTAGAAGAAAAATCACTACACACACACACACGACGTCTTTTGTAAAAAGAAAATAGGCAATACACATTTTATTCACACTTTACAAAAAGCTACTGAAATCTACAATACCTTCAGCAAGTCAAGGTCATTAACAGGGAAAAAAGGTGTCATTTACAATACATAAAAACATGTGGTGCAGAAAAGTTGTTCAGAATTTCAGCTGAATGTACTGGTTTATCTTTACTGCTAAAAATGATTTACAGTTCCATGGTGGAAACAGACCAATTCGAGCTAAAAGGTGACTGAATTCATCAGTTTATCTCATGTCAAGTGCTAACTGATGCGTTTCATCTACTTTCTAAAAGCGTAAGAAAACATGATACCGATAAACCACTAAAGATTTACAGTCTGGAGTTTGGAGTTTGGTCCTAGAGCTTCGAACGTATCGACGGAGATGCTGAAAAAAACGAAACGATAACGAGCCCCCTGTCCCTGTCCACTTCAACAAAAGGAAGTCAAAGAGGGGAATCTAAGCTAAATGGCTTCATAGAAGAACGCACCACGTGGCACTACACAGGAAGAGAGTATGGCCATACTAGAGCTATTACGGCTAGACACCAACAGAATCGGAAAGGGATTATAAAGTCAGCTCGGATTATACGGAAAAAGAGGGAGAGACCTACGGAACATGCACGGAACAAGACGTCAACCGACGAGTGGCGTTTCAAAACTAGGAAAGATATTCAGAGCCCTACCACAGATGCTTTAGCTACAAAAATAACATTTTTTTGTAATATTACAGACCTGATTCCTTTGCGTAGTACAGTAGTTCAGGGAAAGAAAAAAAAAAGTTTTATAAGGGAAAGGAAAAAGAAATCACATAAAATGTCCAAGGTGTTTTAAAGGAGGAGAGGTTGTACAGGAGTTCACTGGTAGTGCAAGAGAAGGGCACACCGAGGCACAACGCAGACCTCTACGATGCAGAAAAGACTCGGGCTTTGACGTACGGAGTTGAACTTAACAAGGAGAAACCGAAAAACTAACAAAACGTCACTGAGTGCAAGAGTGTGGCAGTGACACCTGTGGACAACCTCTTCAACCTTCTCTTTTTTTTTTCTTTTTTCTTTTTTTTTAACAAGCTGGTAAATTTGATTCCTGTGTTTAAAAATGCAGTCACACTTACACAATACAATCTTAAAAAAAAAAAAAAAAAAAAAAAAATCCGAATCATAATTTATCCATAGTACAAAAAAGAAAAAACATCTATTTAAAAAAAAAAAAAAAAGATTCTGTGTGTGGCTCATGTACAATCAAGTAAAGATTAAAGATTAAATGTGTGTGTATATATATATATATATATATTTGTAAAATACTTGGGGGGAAAATAAAGCCCACGAGGATGATTAATGACTGGGCGGAAAACTACTGGCCGCAAAAGACAGTGCTACACACCTTGAGAAGTTACGAGCGGTTTGTGGGAAAAATACGGAATGTTCTCCACTTTTCCACAAAACACAGTGAACGGATGCTGGTTGAATACAGACCCGCTGAAGTCTTCTTCCCGCACCCACATGCCTCTCTCCTCCACCGTGTGGGAGCATCCACAGTGACCTCACATCCAATGCTTTCTAGAAGCTAAACATTTCCAGGTGCATAGCTCAGTCGCAAAAATAAAAAATAAAATAAAATAAAAAAACCTCAATAAAAATAACGTTAATGGGCAACCAGTGATCAAGCCAATGCATTCCATTTGTTCGCGTCGAACAGAATTTGATTAAGCCAATCAATCGCTATGTTAGAAACCCTTTCGGAATAAGTGCACTGGAGGATTTTTCATATTTAAGCTCGTATAAAAACATTTGCCACGGCTTTAGCTTTAAAAGGATTACGCTGTTGAGAATATTGCACCGTTTAGGAGTGAACATCATGAGAGCTCGAGCCACTCCCAGCGTCCTTCAGGACGTTAAAAAAGACTGGCACCCATATAAGCAACACGTACGCTTTCCAAAGCTTCTCTAAAAAGACACGTATAAGAACCAAAGCTAAAATCTGAGCACATGTGTATATACAAAAAGCATAACCAGATGTGAGCTATTGCTTGTCAGATATTCGAGTTTTTTTGAATCCGTTCAGGGCTTAGAAAGGAACGAGGAGGTTTAATGCACTTGGGTGAGGACTCAGGAATCATTGCTGGCTTTAGATTATTAAACATCTGACTGCCATTGGCATTATGACCTCCGTTTCCTTCAGCCCAGACTTCCTTTGAGTGCGTGTGACACGCGCGCTGATCACAAACCTGACGTGTGTGAGCTAAACTACAGATACTGCATCCTGATACAAGACCACATGCCTACAAACTACTTACGCCTTTTTTTTTTTTTTTTTTTTTTTTATGAGAACAACAATACCGAAGCACTGTGGAAAAGTAGTGATCGAACAGAAATCCATGCATACGACTATAAAACAACTACAAAAAGAAAGCTTAACAAGAGACTGAGAAAGAGGAAACCGAGCCTCTTTTAGCGTTTAGAAGCAAATTTGGCTCCATCGAGTAAACAAGGAAGAGAGAAAAAAAAAAAAAGACAAAAAAAAAAAAAGACATTCATGAAATTTCAAAAAACAATTTAAAAAAAAAAAAAAAAAAAAAAAAAAAGAAGCACAAAGAGAATGGCGTAGTTTAGAGGTTCGGTCGTTTTCAGTAAGTTGCCAGAAGAACGTGTCAGAGGTGGGAGTGTGCAGCGCCGCCCCCCCCCCCGCCATGGTGGCGTCTCAGGGCGGGGTCTGACTACCTGCGTGCAGGCAGGTGCACACCGTTGATGGGGGGATGCTGGGGCAAGAGCAGCTCCAGCTGTGCAAACAGGGAGAAGTGATCCGACGGGATGTGGGGGTGCGGGCAGCCACTGATGTTGTTCTCCAGGAGCCAGTCATGGTCCAGAGGTCCCAGGACACCCAAAACATTCAGCTGAGGCTCAGAGCAGAAGATGTAATCGATCACACCCTACAGAGAGAGGAGACGGGGGGGGGAACACGTTCAATAACGACATGAATTCCTGCACAAAGCACCATATTACTCTCATACACAAATATTAACAATGCAACCAATAAATCAGTTAATAATCTAACTGCAAGCTCAATTAAAATGTTTTTTTTTTTTTGTATACACATAAATTAGAGCTGAATAAAATTTCTCGCTGATTGAAAGAGGTGGAAGGTATCTGCTTAATAATTTGTTAAGTGAGAAAATATTCCCTATATACAAGCTCATGTGCCTTACAGAACATGCTGACTATCACGACTGAGAAATTAAAAAAAAAAAAAAAAACCCTGCACTGAAACATTCATTTCACAGAAAACAGGATTTAAAACCAACTGGAAGCACATCACAACGCCCATCTAACCTCACAGTTAACATGCATCAGTAAGTATCATGCTTCAGGAAGTGAAAAGCAGCTCTATTGGGTTGAGATCAGGCGACTGACTTGGCCATTGAAGAATATTCCATTTCTT
>CM075009.1:3741053-3756480 GCA_037576675.1 Pangasius sanitwongsei | reverse complement strand
ATTCGATTCGACTCGGCAACCACGCCATTCGATTCGACTCGGCAACCACGCCATTCGATTCGACTCGGCAACCACGCCATTCGATTCGACTCGGCAACCACGCGATGCGATTCGACTCGGCACCCACGCGATTCGACTCGGCACCCACGCGATTCGACTCGGCACCCATTTGATTTTTCTTTATGCCTCTAACTTTTATACATACATACTTTTATACTTGTTTTTGAGTTACTAAGGTTTGGATTAAACCCTTTCGGATCAAGTGACCAGTCAAACCTGCTAATAACTATAAGAACTCAATAATAAATATAATAACTTAGAAAAATGTGGTTTGTGATTTCCACCACTGGAATGCTATGCTTCATGAACCACACTGAATTAAATAAAATCTCGTCAAGCATTTTTGCTCCGTGTAAACAGGTCTTCACAAGCCGAAAGTCAGCTCATCCATGTGTTAGTAATCTGCTGGCGAGTTGAATCAGGCAGAACACTGAACTCATCTGACCATGATCATGTTGGAAATGGGAAATGAGTTGTACCCACTTTTCGGTCCTGTAGAATATTGCACATCCGTCCACGTGTTTCCTGTCTGACTCGGACATGGTTCTGGCTCGGGACTTTGGACTGAAGAATCCATCGTATCCCTGCACTTTCAGCTCCACCAGGAAGTAGTTATAATACTGTTCCGTCTCCACTTCCTGAACAGCATAAAGCAATGGATTTGAGAGAACAGCATCATGCAACATAATCACCTTAATATTAATATCATGCACTTTACCCTTACACTATGCACTAGATGCCCATCTATTACCAGGATATTTTGGAGTATTTATAATACAGCATTACTAAATGCTCCATTCTGGTCGGTCAGAAGGTGTCGATTTATTTTCTTTATACTACAGCGGAGCTGAATGCTTGAATCTGATTGGTCCGAAAGTGTGAATTATTTTCGTACAACAGCACAGGTAGCTCCGGCTGAAACGTGATCAATCGTTAATATTAATGCGCTTAGCGTTAATTAATACAATAGTGTTACTATAGCAATAGGCCATACACAGGGACTTGTACGGTGGACATTCCACATAACCTAAGACTAATAAAAACATGTTGTTTAACAAAGAATTTCTTCTAATCGATGTGAAGTTTTTTTTTTTTGTTAGAAGACATTTATTTAACGTTTACGGAAGGAGTCTCGGTCGTAAGCGCTCTCAGTCTCGGTTATGCTTTCTGTTTTCTCAGTAAAATGACAGGCTGCGCTTTGTGTGTGCGTGTGTGTGTGTGTGCGAGTGTGTGTGTGTGTGAGTGTGAGAGTGTGTGTTACCGCAGCTTTAATGTGGGTGAGAACAGGAACTAACTTGTCTTTCGGACATTCCACATTAAATCCAACTCTAAACCGTTAAAATGCATGATGTGTCATTTATTAATAAAATACACACTGTAATCTTTAGCAAATTGCTGCGGTATAAGCAGAATAACACACTCGTCATATCACACACGCGTCATACCTCTCTCCCCTGTGCCGTGCATTATTTTTTTGTGTGTAACAGCACATAACAGATTAGCAGCTTAGCTAGTAGTTCTGGCTGCAGGGTTTATATTGATGCACTTGGTCTAATGTTATTATTTCTACAGTAACAACGTGCAAAGGGAAACGTCAGACGCTCCACATAAACAAACTTAAAAAATGTGTGCGACTGTTGATACCGTGAAGTTTTCTGTGAGGAGATGTTTATTTAGTAGTTTTGGAAGGAGTCTCCAGTGTCAGCGCTTGTCTTATTTGTCTTAATAATTTCATAAGGAATAAAAGATGATGTATAAGAGGAATAAAACTGCTGTAGTGTGCTGTTTTTAAAACATTAAGCAACTACAGTGACTTCACATCACATCTTACTACCTTTATTTATTTATTTATTTATTTATTTTAATCAGACGGTACCTGTAGGCTGATGATGTCAGCATTGCAGCTGAGGATTTCCTGCATGATGGCCTTCTTCCTGTACTCCCAGTTGAGAGCCCAGGGAGGGCAGTAGCCGTACAGCTGGCGTGTGGCGTACTTATCGCACAGTACGTTGTAGCACATTACTGAGAACACGGCTGTGTGCAAAGAGACAGAGCGGCGTAAACAATAGGCCTTTTCTTTTACTGTCTGCCAACCACCTGCTCAGTTAATGTTTAACCACTGGCACTGAACATACAAATCAGCAAGCCGTGTAAACAAAACACGCTGTTGTGGTGCTCAGTCGTAAGAGAAATGCGTACCTGCAGGCCTGGCTCTCTCTGGCTCCTGCAGTACAATCCACGACCTGGACGGCGGTTGCTCAGTTGGGACTTAAAAAAAAAAAAAAAAAGAGGCAGAGAGAAAAACGTATATATGAATAAACAGGTTTACTGACGCCTGTTGTGACCTTTGTGTCATTTAGATGTGTTTTCTAAGATCCACCCTGACCTCGCATATTAATCATTATAATTAACGTTTGCTCTTCAGCGGTGTCCAAGATTTATTTTGTATTGAAATTCGGAGTTAACGTTTATAGTTGAAACTTCCTTAATCGGTCTATTTTTCACTTAAGTTCCAGACATTTCCCACAATGCAGGTCGACATATCTACTGACAGCTGTGCAGTGGGATTTAGCCCTCACTTCATTTCTGTGTAAAAACAACGATGCAGCGGCGCTTTAGTTGTTCAGTCAGTCCACCTGTCTCCCCTCCTCATCTGTACACTCTGCTCAAACAAGTCAGCTTCCAAAGCTTCAAGTTTCATGCCAACACCCCGACCACCTCATGGATCACTAAATAGCCGAGTCAAATCTCTAGCATACCTCAGCAAACTGCGTGTTATATATACACGTTGCATTCTGGTCCATCGTTTGAACCAATGTCTCCACTACTTCTACATTGGATTTCTCATTAATATGACGCTGAACGTCGCTGGAAGCTGGTGAGTCAGAAAAGAAGCCCTTGCTCTTTTGTTTGAGATTAATAGAAGAAGAACAGTTCAACAAACTAGCAGCTTCCCCCTGTGATGTCAGCGTGGCACCACTAACTTCTCACAGGAAATGACGTAAAAGCAGCACCAACCAACAAAAGGTGGAATTCTCCTTTAAATATTCGCCCTCACACTTCACTGGAGCTTTCTTGGCGAACAAAAGGAACTAAATAAACCAGTGATGTTACTCATCACGGATGCTATTTCAGCTACTCCAACTTAATATCGATTTGCATAAACGAGAAAAAAAAAAACCTCAAGACAAACAATGCAGCAACAGCCGTTCTGAGAAAACCTACTGCGTTTAATAGCACCAGCGAGATTGTCCAAAAGGTAGTTCAGCAGTCGGCGGGTGCCATCTGGTTCCTGGTAGAGGCTCATGAGGTCCTGTGCAAGTGGATTTCCTGTGGCAAGGGGAACAGGAAGCAGAACGTGTTGCTCAACATCATCAGCATCATCATCATCATCATCATCATCTGTATCACAGTGAAGGCTTCAGGATGGAGAATAACCACACTCACCTTTTAACCCCAGTGTTTGTAACTGAAACAGTTTCCCCAATTCGAAAGGTAGAACCCGCAACTGGTTGTTATTTAAAAGCAGTTCCCTGTGGAGGACACAGGGAAATGGACACTAAGACAAACGGCCCACTTATGAGAACTCGCAGCCAAACCTAATTTGTTTTTTATTCACTGTGGTGGTATCTATTTCTTTATTATGGCACAATACTAAATGTCTTAAACCAACTTATAGCACAGCACTGTTGAATTCTCGATTCTGACTGGTCAGAAAGTGTTAATTAATTTAAATTTTAATAACAGCAGCTCTGACAGTGGTTCCAGCTGCAAATCACAGGTCTACATTAACACCCTTGCTCTAATACAATACCGCTTCTGTAGTAACGACGTGCACAAGGACTTGCGTGGCGCAAATTAGGTGTTCTGTGAGGAGACATTCATTTAACTCATGGAAGGAGTCTCCAGCGTCAGCGCTTTGTAACAGTCAGAGGTAAAGCTGTAACAAGGTTTTCTGCCGCTGAGGATGTTTTTGCGCTTATCGATTTCTTGGTATCATGGTAAGCTGTGCTTTTTTTTTTAAATGCCGTTAGGTTCAAGAGAAAGAAAAAAGGATGGTTTATATTTCTAACAAAGTTACAACAAGAAATAACTTGTGCATATTTCATTATATTACATGCAACTACGAACTGATAAAAAGCATGACTTCTTGTTCTTTACTAAACAAAAAATATAAAAAATATAAAAAATTGCTGTGATGTGAGAGAAATGAAACACTTCAGGACATGCCGTTTTTGGAAAACAATCAGCGTCAGGGTGGTGAGAGTAACTCTGCTTCACGTCAGGGCTGCATCACACCACCCTGCTGTTGATTATTTTCCTGTAACAGCATACCACCAAGTGTTTAATTCTTTACTGTGAAACTTTTCTTCTCTTCAGGGGGAAATTTGTTTATTCACAACAAATAAATCTTCGATTCCTTCTAGAGATTAAAAAAAAAGCATTTTTGCTGTCTTAATTTACATGACATGTACACAAGATTAAGAACGTCAGCACTCAGACAGTCAGGTATGTTCTCTGATCTTGCATAAGAAGACCGCCTACGCCTCTCTGCTCACCTGAGAGACACCATGTTGCCGAGCTCAGCTGGCAGGCTCCTGATCTTATTGGACGACAGGTCCAGGTACACGAGGTTGTGTAGCTTGGCAATGTCGGGGGGGATACGTGACAGCGAGTTGTCACTGAGGTGCAAAGCGGTGAGGTGAGTGAGCGACCACAGGGCCGAGCTTAGACTCCGCACTTTACCTGAGACACGAGGCGAAAGCAGAAAATGAGCAAAACTTACCTTCAGCACCAACTAAATATGTTAAGACCACTGTCTTACTGCAGCCTGGTTTCATCTAAAACATACACAATTTATTGCCTATACAGCTAGTTCCCAATTTGTCATGGATAGATTAACAATTTTAATATAAGGGAAAGTGTGTTAGCATATAACACGTACCAGTGCAGCGTGTGGTATAATAATACGACATCTGATACATACAGCTGCTTAAAAACCACTGCAAACTGATAAAACGCTGCCAAGTAGACATGTAGCCATGGATGATTAGTGTACATTTTTGACTATTTGGAAAATGATCATCGCATATGAATTCTATAATAACATTAGGAGTGAGCAATAAAATTCAACATCACATTACAAAAGAACGTCATGATGATACATAAGACACCATTTCAATTAAGTGTCAACAAGGGCTACAATGGGGTCAGTGATTTTTCTCCAGCATTTTTAAAAAAAAAAAAAAGTGAGCATTTACAAAGAAATGGAGAAAAAAATCGGTATAAGAAAAATTTCCAATCAGTTACTTGTTGCAGTGCGTAACTAAAGTACGTATGATATTGTCGTATTGCCCATTATTATACTGTCCAGTGTAAACTTTAAGACGGATTAATACTCACCACTTATCTCAAGCTCGGCCCAGTGAGATTTTTTCCCACTTGCTGCCTCTTCGCTGGTCATTATCGTGTACATCCGCCGGGGATCCGGTGGCTCATATTTCTCCTTGGGCATCCCTGGACCACTGCAGCGCAAAAACATCGATTTACACTACAGAACGCAGAGCCGTCACGTACACTCATCAGGAACCAAAGAGCGCACGTCCAAACTAAGGTAAATCTCAGAACTCTGAAAGCCCTGTGTTGCACCACAGTGCTGTTCAATTCTCAAATCTGATTGGTCAGAAGGTGGTGATGATTTTTCTCTAAAAGTAGTTTGCAAACTGCTGTGGTATAAAAGGAACAAAACACTTCATGTCATGCTTTTATTGGAAAATAATCAACTCTGGGGTGGGAACAGTAACGCCGCTTGGTGTCGGACATCACACCACCCCGTCCTTGATTACTTTCCTATAACAGCACAGCCTGAGTGTTGTATTCCTCACTCATGTTGCGTCATTCTTTACTTGTTTGTTTGCCGCTAAATTTTATTTTTTTAAATAAATATATATTACATTTTATTGTCCCAGAATCATAGTGAAGATTTCAGATGATGCTTTTACACATCGTAATTATTTTACTAGCATTGCTCTTTAAATCATTGAGAACTGAAGGTTTCAAACTCTCATATTTTTGGTACATGACTGAACTTGAACATCACTGGGTGGACAATAAATAACTGAGCTTGTTCTATCACTAAAACTGAAGAAAGATGAAATAATTCTAGCAAAATTAAAGCTTAAAACTCTTTTTTTTTTTTTTTTATTACGAATACCAGAAAATCACAAGAGTTTGCAAGAAATTATGGCTACTTTATTCCTGGATAATTAACTATAGTTTTATTACGTTAACTAGTCCAGTACATCTTCAAAATCATATTATATAGATACATATTTTATTGAAAGAGATGAAAATATAAAAAATAGTTATGTTTAACAGTTTTTAAACCAATAATCATAAGAAATAGTCAGAATCTCTGGTGAGCAACACGGACCGATAACAAACAGCTGTTTACTTCATGAAGCTAGTTATTTATACAGAGGACCTTCTTTAATTTACTGTTCATAACTTACATTAAAAAAATAGCTTATACAAATAAGAAAGTGAACCGTAAACTAAAAGCCATTTAGGCGATTTTATCTCACCTAAATTAAATGTTACGTAATTCAGCTAATCTTTAACATGCTAGCGCTGCGTCTGAGGAAGCTGCTAGCATCTAGGATGCTAACGCTGATGCTAATGCTAATGCTACAAAAACAATTCGGAGAAATTGGAAAAAACGCGGAGAGACACTTCAGCTTCGTGTTGCTAATTATGTCAAATAAACGACAAAAAAGGACGGAAATTTGAAAATTTCCAAGCATATTATAAGTAAGGTCTTGCTAGTTTACTAGTTAGCTGCGATTTAATGACATCGACGCGTAGATTAGCTAGCTAGCTAGCACAGCTAGCCATATCTGGAACCAGATACAAAACCATAAACAAATTGCACTGGATTAATTCGCTAGATTATATATATATATATATATATATATATTTTAAAGCTATGCATATTTATGAGCATATTTAGAATTCTTTTTAATGGCTTTGGTTATGGACACAAAGAGCTAGGTAGGTAGGTAGGTAGCTAAAGAGTAAGCAGATCACATCTAAACCGTGTTTATTAAATGATAAAGATGTACCGTGTTTGGTATTTACCTTTAAAAGCATACCAAGCCCCTGCAGTGAGTGAGCTCTGTGTCCGGGTTTGGGCTCGGTGTGAACTCGCTTTTTCCGCTGCTGGATTAAGGATACAGTAAGCAGAGCAGCATGATGGCGTGTGGGTGCTGTTATTTTTCTGCCTACATGGCACTGAAGGAAAGGAAGCTCGCTTTAATTGAGCCCAATTCACCCAGGTGCATCATTATCATCATCATCATCCCTGTGGAGCTGCTGCACATTCACATTCACATTCATAACTGTGTGCACTGATTATTTTTAAACGCATAAATCCTCTTCTGTTCATGCACAGAGACTGCAAGGTCAAACCTGGCTGTAACAGGTAAACTTTCTGGACCTCCTTATGATCTCAGCACAGACAGGACAGCTATTCACACTGTTATATCTACTGATCAGAGCTTGTAGATCTTGCCTCTTAACAAGTTCATCTTCAGGTTCTTTTATACAGGTCAGGGAGACGGTGGATGTAGAGCCTATCTCGGGAACGCGAGATGTGATGTAGGGGATACATCCTGGATGGGACGCCAGTCTATCACAGGACACAGTGCACACAAATTCGTTCACACCAAAGGGCACTTTAGTCACCAGTCCACCTATCGGCTTTGGGGAGTTGGAGAAAACCGGAGAACTCTGAGGAGACCCACGGGGACACAGGGAAGTAACCGGAGCTCAGGATATTAATCAATGACAGCCATCAGAGCATTTTATTTTTCACCCACAGAACCAAAAGTGTTACAAAGTGTAGTTACAAAATGTTAAGCATATGAACAAGTTCATCTTCTTCTTCTTCAGGTTAATTTAGTTGAGGCAGGGTCACGGCGAATCTGGAGTCTATCCAGGGAATGGGGCACCACACACTTTTATCCATACGCACACACACACACACACTTTAGTTCACATCAGGGAGCAATTTAGAGACAATAATCCACCCCCCAGCACGTTTTTGGGAAGTTGGAGGAACCCGGAGAACTCTATGGAAACTCAAGTGGGAAACCAAGTGAAACTCCACACAGGCAGCTCAGGATCAAACTTGGAACATAATCCAAATATTTAAATAATATCATACATCAGTCCAGGGTTATATTTATTAATCAGAGCCATTAAAGCTTTTTTTAGTTACAAAGTATAGATCAGAAACTTTTTGCATATGATTAATCTTCATAGTAAGCGGTTAGAGTCGTGTCGGATCCGGACACGTCTATCACGGGAACACTAGGTGGAGGATCTGGAGCCTATCCCACAAACACTTGGTGTGATGCAGGAATGCGCCATGGATGGGACATCAGTCCATCACAGGACACAACGCACACACATTCATTCACACCAAGGGGCAATTTAGAGTCACCAGTCCACCTCCCGGCATGTTTTTGTGAAGTGGGAGGAAGCCCACACGGAGAGCAAGCGAAAGTCCACACACACAGTAACCCTCGGGCTCAGGATCGAACCAGGGACCCTGGAGCTAAGGTGTATGAACGTGACATGATTATAATCAAACTATTCGGATATTAAGCACACTGTTATATTCACCGATCAGAGCCATTAGAGCTTTTTATTTTCACCCAAGGAACCAAAAGCAGTTACAGACTTTAGCTCCAAAGCATTTTGCATATGAACAAGTTCATTTTCATCTTCAGTGAGTTCTTTATCTTGGTCAGGGTTGCGGAGGATCTGGAGTCTATCAGAAACACTGAGTGTGAGGTGAGAATACACCCTGGATGGGATGCCAGGACACTATGCACACACTCATTCACACCCGGCGGCAGTTTATCATAATCAATCCACCTACTGGCATAATTTTGGGAGATGGGAGGAAACCAGGGAAACCTGAGGAAACCCACGCGGACACGGGGTGAACATGCTCAGACACAGCGCATAGACAGTAACCCAAGCTCAGAATCAAAACCAGGGACTGTGAGCTGTAAGGCGCCAATGCTTTTTATTTTCACCAGAGAACCAAACTCAGTTGCTCTTTCATCTTCATCTTCAGTAAGCGCTTTATCCTGGTTAGGGCCGCGGTGGTTCCAGAGTCTATCCCAGGAATTCTGGGCATGATGCAGGAATACACAATACTCTGAAATTTTAATAATTTTGTCGCCCAAAAATGTGATTACTGTGCATACTTTAATATTATAACTAAAGCAATTTAACTGCAACTGGAGAAGCTGTTTTTTTCAATATATTTCATTGATTTGATTTTACATGAAGGTCTCACAAGAAGAATTTCTGCACTTAGTTGTTTTTTCAACAAAAGTTTACTCACTGTATGATCTCACAAAACCATCTCACTTCAGCAATTTAAATAGACAACAAACACCCACAAAGAAATACTTAATATAGATGTCTTTAAAAATTATAATAACAACAATAAAATATCTATGAAAATATTCTTTATGATATAGACACATTGATTTTCGGTTCGTTATTGCAGAGAAATGCTCAGTAAGTGTTCTTGCAGTTGGGATAATGACTCTTGGATTTGGGAGGGAAGATCGTGGCCGAGATCCTCCACGGCGCGGGACAGGAACGCCTCGGCTGCTTCTTGGACTGCAGCTCGGGTCACCTGGTCGTTCTGGGTCCACATGGGAGTGCGGCTCAGCTTGAACCGCTCTGTAATGGAGTAGCGAAGATGACCTGACAGAGGAAAGGTAAAATTAACATTAAGTAAGGAATCTACTTTCAGTTTTACCCACTGTAGGCTTATGACTTCTCATTATTAACACACACCATGTGTAATTAGTAACCTCTTCCTAACTACAGAGTTTGCTGAATGGAAAAGAAGAGGGAAGGATTTAGTTTTGTACCTGTTATCACTTCTTGATAGCTGAGCATGAGCATCCACACAAGCTGCAGGAGCTCGTCCCACCTTCTCCATCTCTCCGCGCCATCCTGATAGAAAAAAGATCAACACGCAGTGGTGTAATCAGGAAATGCTTTATGCTACCTGCAGTTCCTCCTTGGAGGTTCGTGGGTTTGAGTTTGGGGGTCGTGATTATAACAGGGTGTCTGTTCAAGTAGTTTTGGTGAAAATTTCTTTGTTTTTAAATGGAGTTTTTTGCGTAGCATTAATGAGAAGTTTTAACATGCAGAATGACCACTGTTGTAGACGTCACATTACATTCATATATGTGGCTGCCATGACTTTTTGTTCCTGACACGTCCCAACGGAATCTCACCTCGTAATGACGACATTTCCAACAGGATCTGAAGGCAGCATTACAACCATTCTTATGTGGCAATACATAATACACGGATTCACCAGTTTATAACCATATCAAGTTATTAAACATATCTAGTTTATTAACTATGCCACTGAAGTAACTAATAACCTGGTAAACCAGTGTATATCCCATAATGTCAGTTATATATAACAGATGTATTCTAAACAGAGTGCTGTCCAAGCGTGAAAAAGCACCTCGCGTGACGCACACACAGTAACCATAACAACGCTCTTACCAGTCCTAACTAGTATCAGCTAACTAACTAGCTTAGCTTCATTATTAGAAAGATGAAATAAAGATTGGTGTAACTCTGGTGATGAGGAGGTTTTTTGCTTTTTGCCTATAGCTTTGGAGGTAGAAAATCAAGAGAATTTGACTGTATGCATCCACAGGTAACGCGTGACATCACATCACGTAGTGGTAAACGTCCCAAAAACAGACATGTTGTTATTTTTAGCTACATTGCAATGTTGGAGTATATTTTTGATTCAACACGCTGTAAATCTTCTCATGTTTTCCCACGAACAAGACTGATTTTTCACCGCAAATGTGAAAAGAGCCTTACAGAAATGTCTCACAGGTAAAAGCCTTTTTTTTGTTCCTTAAAATCCAGAACGCATGGCCATCGATGTTCTTCAGACGTGTTCTATTACTAGCTCAAAATCCGTTTTTATACTATTGACATTGAAAAAAATCTACCCAAACATATTATTTTGTTTTTTAAACCTATATTTTAGTTTAGTCTTTGTTATGTTCTTTAAAAAAAAATTTTTTTTTTAAACTGTGAGCATGTTTATGAAGTTGAAGTTGAAGTGCATGGTGAAGTGAAGTGACGTGTAGCCAAGTATGGTGACCCATACTCGGAATTTGTGCTCTGCATTTAACCCATCCAAGTGCACACACACACACAGTAGTGAACACACACACACCGTGAACACACACCCGGAGCAGTGTGCTCATTATGATGATGAAGATGATGAATGGAGTGAGTGTGAAATGCTGCGGTCTCACCGATGGGTCTGGTGCCAGTGTGGACGTGTGCAGGAAGTGCAGCAGCAGTTTGAAGGACATGGGCAGCACTCTCTTCTGAGAGCAGGACTGATCCAGCAGCAGCTCCACCATCTTACACCTCAGCAGGTTGCTCTGCAGCGTGCTTAACAACAAAAACCTGACAAACACACAGGAAAAGGAAAAAGGTTTGTATGTAGAAATCATTAGGTATGAAACACAGATTTACACACACCGTTTTGAATTAGTGCAGTTAATCTGTGTTGTAAATACAGAAGCTAGTAGACCAAATGCATCATCACACACCAGCTTATCCCCTTAAAACCTGCTCCTGATCCAGTGAATATCCGTGGTGTAGCATTGAAGATACTTTCTCATTTATCAAGCTGGATGTGAACGGGTTCATTCACATATCGTTCATAGGAGCATTTACACATGGAGTCTGGCGTTCATGAAAATCCTATAACTTCGGAAAAATGTTCATATCCTACTCGTGCTCCTGAGTGTGTGTGTAAATGTATGCATAAGACTACTGTAAACCTTGACTGACTGGCTTCCAATGATATATTTTACAATAATTTGAGTTACTGCACTTTTATATACAGATTATGCTGTCAAGTTTAAATAGCTTATTTATTTCAGATACACAAATTTAATACATTTTGTGAAAGACAGGCATTTCATAAATCCATAAATCAAGACAAATAAGACCAGTCATTCAATTAAGAAGAAATGCCCCTGTATAAAAGGGGGACAGGCTCAGGTGGTGTACAGGTTGGTAGTTGGCCACGGTGTCTTTTAATGCTGTGTAACACTTTATTAGAGCCAGAACTAAGTGACCGATAAGTGAACGTCTCAAGCTGCAGTGTGCTGTTTACTCCCTAGCGTGCAGCGGACCATCATCAGCTTCATCGACACAAACTGTCCTGCTTTTCCAAGAAATTTCTGGCCAACAATCACAAAGGGAAAAAAAGTTTCCCTGTATGTATATAAAATGATTTTTTGTTTTTTTTCTTGTCAAAGTGTTTACTTTTCACCTCGCATAATTTACATCTATTTCACCTTTTCTGTTATTTGTCTCTGGATTGTGGCCTTTTCATGGGGTTGTTACATTGTTAAAAATTTGAAGTGAGTCAAAATAACTTCTACCTCTGAGAAAGTCTTTTTTTTTTTTTTCCCCTGTTTGAGCATCATTTCAGCTCTTTGAGCTTTGACTTTATGGAGTTTTTGGCTGTCAACAAGTGACTTGTGGCCAAGTATGGTGACCCATACTCGGAATTTGTGCTCTGCATTTAACCCATCCAAGTATGAAGAATATCAGCGTTTCCAAAACTTTTGGTTTTGTTCAGTTTGGTTTGGCTTCCTGTACTGATAGATTGATAAATGAGGCCCACTGTTAGCTAATTTCCACATCTTGCCTTTCTCATTTTTTTTTTTATTTTTTATTTTTTTACCTGAGCCGCCTGCACGGTGCCATGCTGTTGAGGCTGTTACACAGCTCCTGAGAGAGCTTACTGGAGCTGCAGGTGGGTCTGAGGTCCACCTCCATGGCCAATAACAGCATCCTCTGCAGAATTAGCAGCATCCTGCATACATAATAAACAGTACATTTCGTATATTAGAGAGCTATCTGTGCTGATCATTTAACGTTTACCATTTAACACTCACAATGTCATTATCATGCGCATTTCAAAGTATCCGCACTACCCCCGTGGTGCTTCTAGGTCAGCGTTTGTGCCTTTGTCCCTTAGTAGCAATTTGAAGGCACAGTGCGTGTAATTTTCTTGAAGATGAGAATCCGATAATTCTATTCAGAAGTTTGAAAAGCATGGTATACAGAATTGTTGCTTTAACAAACGATCCTTATTAGTAACATACTGTTTTTATAAAATATAGAAATAATATCATAAACCCTGACTAAAGCTCAGGGTGGTGGAGAATACGGAGCCTATCGGGGAACACTGCGCATGAGGAGGGAATACACCCTGGAAGGGACACTAGTCCATCGCCAGGGGCAGGTTATGTTTTTGGGAGGTATGAGGAAACCAGAGAACCCTGAGGAAACCCATGCAGACACAGGGAGAACATAAGAACCTCATATACTTTTTCTACTTTCTTAAGCGGGCAAAAGATTAAGTTTGGGAGCGTTTGGGTTCCCAAGTGAAGTCATATGAACATTTGACATTGGCGCATATCTAGAAATAAATCAGATCATTTTAATGACTAAATTAAATCGGTTTCATGAAAATGTACTGCCTGGTTTTTCTCAATTTATCATATACATGATCAATTTATGGCATATAACAGTTCTAGCTAACAGTTTAATCATTCATGTAATCTTACTTAAGACAGCAGTTCCGCTCCCTTTTTTGCATTTCTTCATCCTCAGAAGTAGAGAATGACTGTCTGGCTGCATCTAATAGCCAGGTCATGAGTTCCCTAAGAGGAAGAAAGTTAGAGGAATGTTAAGAAAATAGAAAACTTTTGATTGCCGCAGTCTAACTAACGTATCCATGCACTGTAATTATCTAAAGCACTTTCAGACCGATCTTACGAGACTGTGACTCACCTGACCTGTCTGAACCTATAATCACACGAAAGCATTTCATTAGCAATGGAGAGGTGAAGCCGCAGCATCGGGAGCTTGAACTGGAAATCGTCTTCCAAAACCTGCAGCACATACTGAAGCAGCAGACAGCGCACTTCACTGTGCAGCCTCCTCGCCTCATCCTCACAAACACAAAACAACATCCAAAGTGTAAGAAACGCAGAAAGAAAATGATGATGAAGCCGATACATGGTAGCATTTATGTGTTTCCTACCTGTTGAGCCATCACGGACGATAACAACTCCCAGTCCCATGGGATAGTCGATCTGTCTGCAGGATGGTATCTGGATGAGAGGTTTTCTTGATTTAGTGGCCCATGACTTTCTCTTACATCATTCTGATAGATTAACTATCCTGCTCTTTTATTTTCTTTCAATCTTTCATTGCATTAATTGTCTAATGTTATGTTGCAGAATGTTAAATTTCATCAGTAGGTTAACATCATCCAGATTTAATGTAGCCCTTAAAAAATGGACAACAAAGATAATACAATACAATGCAAATCCAGATGTATAGTGCTATTAAAAAGTATTTGCCCCTATCGGCTTTGTAAGGAATAAACCACCTGGGGGTGTGCTGTTATAGGAAAATAATCAGTGATGAGGGGGTGTGATGTGGCCTGACGCAAAACGGAGATAATTTTACCACCCCGGAGTGGATTATTTCCCCCCGAAATGTGTTATTCCTCATACCACAGCAATTTGCCAACGCTTACAATTTCTATTAATTACACTGCATTTATCCATTTATAAATACATTTAATATTGTGGAACATCCATGGAACAAGTTCCTTCTATGACTTAGGTTATAGTGTGGTGGAAAGCTTAAAGAAACTAAAGAAAACCTCACCATATCAACAATTACACGTTTTGAATCCTCTTATTAGGCATGTCTGCCGTACAGACCAAGATGTTACTATAGAGACGGTAACATATTGATATAAACCTGTTATTTGAATTGCAGTCGAAACTTCTGTCGGAGCCTCTGTTATAGAAAATTAATCAACACCTTCTGACCAATCAGAAACGAGTATTCAACAGCGCTGTGGTATCAACTCTATTATTGTCTATTTCTTTAAAAAAAAAAAAAGTGGGATAAAATTTACGTACAGCTGTTGCTAAAGATGGTACAACAAGCTATCGAACATGGTTAAGTGTTCGACAACATTGTTCCTTACAAATATACAGTGCTGTGCAAAAGTCTTTGCACCCCCCTTTTTTTTCTTTTTTAGTACAAACTTTGTTATAGATTTTTATTTAATGACTTCTGCATTATTGATTCAATACAAAAACGTTTTTGATTTCCAAACATTAGTTTTCCAGCACAAAATGAAATGTTACAGAAAAATGTTTGTATGTCAGTAAAGAAAGCAGCA
>CM075009.1:3698262-3736037 GCA_037576675.1 Pangasius sanitwongsei | reverse complement strand
GTAGCTGATTAGACGTTAATGTTTTGTACTGTTTTGTATCTTTAAAATTGTACTTAATTTTTTATTTGTCCTCCTTTACGGTGTTAAATAATTTATTTATGAATGTACAATTTTCCCACCGTTTTTAATGCAGCACTACAGCTTTGCTGGCAGGTTGCTACCAAACCTACATATCATATTATTATTACTATGATTAAAACAGTTGCCTGAACTGTAAGTTTGAACATTGCGTAATGTTATAAGCTTAATGTTTTGTGGATAACATCCTTAACCAGGGGTGTGAAAAAAAAAAACGGCCAGGTTCTGATCCGACCTGTCGAATGAATTTCTTGAATTTCTGGGGCCTTAATTGTGTTGAAAGATTTTGGAGAGAAAAAAAACAGTCTCTGTTATTCCAATTGTGGAGAAATAGTGCAATAAACCCAGGTCTAGAAACTCAGCTACCTACAAAATGTGTTAATGATACATAACTGTTTATTATAAATTTGACACTGTAACCATGTCTCTTTCCAAAAATAACAAATGTGAAGGTTTCAGAGCACTTACGCAATCACAACTACATCTGTTATTCTTCCACTTTATAATATTGTGGCCTATTTTGTATAGATTGATGACATATAATCCAGGTTGTTACACTACAATTTAATCGTTTTTAACGTTAAATCATTTATTTTATTTATGATTTAATGTATTGTGCAACTCTACCGCTGTGCTGGCAGAATGTTAGCAAACCTACATATCGTGATGCATATCATGTATCATAGAAAAGTATTGTGATGTGATGTGATATTTCGGCAATATCGCCCAGTCCTGTTGTACAATAACATGCTTCATTTGTTTTGCTAGGAAAATAAAAAGTCAGAACTCCAACGTCTTGATATCGTGATACATTCATGGCATGGTGTGTCGTGGTTATTTTTCTGATGATAATAAATAAAGAGAAGGTGTTTAAAATAAAAACAATAGGAGGATTTAAAAAAAAAAAAAAAAAAAAAAAAGGAAAAGAGATTGCACATGTGTAAGGAAGGAAGGAAGGAAGGAAGGAAGCAGGTGGCTAATATTATACTAACTGCTGTTTTGTTTTGGGTTTTTTTTTTTCTTTTCTTTTTTTGGTTTTAGTTTTCAATACAAGTAAACAGTTAAACTAATATTGAATGCTCTGGTTTAAAGCTGTGCCACAGTGAAATCTAAAGTCCAGTGTGTGTAGAGAGAGCAGGAAGGCTGAGACTTACAGGTGTAACAGGCAGCAGTTCAGCTCTGAGAAACGGGATGCCATTGGAGCTGTCATCTCTATAACTGCTGACAAACTCAATATCCGAGTCCTCTTCACTTCCAGAACTGAGTGAAATAACATCCTCCATTATCCAGATTAAGGGTTTCAATACCCAGTTTAACCATTGAGCCAAAACCAAAAAAAAAAAAAACCATAAAAGCTAAGCCAGTCTAAGAATCGTGGTTAGCTGGAGAGCTAAAAACAAACGGAAGTTAAAAAAAAAAAAAAAAAACGGCTAGCTTCTAACTTAGCTTAAGAGTTTAGCTTAATAAAAGCGAAAATGTCCAAGTGGTGGTCCAGTGTTTTTTTTTTTTTAATACAAAGCCAACACGTTTTGAAATATGTATATAAGAAGAAAAAAAAAAGCAAAGACATTTCATTATGCAATGGCGAAAAGCAGCCGGTGAGCTAGCTAGCTAGTGGGAGGCGCGAGTTGAAACGCTTTTAACACGGAGGAGCTTTGAGAAGTGAAATTGAAAGCGGTAGCTAGCTGGATAACACACTGTAGTACTAGCTACCTGGGAAAACCTATGGAGTTTTATAACTATTATACTGTTAGGTACATTAATTTCAAGCTAGGTGGTTACGTGATATTGTGATTAGGGTCTTGTGTTACTGAAATGTAGTTTATAATTGTATAAATAGCATTGTAGCTGGGTTGCTAGATGAGTAGGTGTATATCTGTTTGTTTATGAGGATGTAGGTTCAGTTGGCCTTCCATGGATGGGGATGTAGCTCAGTGGTAGAGCGCATGCTTTGCATGTATGAGGCCCCGGGTTCAATCCCCGGCATCTCCAACTGCAATTTTTGTGGTGTTATAGTAAATATTTTAAATAAATAAAAATTAACCATACTCCACATTCGATATATTCTATCCAAAAAACACACTATTTCCTTAAATATTGTGTTTGCATCATGTTGGAATTAGAGTGATGTCAGGTTTCACGGGTTATATTGTAATTCCCAGTTGGGAACTTGAAAATATTTCAAAAGACTTGCGTTATGTTATGTATAAAATAGTTCCAACCCTGAAATCTGATTGGCTGAAGTTGTTTTCTTCCACCGAATCTGTATCATTCCACTTGTTTGCTAATAAACAGCAACAAATCCTCACAAAATGTTAACAAACTTTAACAGAAATAAAAATTACATGGGAGTTCGTTCCGGTCCACTTGATCGGACAAGCAGCGTTCCAGGACTGCTGATATTTAGCACCGATTCTAGCAACAGTTCGTTACAACGAAACCGTTACTACACTTACTACGGGCTGTCAATCATACTTCTTTGGGAACTATTTCCATTGACGGAGCAAAACTGTAACTAAATATTTCATCATATTGTGTCTGAAATGTCATTTCTTAGTAATAGAACTATTGTATAAAAGCAATATCACACTCGCAGTCATGTTGTCGCACTGAACATCAGCGATTACCTACAGCCGAATCACAGCCGTGCCGATATTCAGCATAACAGCACTCTTGTTGTTGGTGGTGTTGGTGTTGTTGAAACATTAACCTGAAATAAATCCTAATTTCAAGATCTAGACCCTTCTGTGGTATTATATTTGTAAGGAATAAAACACTTCAGGATATGCTCTTATAGGAAAACAATCGATGGGGTGGTGTTATGCAGCCGGACGAGAAGCAGAAGTCACTGTTACCACCCTGAAGTTGGTTATTTTTCGATAACAGCAGTGATTCATTCCTGAAGTGTTTTATTCCTCTTCAATGACAGCGAATACAACATTTACTATGTTAAAGAAAGACAAGTGGTGCAGTGGAAATTTTTACCTATTGTTTATCCATTTTCTTATTAACAGTGTTATTATGTGTGTCCTGCCTCTATTTTAGTCTCTATTCTGATATTTTACTTTTATGTATGTACAGCACTTCGTTACTTACTTACTATTTTGCATCTGCATTCTGTATTTCCATTTGATTTCTGTTTTGACTCCTGTTTGTATTGGTTGATCCTCTGCATGCATATTTACCTCGTGATTTAGTATGCAATGCTTCTCTCTCTCTCTCTCTCTCTCTCTCTCTTTTTTTTTTTTTTTTTTTTGAGGTTGCAGTAACTTAGTATGTGATGTAATGGTTTCCTTTTATCACATCTCCAACGTTTTAGTTTCTGATTTCTCAGCTCTGTAGAAGAATCCAGTTTAAGCCAGTTTAAGGTTGCACCTGCAGTACAGTAACCTCATGTAACCCTGTCTTTACTCCTCCGCTGTTAGATTGCATTTGCATTTACCAATAAGATATAAATCCTCCTTCTCTCGACATTCTCTCATGTATTAGAATTATGAAGTACATGAAGTGATGCATCTGTGATTTTAGGTCACTCTGCTACTAGAGTTGCTCTTGTATCAGATTCGCTGAGAGTATAATCTCACTTTCTTTCCTATGGAAAAATAATTTTTGACTGAGTTTCTGGAGTCAGCACGTTTCTGTTCACTCTCCTTCAGGTGGAAACTTTCTCCACTAACAAGTCATATCTTTAACTGTTTCGTTACTTTTAATGTTGTGAAACGTACACAAAACAAGTTAGTTCCTGTTATGTCTTACATTATAGCAGCTACGAACAGTAGTTCCATCACCAGCCTCTCATTTTTCTCTCTTTACTCAAGTTAATAAGCCAAAAATAATCAGCTTCTAATGTTACCTAGAAACTGGAAAGTGCAAAGTTCTCTCTCCTGAAGACTTTCCTGTGGCAGAAACCCTATCGACTGTTACAAAGCAGTAATACACTGGACACTGGAGACTCCTTCCATGTCTCCTTACAGAAAACCTCACCATATCAATGATTATATATATTTGTGTTAAAGAACAATAGATTTTTAAAATTAGTAATAATGATAATGATAGATAATGTGGAGCGTCTACCATACGAGTCTCTGTGAAGTAGTTGTTACAGTTTGAAGTATACCTGAGTCATAAATTGGGAGTTTAATATACTTAAGGGGTTAAGTCTTATATGGAAACAAGGCCAAACCATTGAGAATATCAACATTTCCCTCGGGTTTTGTTTTGTTCCCTCGGGTTTGTAAGAAAAATGATGGCTAGAGTAACAAAGACACTATAGTTACAATTAGTCTTGAATGCAGAACTTCAAATAATTGTCAATGTTGTGTCACAAGCCATGAACTCAGGGCTCAGATAAGGAAATTTCAGCTTCCCAAGTCTACAATAGAGGGCCATTCATACAGAGTCTTCTTACACACTCGGGTGAACGCAACCATGACCTTTATCTCCAGAACTTTCCCTGACTCGTGAACACATCATCCATCTGCAGCTCCATATTCCTAATCATTCCTAATCTAATCAGTGCATAATGCTTGGTATTGCAGTCATCATTACACATCAGGAATGGTTACATATTCACTTGCTCTCGACGGATCCTACGCATGCTCCCGTGAGCCTTCGTGTGATGCTCACAATGGCCGTCTATATGACTGCAGAGTTCCTCCAACAGCAAACTGAGTTGTTAGGGAGACCCGAGTTCACATGGTTCTTTGTGGCTTTTCGATCATTCTGTCTCTAACACACAATCCTATTCACACACTCACACACACACACACACACACACACACACACACACACACATACATACATCCTGCTTTTTCAAACGGGCTTAAAATACAGTGCACACTAGCCGTTTGGCCCTTGAGCCGGCACTGACCTTTGACCTGGGTCAGCCTTGTCACCAGGACAACAAGGACAATAATGCGGCCTGTTGCCTCTTTTCCAGACGGGTAGTTTTACAATTGTGGTGGCTAAATAGTGTCACACTTGGCAACCTTGACTCTAAATAAATGACATAAAATATATTCATTTAAATTAATTCCACTGATTATAAATACCACCAGTTTCACAGTGTTTAATAAATGTGCAAAATATTTAAAAAAAAAACATGAAATATGTCTTGTACCCAGGAAATTATAACCTTGTTTCCATAAACTGAGTAAACAATTTTTTAAATATAATAAGTATTGTTTTTGTGTTATCCAAATAGGAAGCATATCTTTAAACAATTTTTAAAAAAAACTTTTTTGATTTACTTTCAGTGCTCAAAGCCATAATAATTATTTTAACTAAATATAATATAAATAAATATTTGAATTAATATTTTAATAAATATATTAAGAACGCAATTCTTTCTTAGTTTAAGATATCACACTTGAACTGTGTCAGTGATGTTACTCATTGACAACTGATGCATTTCTTTCTCCTATAATGTTATTAATTTAAAATCTTAGGCTAAGTGCATTACTGTAAGTGATGCTAATGTCATTGGTGACAATGTCATTCCTGAGATCAAAGTGCAGGATTTGTTTCTATAAGACTACACTGTTGGATTCTCAAATCTGATTGGTCAGAAGGTGTTGATTAATTTTCTACTACATAAAGACATTTAGCAAATAAGCTGCCTTGTAAACAGTAACCATCCTGCTTGGCTGTCTCTATAGTGTGCTTTTCTGATCAAGTCATTCCCTTCAGACTCACACACTCCTGCTCTGCTGGAGAGATTGACAGCACATCTGGAATCCCTATTTTTCTGTTATAATCCTAAACTCGTCCAAGAGAGCATGTAAGACTCTGACATGCATAAAAGTACTTACCTCTAAATCCCTCCGCGTCTGACCCCAACGTTCAATCATTTTTGTCCTCTCTCTCAAGTGACATTTAATTTACAGTTAAAATAATGAAGCAGAAATCATACATGGTTAGACATCTAGTGTGTGTTTCAGTGAGATGGGAATTCAAAGTGTAATGCAGCAGATCCAGTTAAATCTTTGCCTACGATGGTTTTAATCCTTCTCTTAAGAGGATTTTGGTTAAAAAAAATAGTAACTGTCTGTCAGATCACACACACGCACACATATACACACACACACACACACACACTTTTTAAAAAAGCAGAGAAACACAATAATCCCACTTTTTACATCACAATATATATTTTATTTTGTCTCAGTTGATATGTTATTGGTGTGACTTTGTGTTCTACTGTGATTTATATACATGAGAGTTTTATATTGATACTTCCGACACACACACACACACACACACACACACACAGACGCACAGCTGCCCAGTGTGTTCTGCTGGGGAGGGGCAGCCTGTTTTTCGGGGGTGTTTAAGGGACTATTGTGTTAGCAGGGCGGTCGTGAGAGACGAGGGGGAGAGCTCAGGAGATGAGAGGGACACATCTGTTCAGAGAGACAGAGAAGGAAGGAGTGAAGGACACAGTGGGCGAATTAAAGCGAAAAGACACCGAGTTTTAAGGACAGAGGGAAGGTAAGGGCTCACTTGTTTTCTATGTTTTATAATCCATACATTGTTATTTTCCTTCTTTCAAACTTGTTAAACTTCAAACCAGGAAAAGAAATGTGATATACAAACGTGTGTACTGGATTTATTAAGTATAGAAGTTTGCGATAATGTTATTATTGTTGTTTATGTATTTGGTAAGTTGGCATGTATCATATTTTAAAGACAGCAGCTGCTGGAAAGGCTTGATTTTTTTTTATGTGTTGAGTAAACAACTGGCTTGATATTTTCATTGTAAATGGATAGCATTTGACAAACCTTAGCTTCATAATTTTGCAACTAGTTAAGTTTTCCTTGTGTTCATTATGTCTCCATTAAGCCTACAGTACCAAATACGTTGCAAAGTAAGGAAATAAACACTTAAAGACGTATGACGTTATTCATATCAGGCCACATCACACCAACTCGATGTTGATTATTTTCCTAAAACAGCACATCAAGTGGCTTATTCCTCTTATACCCCAGAATTTCACCAGCGATTAAAGTTTTTCTTTATTAAAGAAGATATTGTACTTTTTGTTCATTTATCGTTACCTTTAATGTTGTGAAATATCTGCAAAACCAGTTAGTTCCTGTTATCTCAAATGTTACAGCAGCTATAAACTCTCACCAGCCTCTCTTTTTTTCTCTCTCTTGAAGTTAATAAGACGAAAAAACGCAGCTTTTCATGTCACCGAGAAACTGGAAAGCACATCATCCTCCATCCTGATGACTTTCCCGTGTTGGAAAATTTAGAGCTTTATCTCTGACTGTTACAAAGCGCTGACAATCGGGACTTATATCATTCAGCCTTAGATTATGTGGATTGTCCTCTATACAATCCATACAAGTCCACGTGTAAGTTTTTACTATAGAAACAATAACGTATCAGGTTACATGAATAAAAATCTGTGATTTGCCTTGCAGCTAGATCAGAGCTGCTGTTATAGGTTATTAATCAACACCTTCTGACCAGTCAGATTCAAGAAGTTAAACAGCACTGTGGTATAAATAACTGTAATGTCAAGACTTTAAGCACTGGAAGATGGCAGGTTCTGTTAGCAAGTATTAAAATATTACCTGCTTGCTAACTTTAGATTATGATGCCTGATGCCTGTTTAACTTCAACTGACTTGAAAATGAAGGTTACAGGCCATGGTGGGTAAAAAATTTTTTAAAAGTTATACAAGAACAAAAAGTGACGACATCTTGACATTTACATTTTGTGCCAAATAGCCCTCAAAAACTTTATCACACTAGAGCATTTAAATAAATATGAATATAAATCCAAATCCAGAGCTGGCATAATGCTACCTAACTATCCATCAGCATTTCACTGCATTCGGGAACAAAACACACAAGGAAACCTTAACAAGTTGCAAAATTATGCTCCAAAATTATGCCCTGCTCCTAGAAGTTAATTAATTAAAAATGAAGCTACTGTCTTTTCTTGAAACTCTCCTGTTTATACCCAAGCTTTGTGATGTGAGTTAAAAGTGTTGGGTAAAAAATCCTTGAATTGCACTTTAGAAGCACTGTACAGAAACCTTGGACAAGTTGTAACGTTAGAGACCTCAGATGCAGAATGATGATCCAGATGCAAAGTTGTTTTTTTGCAGAAAGCAGCAATCAGAGTTAAAATGTGAGCCAAAATCAAGGTCAAGAATCAGACAATGGTCAAACACACTGCCGAATATAAACAACAAGGCCAATCAGTGATCCAAAGAGCAATCCAATAAGCCAGGCAAGGGGCCAATAAACAACAAGGCAGTCAGCATTTAAAAAAAAAAAGGCTCCGGGCTTACACACAGGGAATGGCAAGACTTCGCAATATGTTCATTAATTTGACAGGAAGTAACCCAGAAATGCTTGGTGGGTCAGAGTGTTGGACCTAACTATATAATTAATATTAATCATAATAAGTGCATGTTTATGTAGAAGCAAAAACAACTCATATGTACACATGACTAATCTGGTTAAAAGGGCCCTTATAGAAATCTCTTTAATGCTGCCGGGAAGTTTTGCTTGTAAAGATGAGTAAGTGGATTGAAGAAGGACTGATTTGCATGATTGAAAACCGGAGGAGCGGAGATGAGAGGCGTAGACAGTGGATTTAATTTAGAGTGGACAACATTGTGGAAGGGGAATTGAGTGGCTTGTAGGATGTGAGGATTTAATTAAATTACTAGGTGTCATTTCATTAAGGGAGAGAGCGGGTGGATGAAGAGAGTCTGAGAGCGGGTGGATGAAAAGAGACAGTTATGGAATGAGGGAAATGAAGTAGAAAAGCACCTCTCAGAGGGGAGTGAAAGAGGCCATGGTGAACAGAACAAGGTGTGGTGGAGACACAAAGATACTATTGTTGTATTTTAAACATCTTTGTCTTCTGAAGCTGTATTATTTGTAGTTGGACTGATTTGTGACTAGTGTGTGTAACACTGTGAGTATGAGCAATTCTCCAACCAACCCTCACTTTAGCTTTCATTCTCTCTATATCTGTGTGTGTGTGTGTGTGTGTGTGTGTGTGTGTGTGTGTGTGTGTGTGTGTGTGTGTGTGGGTGTGTGTTTTTTTTTTTTTCAGGTTTGGTAGAAACCTGCAGCACATGTGTCTATCAGTTCTTTTATCAGCTCTGCACTTGTGCAATATAAAGAACATAAAATATGTCTCATGTGTGTGAACGATATATCAGTAAAAAAACATTTGGGGGTGTGCTGTTATAGGAAATGAATCAACAATTATGTAAAGTGTTTATGTAAAGTGGAACACTGTTACCACCACAAAGTGGATTATTTTCCTGTAAATAATTAAGTCCTGAAGAGTTTTATTCCTCTTTAGTCCTCTTATACCAAAGAACTTTGGTGATTGCAATTTATAATTCATTAAGAATGACATTTTGTTTCTTCTGTCTTGAAGTTAATAAGACAAAAAAAAAAAAATACATCACGTCTATAATATGTCATGTTAAATTTCTCTGTTGTGAAGATTTTCCCGTGTCAGAAAACTTGTGTTGTGTTACAAAGCGCTGACACTGGAGACTCCTTCTATAAATGTTAAATCGATATCTACTAACATAACATTATCTACTAACATTCATTCATTCATTCATTCATTCATTCAATAAAGGCTTTCATTCATTCATAAAGATAATTCAGTTAAATAAATGTCTTCTTACATAAATCTTCAAAGAAATAAACATCTCTTCACTGTTAAATCTTATTCTTTGTTAAATAACAACAGGTTTTTATTCGGTTTGTTATTAGCCTTGGATTATGTGAAGTGTTCACTATACAAATCCCTGTGAATCAGCTGCATTAATATTATTTGACCAATCATAATTGAGAAAAAAGCAGTCAAAAATGTATAACTAACTGTATATTGGCCCTTGTTGACACTGTATTAGCAAAACATCAGCTAAAAGGTATAAAGTTCGTATGAGGATGATGTCATCAAGGATCATGATGTGATATTTTTCCCTTATCACCCCCTCTGTAGTCTGCAGTTGTGGTGCTGATGTCCGTGTCGTTTCTCATCCCCAGGGCCACTGATCCACTGAAGATGGAAACTATAACATTTCCTCCCGGCTGAGGACGGTGCTTATCGTTCATCTTAAATGTTTTACAACTTCTCAGTATGAAGGTGCTACAGTGGACAGTGCTTACACTCAGCCTGTGTGGATGCAAGTGGGCGCTCTCTGTCCCACTGGCTCCGCCCATTGCCTCAGTAACACCTGAAACTCCTCCCTCTGTTACGCCCACAATGGATGAGAGCGCAAGGCTAGTGGTGAGACTAGTCTCTGTCTTAAAGGACTTTTTGGTGTATTTTTTTTTTTTAACCATACAAAGCCATTAGATACAGTGAATTCAAATGATCATGAGTCATTTATTCAGATTTAGTCAGATCATATTATCTGGGACAGAAACGTTTTATACGCTATTTATATATAAAAAGGAGTTTCCCTGGCTGTACATTTACATTTCACTCTTTCAGCAAACATTTCTAGCCCAAAACACGTCTTCACTAAGGTTCCTCAGGGGTAATTTGGATAATTAGGGGTTCAACTTTACTAAACAGGAACATTTTAAACCTAAACGAAAATCTACTCAAGTGAAAGTCGAAAGGTTGCTACTGTAATCAAGTATTAAAAAGCAAAAATAAATGTTTTTAAAGGTTGAAATTTTAAAAGAAATGTAATGTTGATTAGTCGATGACTTTCTGATGATGATTTCTGATGATGAATATTTCACATTAGATACAGCGTTTGAGGAAATTAGCCTAATTATGATTAATGACTAAATGCATGGTTAATTAGTTAATTAATGAATAAATAAAATAAATAAAAATAAATAAAAAACAGACTAGTATATATTGAATGTTAAATCTTTGTGTAGTATGCTTAATGTTATTTTTAGGGATCAGTAAAGTACATCCATCCATCTATCCACCAACAAACTGAAAAATCCAATAAAATCCAAGTAAATGTCCAAATAATTATATAAACTTAAATAATGCTCATATGCCTCTCTTGGTGCTTGAACAGGATTGGCTTATGAGGTATGGCTACCTGCCTCCCCCTGACCCCTCCACGGGTCAGCTTCAGGCCTGGACCGCAGTCACACACGCTCTGAAGGCCATGCAGAGATTTGCTGGATTACACGACACTGGAGCACTGGGTAGGAACACATGCCTTTCTGTTCCACGTCACTCTCCAACCACTCAGCAGTGACCAATCACTTCTCCTCTCTGTCTTCCTCCTCTCTCCCTCTCATTCAGACGAGGAGACGCTGAGACTGATGCAGATGCCACGCTGTTCACTTCCTGATGATGAAGGCAGTCAGATCCCTGAGTCAGACTCAGATACTGAGCTTCAAGGCCAGAGGGTGAAGAGAGCCGTATCGAGCTGGGATCAGAGAAACATCAACTGGAGGTTTGCTCATCTTAAGCTCATCTTCAGAAGGCTTTGCTTCTATGCAGGAAGCATATAAATGTGACCACTATGTTCACTATGTGGACTAAAGGTTTTACAACAGCTTTCACACTCCAGTACCAATCTCTCGGTACTAGGGGTGGGCGATATGACATCCATCCATCTATCCATCCATCCATTTATCCAGTCCATCTATACAAGCATTCGTTCATCCATCAAGCTATCAATCATTCCATTCATTAATCAATCTATTCATCCATCAATCCATCCATCCAGCCATCCATTCCCCTGTCTGTCTATCAGTCTGTCATCTTTCTGCATGTCTCTCTGTCAATCCATCCACCCATACATCGATCAGTCAATCCACCCAGTCATCCATCCATCAATCCATTCATCCATCCATCAATTTATCCATCAATCAATCAAAAATAAATACTGTAGCTAGACATGACAGCAGAACAGTATAGGATGGAATTGTGTCCCATGGACTCTACACTGTTGTGCAATTGCTGCTCTCTCTTGTTTGCACTAAAATGTAAATATTTACACACTCACATGTGCCATGTTGGTTTATAGTGTTTATTGTATTTTATTTAACTTTTTTTTAATTACTTGTCTTGTTATGTTGGTTTCTCACACCATGGGTCTGAGGGAAACGAATTTCAATCCTCTGTGTGTCCTGTACATATAGCAGAACTGACAATAAAGTTGACTTTGACTTGTGTAGAAAAACAGATGGAGCAAAGTGTAGCAGTAAATTCGGAAGTAAAAAGTGTTAGTCTTATCTATGAATAAATGTTGTAATGATACAGTGTGTGTGTGCAGTGATGGTGGAGTGGGGCTAGAAATGATTTTATTTAGTCTAGGTATGTGTTAGGGTGCAGCAGTGTGTTGAGAATTTTGACTGCATCATTGTTTCAGTGTTTAATAATAATTAAACACTGGAAGCACAAAAATAACACTAAACAAAATGGAGAAATCATCTCTCACTCTCTTGCTCTCAGATTGCGCACATACCCCACCTCCTCGGCTCTGTCCCGTGACATGTTTCGTTCTCTGGTCTTCTACGCTCTGAAAGTGTGGGCAGAACCAACAGCTCTTGAATTTCACGAGGTCAGATGTTAGCTCAACAAATTTTCATATAATCTGCCTGACTATACACACCTTTCAGACTGATATTAAATAATTATGTGCAGATCTGTTCATTCAGCAACAGTGAACTCATTATCAACTCCCTGTTCATTACACTGTGCCTGAAATCGGATAGGTTGGAGGACCAGACGGGGCGGATCTCCTGATTGATTTCTTGCATGGTTCACATGGTGATGGATACCCTTTTGATGGGGCGGGTGGGGCTGTTGGCCACGCCTTCTTTCCTTCTGACCCTGAAAGAGCAGGTGAAGTTCATCTGGATGCAGAGGAGGAGTGGGCATTCAGACGGCCAGGTGACACACACACACACACACTTCAGACTCTGAAACGTACGTGCTTGGTTCAGTTTCTTCACTGAGATGTGTGCTTTGTGTGTCGGCAGCTTCTGAAGGCACGGATGCTTTCACGGTGCTGGTGCACGAGCTCGGCCATGCTCTCGGACTCTCCCACTCTTCAGCACGGGGGTCCGTTATGAGGCCGTACTACCAAGGGCCCCTGGGAGACCCGCTGAACTTCAGCCTGGGATCTCCAGACCGAGAGCACATCACTGCTCTCTACGGTAACTCCAACCAGACTACACCAAAAAATGTTCTGGATTGGGAGTGATGAGCAACAGAGGGCTGTGTAGTGAGAAATGCATAATTACAAAACTTTTGTGCTGTCTTTTTGTCAGTACATCAATCCATCCATCCATCCATCCATCAAATCCAATCTAATCAATCAATCAATCAATCAATCAATAAATCCACCCATCTATACATCCATCAAGCAACCAATAAATCCATCCATCCATCCATTTGTAAGTCCATCTATACAAGCATTCATTCATCCATCAATTTATCAATCCAGTCATTAATCAATCTATTCATCCATCAATCCATCCATCCAGTCATCCATTCCTCTATCTGTCTGTCATCTTTCTTTCCGCCTGTTTGTCTGTCCATCCATCCATCCATCCATACATCCGTTTATACATCCAATAATCAATCCACCCAGTCATCCATCTGTCCATCCATCAGTTAATCAATCAATTATCCATCAATCAATCCATTCATCCATACCTCCATAAAAAAACAATTAATCCAGCCATCCATCTATCCGCTCTTCTCCTGACATAGACGATGCCATAACTATGCTGATATGATCATTATAATTTACACATTTCTCATTTGCTGAGGCAGAAATCATGTGCAAGTTTTAATATGATGTACTTTGTTTAGGAAAGAGGGGTGATATTCTACAGACAGACAGCCGTCCTCTAGAGGCAGAAGCTGAACTGAAACATCCACGCAGAGGCACACACAGACTCACACACATGCACCGACACACACACAGTCACCTGGACAGGTATGATGAACATCCACGCAGGAGTAATGGATGCCCTTGTTATATACATTATCTGATTGGTGGTTGTTGTTTTTGTTGTTGATAGATCATGTTGGCTTTTGTTTATTGGTTTATTGAAAATTAGCACAAAATTGTATGGCTACATTGAGATAAGAAACATTCTAAAAACATTGGTGTGTTTTGCTCCTCTTCTCCCTAAATTCAGTCCTTCTCTGGATCGCTGCAACACCAGTTTCGACGCGGTTGCTAAAATCCGAGGGGAGACGTTTTTCTTCAAAGGTAAAGTTCCAGTATCTGATAACAGAACCGAGGCTGTGAGAAAGATAAAAGAACTCTCTTCTCTTCAAAAGCAGGTTTAATGTTTTTTCATGTTTCACGCACTACATGTTAATCATGTAGGTCAAACTTTTTCCAACCTGAAGAAGAAGATAATTCTTCGGGGATGTAAAGAGTCGCAGATTCAGATGTGTGCATCACTCTCAGTGTTTATAACACAGCTGTACTGATTTAATACACAAAACAGTGTGTACCAACTGGAAGCTGGGAGATGTGACACAAGTGATATTCCATTTCTGTACCTGTGAAGTGTGATACCACAAGTGAGACGGTGTTGATTAATTTTCTATAACAGCAACTCTGATATTAATGCAGCTGCAAATCACAGGTTTATATTGATGCCTTCATTTTAAAATATTATCATTTCTATAGTAACAGCTCAGGAAATTGAATGACACATAAGGTATGACTGATAATAAATGAAAAAAAAACTAATAGTCATTGATATGTTGAAATTCTCTGTAAGGAGACATTTTATTTGAACATTAATGGAAGGAGTCTCCAGTGTCAGCGCTTTGTAACATTTAGTAAGACAGAGGATGTGCTTTATTGGTTTTTTTTTTTTTTGGGTAACATGACAAAATGTAGACTTAAATATATATATAAAAAAAAAAAAAAAAAACCAGGAAAAACTTGTTCCACAGATGATCCACAACGTTAAATGTAACTCTAAATGGATAAAAAGTATAAAGTCATTAATTAATAAATCAAAATGTGTAATTGTTGACAAATTGCTGGGGAATTTATTCCCTACATACTTTTCTGCTATGCATTTTTGCATTTTTCTTTCATTTTTTGTCTGGAGAGATACACGCCTGATCATTCGACGTTCTGTACACAAAACACTGTATATCTCTTAAATCTCATTTCTTTCCGCATTTTTTGAGGAAAGAGATGTCATTTCCTTTTAAAGTTTGATTGCGTTATCTTGTGTTGGTGTATCACTTTTTTGATCATGGCTATCCAGTAGCATTAGGCTTTATAAATGAACTATAAATATAGTATAACTGGAATCTTCTCTCAGGTCTCAGTATGTGGAGGGTGAACAGAGGAGGACTGGTCTCTCGGAGAGCCGTGTCCGTGCGCAAGCTCTGGGCTGCTCTGCCCACATCTCTGCCCCCACTGAGGGCTGTACTGGAGAGGCATGTGGATCACGCCATCATCTTCATCAGCGGTCGGTTTCTCCAAGCGTTCTCTCCTTCATGCTCCATGTAACATCTTACATCGCATCTGACCGAGTGGTCAAAAACAGTCCAATTCCAATTCCAATTATTCAGATTGATAATTTGGTCAGTGCTACACATGTAGCACTGACCATGTTTACATTTAAATTACAAACTCTTACATAAATTTGCTGATCATATGAAAATGCAAATCGAGGCTTTAATACTAAAATCCCACGTGTCTCCCGGTGACAAATGCACTGAATGGCTATATTACTAGCATTACCTAGTTTATGCTACAAAAAAAAAAAAACACAAAGTGTTGATTCATTTTCTGCACTTTAATATTCTATAATTTCCATAGTAACAGCTTACACATGGCAGACACATCACATAAACTGAAAACATACCTGTGTAGTTGTTGATATTCTGAATTTTTCTGTGAGGAGATTTTTATTGAACATTTATGGAAGGAGTCCGAAGTAAAGCTATAACACTGGAGGGAAATCTTCAGGGTGGTGGACGTTGCACTTTCTGGTTGCTCAGCTGCATTATTTTGTCTTATTAGTGATAATAAATAATAACAGGAACTAACTTGTTTCATTAAATGTAAATATACACGTCAAATTGTTAGTGCTGGCAAAGAAATAACGACACATTCAGACAATGTTAACCAGAATTATAAAGAGATTATATGAGACATTTCTTATTGGCAAACCGAACGTAAAGTCTTGTCTTGTCTGGCTTGTCTAATATTTTGTTTTCAGGTTCTCAGTTCTGGCTGTTTAAGGACCTGTCTCTGCAGGATGGTTTCCCCCAGCCGCTGTCTGCTCTGAATCCCGCAGGCTCGGATGGAGAGAAACACAGTGTGCACTGGGACCCTGATAAAGGTGTGGTGTGGAGGTCGGGAGGAGAGCGAGGAGAGAGCAGTCAGGTGTGGACGGAGCTCAGTGAAGGAGGAGTGAACGGAATTATTGCAGAGAACAATGGTGAGGAGGGGAGAATGATGTTATGGGTTATATACTGTATATACAGTATGTCCATGTGTAACTGTAAGAGTTAGAGTTCGGCCTGTTAGACCATAATCCAAACTTCAAGCATTACTACACACACACACACACACACACATTAAACCTCTCTCACACACCATCAACCCTTTCACCATTAAACCTTTTCTCCCCACACACACACCATCAAACATCTCTCACACACCATCAAACCATTCACACGTACCATCAAACCTCTCTCACGTACCATCAAACCTCTCTCACACATCAACAAATCTCTCGTGTGTTTATGAGACCTTTTCCTTTCTCTGTGTTCTTTGTCCATCAGGCTCTCTCTTCCTCTTCAAAGGCTCTCACTATTGGAAATTTGCCCACCCAGGCTCCGCCCCTGAGAAGGGATTTCCCCGACCTGTGGCCTCAGATTGGTTGAACTGCTCCGACCCCTCCTCCCAGGACCCTGCCGATATCTCTCTGACGTCCATTGTTGGTCAACAGGAGCTTCAAGAGAGAAAAGAGGAAGGAGCATTGGAGCAGATCAGGCGCCGGGACAAAACCACAACTCGACACAATAAGAATCCGCGGGACTGTCCCTGCTCCAACAGTGCATCACAAGCTAACACGTGTCTGCATTTCCTGATGATTAGCCTGCTCTTACACACTCTGATTTATCAGCCGTCTGTGTCATTTTTTATGCAACACTCACATCCCGTTCATCTTTAGATTTTTTTTTTACCTGTTATTCCACATGTTTGGCATTCTGTGATGCTTTTCTGCTCACCACGGTTGTAAAAAGTGGTTATTTGAGTTACCGTAGCCTTCCTGTCAGCTCAAACCAATCTCGACATTCTCCTCTGATCTCTCTCATCACCAAGGGGTTGTTTGTCTTTCACACCATTCTGTGTAAACTCTAGAGAACCCATCTGGCAGACATGCCACGGTCAAAGTCACTGATTTCACAATTTTCCCCTCATTCTGACGTTTGCTGTAAACACTAACTGAAGCTCTTGACCTGTGTCACTATACTGATATTACTGTAGATCATTATATTCCCAAGTGCACAAACAAGAGGGAAAGAATGAATGATTGCTTTATGGCATTAATATTTATTGTGAATTCTGTGTCATACCTCACTGGATGACACTTGACATTTGACATGTTATCTGTACTAAACCTCCATCACTGGCACAACTATTAATAATGAATGAATTAAAGACACTGTGCATCCATCAGCAATAGAAATCATCACTAAAACATTTCTTTAACCCAAGCTATTACAGCATGGCCCTTCACACATCAGTATCAACACTACAGTTTTATTTCTAATATCATGTTTTCTCTACCTGACTTCATAAACCTGTATTTCTGAAATGATGCTAACTATCCAGTACTTAAAAAATACCACTACATGGTTACATAGGGATTCATCCAACCTGTAATAATAATAATAATATTTCCAATAAAACAAGATCCTGAGATTAGTGTTTGAATACATTGTAATATATCGTTTTTAAATGGAGAGATTTGAGATGAGGAGATGTTTTGAAATCATATTCAGCAAAATAGCTTCTGAACGTTTAGTGTTGCAGTTACAATCTTTAGAGGTTCCTAAGCTAAACTAAATGCACTGGGCTTCACTTATAATCCAATGCAATATATATATATAAACATTGAAACTAGTTTGAAACCTAAACTACTTTTTTAATGCAGTTCAGGGTCTGTATAGATTTGTTGGATTTTTTTTTTACATTCTGGAGAGAGTCACAACACAGTTTCTAGACCTGTTGCATCACTCTGAAGGTCAACTAGACCACACAGACAGGAGTATAAAGTTCCTGCTGGTGTCCTCTTTGTACAGTAGTTCAGCATGAGGGTCTGTCATGGCTTTCCTGATATACAGCTTCGCTCTGGCTCTTCCAAGTGTCCTGGCTTTGAGCTCCAACACTGAGCCAAACTGTGAGGAACTCATAAAGCCCCAGGTGCTGGATGGCAACTACAGCTCAGTAAGTGTGCTATTCAGATTTAACACACTATACCACACACTATACTATACCGTCCTTTATTGCTTACTCAGCCTCTTCATGCATGAGCATGAGTAAAAGTGCATGTAGTTAGAATTTTATATACTAAGCTGCCAGTTTATTACATATACACTATGGTGCAGCCGACATTCCAGTTCCAGGTTGAGGTCAGGGCTCTTTGCACGACACTCAATTTCTTCCACTCCAACCTTGGCACAACCTTGTGTTCAATGAGCTCTCTTTATGCTCAAGGGCACTGTCATGCTGGAATAGGTTTAGGCCAGTGAAGACATTCTAGACAAGTGTGTGCTTTGGAGAAGAACCATATGATGGTCAGGTGTCAACATACATTTGGCCATACAGTGTATCACTTGCAACTCAGTGCATATGCTGTTTTTTAGTCTTTTATACAACTATAACAGTTACAGACAGAAATCTAGGCTCATCTCATTAGCATCTGGGAAATGTTTTAAATCATTGGTGTGTTTAAATGTCTTTAACTCACTGGGATAAAGCTGACCGCAACACTTCAGAGTTTCTAAAGATTCCCTTCTCACCTAAACGTTCATGTTCTTATATTAATTAATTTAATATTTTAGATCATGGGGAAGTGGATCCTTGCTGGAGGAGTAACTGACAGTGTTGTGGGAATTTTCATACAAGCAATGGACACATACTGGATGGAGCTCTCACCTGGTGCAAACAACGAAACCATCCTTGTGACACAAACATACAGGTCTCTGTTGTTTAAATATCTTTTTCTTGCTATTTAGAGGCGGAATATTCATATCCATATTCATACTCTCCTATTTGAACTAGATAATCAGATATTTTCAAGTTATAAATCAGATATAGATATTAAATGCTAAATACCAGTGCATGGATCTCGCTTATCCCGGAGTAGTTAATTAAAACAAGTAAGTAGCATAAAATGTAGGTGACTGTGGTCAAAGAGTCTTGTAGTATATCCTGGAAACACACTTATAGGAAAATAGGAAATAGGAAAATAATCAACAACGAGGTGGTGCAATGCTGCCTAAAGTTCAGCGGAGTTACTGTTATCAACCAGAATTTGATTATGTTCCAAGAATAGCACATCCTGAAGTGTTTTATTCCATTCATACCCCAGCAATTTGTCAATGATTACAGCTTTTATTGATGAACACATTGCATTTATCCATTTATAGTTACATTTAAGTTCATTCCGGTTATCACTTAGGCTATATTCCCTCACGAGCCTCTCTTTTCTCTCTCTCTCTCTCGAAGTTCTTTCATAAATGTTAAATCTCCTCACACAAAACTTCATCATATTGACGATTAGACATTTTTCTTCATTAAATAATAACAAATTTTATACATTTATTAATAGGCTTCCATTATGTGAAGCTTCCGCCGTACAAGTCCCTGTGAATGAGCTGTTACTATATCAGAACAAGCACCTTGATTTGAATTACAGCCAGCACTACTACTGTCCGAGCTGCTGTTATAGAAAATTAATCAACACCTTCTGACCATGAGACTCGAGGACCCGAGAACGGGGTATAAAACTATATAAGATTTTCTTATCATGATTTACTCTTATACAGGTATTTTGTCACAAGGCTATTGTTCTGTAGTAGCCTGAATAGTTTCACTGGAATGTTTTAGTCCTTATGCTTTCAGATTTTTTTTCTTTCTTCCTCTCCAGTATAAAGAAAATATGTACGGTTGGAACCTGGGAATTTCCTCTTACAAACAATACTGTGCCTGGTAAGTCCTAAATAATCCCCTGATCCATTCTATGACCAGTGAATGACACACTATTTTATTGTTGCCCTTTTATTTTCATCATATTTTCATATGTCTATTGACAGACGATGGAACTGCCCAGTTCTATTTATTACCATCCTGTTCCAACTGTTTCACTGGATTCTACTCTATTCGTTACTTCCTTCCTACTCCGACAGAATACTTTTGCTGTTTTGTAAGTCACTTTTTTCTTTGGGTCTTGATGTACATTCCCATAACTGTCTTTTCCCATAACTGTGCCAGAACTTAACTATATCTGTCCCAGAAGTGTATGCTATCTAAAGTCTATGGTCTGCACTTTGTTAAACTGGAAGGTCTTTTTTTCTGCTGTAATTTTGAATTTTTATTGAATAATAGCAAAACATCGGTGCGGATAAATCATTGGAATTGGCTAGTAGATGTAATCTGTGAATGTGCCACAAAGTGGCACTGCATACACACATCCTACTACTACGCTGGCACTCATGGAAGAGACCACACTCTGAACAACTGACTCTGAAGCAATGTTTAAGTAGTGTTACAGATTTGTTTGTGCACAGAACACTGTATGTACATCACTTAAATCTCAATTACACCATCATGTCATGAGCTTATCCACGTGAGGAATACAACATGACCGGGCATGCTTTTATAAGAAAATAATCAATGATAGGGTGAGGTGATACAGCAAGAAAGGAAGTTGATTATTTTCCTATACCAGCGCATGTATATGACAGCAATTTGCCAAGGAATACAATTTTCGTTCATTAATTAATGATACGTCATATATTTTATCCATTTATAGTTACATCTAATGTTGTGGAACGTCTATGCAACAAGTTAATTATCACTTACATTAGAACTAATCAATACCTTATTACTGACTTATTACATTTGAGAAACATGGTAAAGTGTGTTTGTGTTTGTGTTTGTGTTTGTTGTAGCTAGGGAACGCAAAGTTTCAAAAGAGGCGAAGGGCTTGTTTCGAAAGCAATCTAAGTGTCTGAGATTTCCTAAAACGTTGATGTTCTACAATACTGTAATGGGTCAGTATGAATGTTGTATACTCTATGTATAAAAGAATCATCTAACAAATTCTTAAATAATTGCAGAAACACGGCAGTATAAATGGCTAATAGTCCCTTACTCCATGTAGTTTATATAGTAGTTTATTAGATATGCAGTAATTAAAATTCAACAACTCAGTGTTGGTTTAAATGTCCTTAAATACCTTCAGCACCTTATGATGTGTGTTAAAATGTCTAATACGTAAGTGTTTGGTAACACCTTGTTTTACTACAGCAGAAATTATACTGGTTATATTGAAAAATCCAGATGCTGACTGTATTACACAAATCCAGGGGTTATTACAGACACTGTGTGTATTTGTGTTTTTGCAGAATTGTGCCAGGAGGCTACAAATGAGATTATAGATGAAGATTACTGAAAACAATTCTCATTACAGCAATGATTCTTTCTATCGATATCAATACCTGTTTTTTTGATCTGATTAAGCTGTTTTAGAAATAAACTCTCCAAGGAACGCTGTGCACTATGTTTCAAGTTTGTTCTGTCAATACACGTCAAAATTTCAAATGAACCTGATTAAATATATTGCACTGTCAAACTAACTTTTTCAGATTGGAAGAGCACCTCCACTGTCTGAGTAACACATCATGTGTTGAATTAACTGGTATTGTTGAAAAATTGTTGAGCCCTATCACTCTTCGGCCATTTTAGACTAGCCAGTTCTTCCTACTGGACCCTGGAGTTGGCTACTGATTCTAACGAAACATGTTTTTTTTTTGCTAATTCTGTGCTACATTCTACGTTAATTATAAACACAACCCTGTTATCTTCAACCCTGTTACTTATTTAACAGGGAAATGCAGCCAGTGTCAACAAAGAAACCTTCTAAACATTTTTGAATGTATTATTTCAAACTCAATACTGGAAAATGATTTTAAAAAATTTTAAGAGTTAAAACACTTAATGACACTACCTTAAAATCTCTTAATGACACCACAATCATGAAATCACCACTGTACCAATTTATACCACAGTACTGTTACATTCTGAAATCTGATTGGTCAGAAACTGTTGATTAGTTTTCTATAATAGCAGCTCTGGCAATAATTCCGGCTGCAAGGCACAGAATTATTTGAACGTGCTCCAGCTAATATTTTATTGTTTTGTATAGTAATTCATTCACAGGGACGTGTTTATAAAATGAACAGATTTTTAAACCTTTTATTCAACAAAGCAAAAGGTAGAATTGTTGATGTTTCTTTAACATTTATGGAAGGAGTCTCCAGTGTCAGCATGTTGGAACAGTCCACCCCAGGAGAGTCTTCAGGACAGAGGACTTTCTGGTTTCTCGGTAACATGACAATCTGCATTATTTTTAGTCTTATTAAAAGAAAAAGGAGAAGCTGGTGAAGGAGTGACTATCCATAGCTGCTATAAGGTGAGCGGTAACAGGAGCTAACTTGTCTTGCAGACATTCCATAACATTAAAGGTAACTATAAAGGGATAAAAGGTTTATTTTACTTCCTAAAAAGACCATTAAACAGCTGCAGCTCATCCAAAACACTGCTGCTTGAGTTCGAAGCAAAACCAGGAGAACAGAGCACATTACTCCAGTTCTAAAATCTTCACGCTGGCTTCCAGTTACAGACTCGATGTCAAAGTCTTGCTTCTGGTTCATAAATCGCAAAATGGTCTGGGTCCTGAATACATCTCTGATATGCTGGAGGAAAATAAACCTAGTAGGTCTCTAAGACCTATGGTAGTACCTAGAACTTGAACTAAACACAGTGAAGCTGCTTTTAGCTTTTGAAACCTGGACTCAGCTCCCAGAAGATGTTAGATGTGCCACAAATATAGCTATTTCTAAACCTAGATTAAAAACATTTCTTTTTTCATGTTTATATACTTAAGCTATTAGGACTTTATCTGTATATTACACTATATTCTCAGCAGTTTATTGTTTCTTTTCTGTCGAATTTTTCTGAATCTTAATTGATTTATTATTTTATAATTTTTTTAAAAATTGAATATTATTTTCTAGTGTATTCTATTATTTTTAAATGTCCACAAATCCTATTTGATTTTATTGTCTTTTTATTCTTCATTTTTATGCCTTGCCTATCAATAAATTTTAAAAAAAATAGTAATAATTTAATATATAATATAATACTAGAATATAATAATTAGGAAATCACTGAGGTTTAAGAGGAATATGTATAATACATAATGTGCTGTGTATCACAGCCCCAAGTGTTTTACTCTGTACATAACCCCTGGGTTTTTTTTTTTGGTTTTTTTTGGGGGGTTTTTTTCCCCCACCGAGCAGACGTCAGAGTACAGGTGGAAAGGGAGGAGCTTCTCTACTGAACACTGAGTGAAGTGAAGAGGAAAGGATGATGCTGTTCCGCAGAACTTCTCACACCCACATCACCATCCTCCTCATCATCAGACTTCTCAAACTGAACTTCTTCACTTGTTGGGAGATGACAGCACCTCGGAGTAGTAGCGCGTTGTCCCTCAGCAGCACTACTGAAGTACTGAAATGACCAGAAGTGAACCCTGCTGAAGGGAACTTTCGTTTTTGGGGAGCGGATTTTAACGCGAGGGTCCAGATCAGAGCACCTGTCCGGGCTGGGATGAGATGCCATGAGAGATTTGTCATTCTCACAGGTCTGCTGTGTGGAGGGCTGCTAGTCCTCAGCTCTTGGAATGCCGCAAAAGACGGTAGGCGCGCTCACGGAGGCTTACTAACACGTAATAACACTCGCGCGCGCGTGCTCGAGCCTTTATTCAGTCCCATGTCGCTTCATTCGCTTTATGAACTACTGGATGAAAGGTGTATGGTTTTTTTTCTTCTTTTTCTTTTACCGTAGACATTTCTTTGCACTGTACAGAAAATTTAAGTTAGTCCAAGAACCATACTTAAAATCTCTCCATGTAAAAAATAATTATTCTAAAATTATTACAAATTATTTTCAAAATCTGAGGAAGAAAAACCCAACAAATTTATTGAATTACAGCGTGTGTATACATATATATATATATATATATATATATATATAGAGAGAGAGAGAGAGAGAGAGAGAGATAGAGATAGATAGATAGATAGATAATTATATATATATATATATATATATATACACACACACATACACTTATATACATATGTATATTACATATATATATATAAAATGCGATAGTATGTGGGACATACTGTGTGTGTGTGGTTTTAGGCGTAGCCATTCACTAGTCTAGGAACACGTGGAAGTGTGGGATATGATTAACTGTAAGAGGAAGTTTTTCTCATGTTTCTTGCAAGAATATATATATATATAGGCTATAGTTCCACTTCAGGCTGTCTGGATGAAGCACTGAAGCTCTGAAGCTCTAGACACATAGCTAGACAATTTTCAAAGCACTTATCAGCCAATTCATGGGAGCATCTAGCAAAATTACAACCTCTGAACCTCATGGTAATGACTTTATTTGATCTGATATAGGCTGTAGGCACAAGTTCGTGGGTACGAGTCCGCAGACCTATGGCTGAATCACAGCCGTGCCGATATTCAGTATACGAGCGCTCTTGCTCATGCCATATTAAAATCCATATTAAAATCGTCCCTGCTGAAAAATCCAAACTGGTCAAACTGCTAGATCTTTGCCCACTGGTGTTGACTGAAAGGAAACTTTTTACTGATACATCAGGTTAACACAACAAGAAATTCTCAAACATTTGTTCGTCAGTTTAGCCACATCACAATGATAGTGGAAGATGGATTTGCAGCTGACAAATGTAGTCTAGCGGTCTGACCTGCTCGTGCGAGTTTGGTTGCCTGAAGCTTGTCAGACTAAGCTGGATTTTTCAACAAGGATATAGAGTTCACTACATGTCCATCACCTTAGCTGGTGTGAAATACAGTATATACAATAATCCATTAACCTATGTAGTGCACTATATATCCAATAATCCAACACTTTCTGCCCAGGTAGTGCCTCATATAGTATAGTCCAATTCCTTATATAGGGCACTATACTGTATTTCCAATAGTCCGATACCCAGTGTAGTCCAGTCTATTCAACACCTTAGTGCAATATACCATATATAAAATAGTCCAATTCCACATGGTAATAACTTTATTTGATCTGATATATCCTAGGTGGCCTAGTGTACTATATATCTAGTTGTATAATACGCTGTGTAGTGCTTTACATGTCCTGTACTCCAGAACTCCATATATCAATGTACTCAATATTACCTAGTGCACTATATATCCAATTGTCCAGCAGCCTAGTTAGTGCACTTTACAGTAGTATGGCCAAAAGTCTATTAAACAGCAGTTAGTTCCGGTCAACTCATCTGATTCATCAAGTGGCGTTCTAAGAGTGCTGATATTCAGTATAACACACCAGGACATTTCACTGTTTGTATCACTCTGCTTGTCTGTGTTCAGAAATTCCAGATCAAGCAATAGTTCATTATATTGAAACCATTACTACACTTACTACATGGTGTCAGTCAGAGTGTGTGTTGGCATGCCAACACACAACACTCTATCCAGCTGTGGCTTCTTTGGGAACTATTTATGTTGACGGCGCAAAAAAAAAAAAAAAATTGACTATATTATGTCTGAAATGTCAGTAATTTCTTATTAATAGAACTGTTGTATAAAAGCAATATCACACTCGCAGTTGTGCTGTTGTACTGTATATGGGCACGGCTGTGATTCGGCTGTAGGCACAAGTTGTTAACACAACAAGAAATTCTCAAACATTTGTTCATTAGTTTAGCCACGTCACAAAGACAGTGGAAGATGGATTTGCAGCTGACAAATGTTTACCGGTTTGACCTGCTCGTGCGAGTTTGGCTGCCTGAAGCTTGTCAGACTAAGCTGGATTTTTCAACAAGGATATAGAGTTCACTACATGTCCATCACCTTAGTGTGAAATACAGTATATACAATAATCCATTAATCTATGTAGTGCACTGAATATCCAATAATCCAACACTTTCTGCCCAGGTAGTGCCTCATATAGTATAGTCCAATTCCTTATATAGGGCACTATACTGTATTTCCAATAGTCCGATACCGAGTGTAGTCCAGTCTATTCAACACCTTAGTGCAATATACCATATATAAAATAGTCCAATTCCACAAAGTCCAGTAGTCCAATTGTGTACTCTAGTATGTCTTATAGTCCAGTACCCTATTTAGTGCAGTCTAACTTGTTCAACAGATTGTCCAACAGATCAGCGGCCAAACACCTTCAACACACTAGATAGCGTTTAATATTGAGGATTGGAAACGTCGACCAGACGATGTTGCTCCAAGTTTCACCTGTCCACTTTGGTTGAGTCTGTGCCCACTGTAGCCTAAGATTCCTGTTCTTGGCTGACACGAGTGGAACCCGATGTGGTCTTCTGTTCAAGGTCCAGCATTTTGTGCATTCTGAGATACTTTTCTGCTCAACACGGTCGTTAAGAGTGGTTATTTGAGTTACTGTAGCTTTCCTGTCAGCTCGAAGGCCAGTCTACCCATTCTTCTCTGACCTCTCTCATCAACAAGGTGTTTCCGCCTCCAGAAATGAATGTTTTTTGCACCCGATTGGCTGATTGGATAATTACATGAATGTGCAATTGTGTAATGTGTAAGTGTTCCTAATAAAGAGAACGATGAGAGTATGTCCAATAGTATGGCATGTTCAACACTTTAGATAGTGCACTATACATTATATAATATAGTTCAGTAACCTGTGTCGTGCACCACATGAATAATAATTTAGTGTTATGTGTAGTGCACTAGACGTGATATACAGTAGTCCAGTACCCTATGTAGTGCACAATATGCCCAATAGTGCAGCTGCTACTACACCCTGGTGCGCCCATAAAATAAATGCATTTGCAAGCCTCTAATATCATTGTTTGCCAAGGCTACTCGTTTCTTTGTAAACAGCAGCATACAAATATTGACTCATTAACTCAAATATTGTGTATAGAAACATCCTCTAGTATGAAACATATGTAGAAATATAAACTGAATACTTGGACAAAACTGTGTGTTACTGAATCTTTCTCTTCGGCTTTAGATTAGCAATGCTTGTTTCAGTGAGGCGCACAACAACGTTGTAGGTGTTCGCTTTAGAAATTTTAGAAGCTTTTACACAGGTACACCCATGAGCCGCAAGGCTTACAGCACAGACTCTGCTCATTAGAAGAACTATAATACCTTCATTATATAGCAATTTCTAGACTGGAGAAGTCTTGTTTTGCAACACTGACACAGAAATCACTTACTCAATCTGTAGGCGAAACACTGAGACCATCAGCAAACCTCAGATCTTTGTGTGGTGATAAAGAAAACTTTTCACAGGTTGCCTTAGATCATCCAAGGCAGCCTGTGAAAAGGATGATCCAAGGCAGCCGGTGAAAAAGGCTCTGTGGTAATTAAATTTTTGCCCACAATTTTCAACATGGCTGAAATGAAGGATCTAGTATACATCGAGTGTTTCACAGTCTGCTTACTTGATGTACTGAAAGCAAATGGATTTGAACCCTCTAGAAAGTTCCCAGGCCTCAGTGCTACAGAGATTATTCGCTGCTCTTCCTGTTTGTCTCTGCTTTATTCAGCTCTTCAGCTCTACCACATGCAAAAGTATATGTAAGCTTATATATTGCCAGTCAAATGTTTGGACACGCCTGCTTATAGAAGGTTTACTTTACCTTGTTTTTGAATAATCTTGAAGGCAAAAACACTATTTACTCACACACACACACACAGAGAGACACACACACACAGAATTATGCAGTGACCAAGAAAAGTGTTAAATCAAAATTATTTTAGATTTTAAATTCTTAATAATATTCCTGATGAAGCTTTCTATATTCTTGGCATTTTCTCAACTAACTTCATGAGGTGTTTTACCCAGGATGCTCCCAAATGACCCCTTGCGCTTCACTGTTTCTCCTAACTAGTACTTGTTTTAAGTAAAAAAAAAAAAAAACAATAAAAAAATAAAAATAAAAAACTACTTATCAAGTAGGGATCAAGTAAGGAATAAAACATGATAGGGCATGCTATTATAGGAAAATAATCAAACAGGGTTTTGTAAAGTTACCAATACCAGTAAATCCCAAAGTGTTTTATTCTTCTTATACCACAGCAATTTGACAACAATAACATTTTTTTTATTTAGTGAAGAATGACACATCATACTTTTTACCCATTTATAGTTACATTTAATATTGTGGAACATTGTTAAACAAGTTAGTTCCTCTTGTCAATGAATAAACGATCATTCTCTCACCAGCCACTCTTATCTCTCTTGAAATGAATGAGAAAACAGTCACTGCTTTTCATGTTACCACGAAACAGCAAAGCACAAACGTCCTTAGTCTTAAAGACGTTGCCAGAAAACTTGCAGTTGCAGCTTTATGTTTGACTGTTACGAAGCGCTGACACTGGAGACTGGAGTCACATAAATATCTCCTCAAAAGAAAACTACAAAATGCCAATGACAGTTACACCCTGTGTGAGTTGTTACTAAAACAAACATTAATGTTTTGACTGAGCGCTTTAATATAAAAGTGTCCTTCGCTTTGCAGCTGAACTACAGTCAGAGCTGCTGTTATAGAAAATTAATCAACAATCAGAATCCAAAATCCAACAGTGTGGAAATAAATTTAGACATTTAGACGTTAACTTCATTATTTACATTTGTCTTAGTAATTTCAATCAGAAGACGATGAAAAATATGTATTCTATCTAGAATGTCAAAACCTTTGAGTGATAGTTGCCTATATATTACAACATAGCCCATTCTGTTCGTGTTTAGGAATATATTGGTAACACATTGCAGTACTTTCTGTTTCCATGACTGATCTGGCTCTAAACTTTCGTGCAGTCATGTAGTACATATTCTCTACACTGTCACTAAACTGAACTTAAAGTAAAGTAAGTGCTTGTTATTGGGGTTGTTCCTGTGTATACCTTGTTGTGTGTATACCTTTTGTACCTTTAGTTAGAGGAACATACACATTTTACAGGAACATCACTGAAGGGTTTTTTTTTTTTTACCATAACATCTACTGTTGTACCTTTGAAAGCATGTTTATGTTGTCCATGTCTTGCATCAGGTTATATACTGATTACGTAGTCCGCTCTGTGTTTGTGTGTTAGTGATCATAAGGGGGAAGTGGTTAATGATAAATTATCCTGTAGCTCAAAGGTTAAGTTAAGGAAGTTTAAAGACCAGGAAAGATCCTCCAATATTGATATAATATGAAAATAAATTCGTGTCTGTTAACACATCCGACCCTGTCGATGTCGCTGTACCTGAATTCTGGCAAACAGCCAAAAAAGATAAATACTTTTAGACACTTCAGCTTTATTAAACTGTAAATGTATCTCACCAAATGGCAAGGAAATGTTTTTTTTTTAAAGTTTTAAATCTTGCTTCAGCTAACATCTTGCAAACGTCATGCTGTGTAAGGAGCCCGTTTAACAAACACAGAGGTATAAACAGAAAGTCTGCCTAAAAAGGTCTAAAACCTTGCGGTTTCTTCACACAGTGAACGTCATGCTTTAATCAAGTTACTACAACAGAAAAGCGTTCTCCCTATTGCCAGGAGATTGTGAGTTTGAATCCCGAACGTGCCGCAGTCATCTGTGGCCAAGAGCCAAGGGAGGGGAAATTGGTCGTGCTCTCTGTGTGGGAGGGATGGCATGACTCTCTCACCTGTCAATCACAGCAACATTAGCCAATCATGTGTATCTGTGAGCTCATGTATGCAGAAGAGGGTAGATAGCCAAGTGCGTTTCTCTGCCTTGTGACGCAGCATGAGCAGTAGTTTCAAAAGATACAGTTGGCTGGCTTCACATGCCTTGGTGTTTTGGGGTTAACCAGACTTTAAAGTAAAATTTGTTTAAAAAAAAAAAAAAAAAAAGTAGTCATATGACTTTGAATTCCCCTGTCAGAATTGCCCTGCATGCCTTTCCATCCTTATGCAGTACTCCATAAAATGTTTCTATAGAACCTAATAAAAAGATATCAGTGCCTCCTTCTTTCATGACCCATCATAAATAAAACAAACATTACTGGTTTTTATATGAGCTATATCTCTGTGGTCATTGGCATTTTCACATAGTATATTAAGCAATTCATGATGGCACGTCAAGTCTGCGTGAATTGATGGTTTTACTACTAACAGCGTGACGCACACTTTCAGATATGGTTCCCGTTCCATCCAAGATTATTGGCATTTTTATTTCAGCACAATATTTCTTCAAATGCAAAACGTTTTCTTAATTAGTGCATTAATACTGGTTACAAATGTAACGGCACTCTTATATTTATCATTTTGTGAATGTCTGGGTCACTCGGTGGTGAATGAGGACGGGATTTTACATGTGTGCAGCTCATAGGCCTCAAAGAAACAGCAATTACGAGATTCCTAGAACATTGAGAGCAATTTAAAAAGAATATATTTCTTAAAAGGATGACTGCATTTACTAAATGTTCAATAATTTCACAAAGTTCTATTGTTTAGAAAATGTTTTTTTGAGAATGAGCTTTCAAAGGAAAAGGAAAAGTGTAAAATGTGAATTATTGTGTGTCATATTTATGTGATACAAACAGTTTTTGCTTATAACTGTAAACGTGCCATTTGTTGATGATTGTAAACGTGCCCATATTTTTAATGGGCATTGTATACTGATATGATTTTTGATACAGGGCATCTTTTTAAAATCAAACCTCCCAGAGAAAGAAAGTCGGTTTTCAGATAAATTTGTGTTGAATTTGCCTAAACAAATTCCACACTTGCACTGCCACTTCCACTACCAGGATGTACAGAAAACTGGGATATTAGGGATCCACATGTACATTTTTGTCATTACATTTTGTTTCCGACCTACAGATGGACACATAACACCCAGTCCTGAGACAAAACCCAAGGTTTAGTTTTTTTTTTTAAAAGGTTTATGTTTATTGGTATTGTCGGGAGATCGTGAGTTTGAATCCCGATGATGCCACAGCCATTGATGGCTGGGACACAGTGAACCAAAATTGGCCGTGTTGTCCGGGTAGGAGGGGTGTTATCCTCTCTGGCATAGTAGCCAATCGTGCCAATCGTGCAAGCTCATGCATGCAGAACAGGGCACATTGCTCTACCCTCCGAGTGTATTACGCTGCCCTGTGACACAGCATGAGCAGATCGAAAAGATGTTGCGGTTGGCTTCACATCTCTGGAAGGAAGTGTATGCTAGCCTTCACCCTCCCCGACTGGGGCTGTTGTGTGATAGGGAAGAGTGTGGGCGGAAATTGGCAGGTGTCCAAATTGAGGACAAAATGGGCAAAACAAGGGATTATTGCACATCTCCGTGGACTTCCAACTCGTTGAGTTTTCTCGGTTGTCCCTCTGGGGACGATTTGAAGAAAACAAGGCTTCCTCTAGTCATTATGGGGTGTTTGTGTGTCCTTAAACCTGGTCTTAAATTATATTTTATGAATGAAAGGCTTTAAGTGTAGACATTTTAAGCTATTAATATGAAGTAGTGTTTTTTTTTAAATAAATTTGAGGCTAATGTTAGCTTTCTGTTGAGCTAGCATACGCAGATGTTATGGAGATTGTAAATTCAACAAAAAGTAACTGGAAGACAGTAACACTCTCTCTGGTTGAAAAAAAACTGTCTTTAATAGAATGACTTCTATCGAAAATATCATAGATCCGTAGATTGTTTGTGTTATTTCAGTATGTAAGTCATACTTATAAAACAGCACAGAGATCATGGTCACTTCAACTCTGCTCTACAGGAGGCTGAACTGTTGTTAAAGTCATATCATTGGGCTTTTAGGACATGACAGAACTAAAAATATTCTGATTTTATGATCTAGATAACACGCCTGACCAATTCCACAAGGTTTATTGGAGGCTAATAAAAGCTGAGCAACGTGGAGAGGAATTATCATACAAACTGGTTCAAATGTTGGAGAAACTAAAGAACCTAAACAACACTGGTGCTAATCAGACTTTCACCAACTCCTCAAAGAACTCCTTGGTTAACTCCTTGAGTAACTCCTCGGGTAAGTAAGAGTATGTATGAGCTCTCAGAACGACAGCATGACCTGCTCACCTTCTCTCACTCACTCTCTCACTCATTCTCTCTCTCTCTCACTCACTCACTCTCTCACTCACTCACTCTCTCACCCACTGTCTCGCTCACTCACTCACACACACACTCATTCTCTCTCTCACTCACTCACCAATTCACTCACTCTCTCGCTCACTCACTCACTCTCTCACTCATTCTCTCACTCACTCATTGTCTCTCTCACTGACTCTCCCACTCACTCACTCTCTCACCCACTCTCTCACTCACTCACTCACACACACTCACTCTCTCACTCACACACTGTTTTGCTCACTCACTCACTCACACACTCTCTCACCCACTCTCTCACTCACTCATTCACTCACTCATTCACTCATTCTCTCACTCACTCACTCACTCACTCACACACACTCATTCTCTCACTCACTCACTCACTCACTCACTCTCTCACTCCCTGTCTCTTTCCCTTCCAGCTAGAGAGTTTTTGTCTCAACTGCCCTATGCTCTCCTGTATCTGCCCCACCTCGGAGAGAACCACGATAGCCTGCAGCCGAGAGTTCACCTGGGACAGCAGCGCAGCGGAGGTCAGTTTCTGTCTCAGGTTGAGCTTCTTCAGTTACTGTCTGCAATGTAAAAAAAACGAATACATGGAACGAGAAACTTTCATCTGACCTGTGCATCAGCAAGGGAAAGGCAGGCAGCCTGGATGAAATTTTGCAGGAAAACACCACAGAGATAGAGCATTCTGTGGACAAATAAGTAGCTTCATACCTTAAGCTGACTTTACACTGTAGGATTTTTGCCAGATTTTGCTGTCACAGGCCATGAACTGAGATCGATTAGATAAAATTAGATTTAGATGAAAATCTCGGACTGCTATGATGCTCGTCTACATGCTACTAATAGAAGCATGGCATAGGATGACACAAAACTCACGGGAGAACTAGAAATCAGGTAGTGGTGATGGCAAAACGTAAACAAAACAAGCTAATAAACAAAAAATATCCTTATTACCTCAAGCTAACTTGAAGAATCTTTGTGTTTATGCGAGGGCAGTTGATGAAGTAAGCAGAACATTTCTATTTTTCTTTAGTCACAGGTCTATCGTTAGAGAATCTTCATCAGACAGTAGAACCTGACATGGACCCCACACACGACCACACAGTCTGTCATAGAATTTAGTCTTACTGGGATCATCGTAATAATCTTATCGAATAATCTTCTTAATAAAGTCCGCAGAACTCGTCATTGAGGCAGCTGGAGTCAGTTCCTGAATTTAACTGAGCCGACTCCAGCACCAAGATGGTCTTGAAACAAGAGTCTGTTTTGCCACGGGCTTGGAAAAGGCTTCGATTTGTCGCCATGACAACATCTCACGTGTCAGGTTATTTACATAATTGCCATTAAAATAAGACCTGGGTGTTGAAAATTAATGACGGGGAAAAGTAGCCAAATTGATATCGCAGTGATGACTCAGTGGTCCCGGGTTCGATCCTGGGCTCAGGTTACATCCTGAGTGGAGGTTCTCTTCATGTCCACAAGTAATGGCACCCTTCCCACCCAACCAACATAGACGATTTTAAAGACATCAGTATTGCCTGCACACTTTACACCAAAAGGTATTGTCTGCACATTTTACACCACCACTATATGAGGTAAATGCAAATTTCGCCATGTAAATGTGCTGATCTCAGTGCTACCTGAAAATTACTAACTTTTTTTTTCACCCAGTTCTCACGAAATTACTGGCAACTCAGTGTACAGGATAGTTAAGTGAGTAAGAAGTGCTGCTGTATAAATATTTAAAAATGGTTCCTCAAGGAAACCTTATTTGTGGATATAACACCAAGGTACTGACTGCAGTATCTACATAAGCTGTATCAAAATAAATTGGCAGAAATGTAAAGTTTGTCTAGGGTGGCTTTGGGTAATCAGTGGCATGCAAATATTGGCTTATGGTGCACCAAGAAATTGCCTGTGCACTCTTTCATAGCTAACATTTACTGAGAAAAAGTTACGTAAACGTACAAATTGAACACCAGGTTTGAAGTATACGTGTTCATGTAATATTAGCGAGGATAAAATATGCTATTACATGTCACTCTTACAAAAATCAGCATTCAGTATAGCATAAAACTGAGTGCTCTGGGATCCAACCACACATATTTGACTGCAGCCCACATTAAACTGACTTTATCCCATAGTGTGCTACTCCTCACATGGTTCATAATCTCATTAGACCATGAAGGCCTACTCAAATGTTAGGTAAAAGAGCCTACCATGAGTGCATGTTGGCATTTTTCTATTGGATCATAGCTCCAGTGCTTTAATATGAGCTGTCAAGCTGTGGAGAACAGGATCTAATGTGTCCTTGTCCACTGTGTGTGTGTGTGTGTGTGTGTGTGTGTGTGTTTTAATGCTTCTGTAGTGTCCCTAGTGTTAGGGATCCCCACAGTGCGCAGACAGAAACAGAGTTATCTTGTGAACACGGTGAGCTCTCTCCTTTTCGACCTCACACCTGAACAGAAGACGGACATCGTCATCATCATCTTTGTCGCAGAGGTAATTGACGGTTGGTGTTTGTCTGGGGTTTACTTGTCCCTTTGTGGCATAAAATGCACATTTTTAGGTGTGAAAGACAGACAAAAAGGTTTTTAATGCCTTTATGAACTTAACCTGATATACAATGAGAGTAAAGCTACATATATTTAATCTAATATTGTCCTATTAATATTGTCCTCAAAGCAAGTTAGTTCCTGTTGTCACTTATGTTATAGCAGCTCTAAACATTTTCCCTCATCAGCCTCTCTTGAGGAGTACATGAGGAGTGTTAGGACATAAACCACTTAGTAAGTTAAAAAAAAAAAAAAAAAGGTCACCAAATGTCATTATATGGAGGAAGTAGTTTTTGTGAACATGCAGAACTTCATGCATAGCCGTAATAAACTGCATGGCTTTTGACCACACCTCTTTTTGCGATCTTGAGTATCTCATATAAGTCATTAAAAAAAAAAAAAAACAGAAATTCATTCTGTTTCAGCCACTCAGTGAAATATTGAGCACGTCCAGTTCCAAGCACTTCCATTTTTTGGGTTTTTCAGAAGCAAGTTTCAGAACAGGTTTTGTGTCATGAGTGTTTTATGTCTCAGGCTTATACAAAGTGTGTATAGGAGTACAGTGTTGGAACATAGCCCTTTGTGATTGCTAAATCGTTAAGTTGTATATATTTACTTTATTTGTCAATTCAGTATAAAGTTTATTCATTAATTTCATTTCTCACTTCTACTTTCTGGTGTTTTTTTTCCCCTTTCACAGACAGATAGTGCATTTGTGAAGAGTGTAGCAAAAAGCATCGAAGAGAAGTAAGTCTTTTCATTTCATTTACTTTTTTTAAACTATAGTTGTATGTTTTTTAAATATACAATAATTTTGCAATCAAATGTACTGTAGGCCCCATTTTTTGTTTTGTAGCCGCACTTCGACAGAAGTAATGCTTGCAGAAAACAGGATGCTGTCATGCCACTTGATTGGTTATTTGTAAAAGAATGCCGTTTCCCATCACAGCAGACACACTGACTTGTTAGTGCAGTGTTTTGTACAGACATGAGCAGATATTCCAAGTAACAGAGACAAAGTCTCTGTGTCATATGTCTCCTCCAGTGCCTCCGCTTGATATATGGGGATGTACATGAAAGAAAGTGTACTGTATTTTATTATCATATCTCCTTGATTGTATTATTTAAATAGACAATGAAAAAAAGCATTTCAGTTATGATTTAGGACATCATCGGTGTCTGTGAGCTCATGTACGTGGCACTTTCCTCTGAGTGTGTTACTCCGCCCTGTGAAGCAGCATGAGCAGCAGTTTGAAAAGGCAGGGTTGATTGGTTGGTTGGTTGGTTTCACTTTACCTGGACAGCCAATCTGATTTCCTGCTACAAGTTTAGAACAGCAGCATTGCTGAGATTTTCCACGTATTACATATCTTGCTGGTCCATTTGTAGGTGTACAGTTAGAGACTCGGGTTCATCATGTTTCATACCCAGTGTATGTTATTCGTCCTCTCACCTTCATCAGTGTCACTTTCTGTCCACAGCAGTCCTGTGGCTGGTGGATGGTTTCTCACCACAGCAACACCGCTGTACCTGACACACTCATACCTGCACCACACACACACACACACACACACACATATACACACACACACACACATATAACAAGGTCAGTGCTGAGAATAAGTCATCACTGATATGCAGGGTTGATGAAATGTAATCTGTCAGTAAATGCTTTATGGATTTATTTGTATAGCAAGTCGACTGTTGACTGTGTGTGTGTGTGTGTGTGTGTGTGTGTGTGTGTGTGTGTGTGTGTGAAGTTTTCCAGACGATGTGAAGTCCGGACTGGTCGAAGTAATCTCCCCTTCACCCTACTACTATCCAAACCTGTCTAACCTGAAGGAAACGTTTGGTGACTCAAAAGAGAGAGTAAAGTATGAACTCGCCTTTTTTCCATTTTTTTTCTTTTTTCGTGGCTGAGTGCAAAGTTAAAACATGTTCTGTGTCCATATGTGGAAAATATATTTGTGTATTTTTAGGTGGAGGACTAAACAAAACCTGGACTACAGTTACCTCATGCTGTATGCTCAAGACAAGGGTACATACTATATTCAGGTGATGATCTGTACATAGCTTTCAACACGTAGCAACCACACCTAGCATGTTGTGTGTCATTTACACCTCATCGAGGTAACGTCCAAAGGGTGAAAAATGTATAGAAAATTAGAATATGTATAAAATAAAATAGTATGAATGAAATAGACGCGAGTGTGCAGAATATCAGTGAATGTAGTCACTAAAAGAGAGCTCAAAGTGCTCTGAAAGCTTTTAAATAAAATCAGAGGCACTTTAATGAAGATAAAGGAACGTAAGTCTGATTAAAATGGTGGCGCTACCTGCTCACGCTACCATGCACCAATACTCTGCATACTGTACATTAGCTACGTGCTTATTTTAGCTGTAGTTGTAGCGAGTGAGCGGAAGGAAATCACACACGTCTCAGTGCTCAGTGCTTCTCATGTGTGGAGGCTTCACTGCACATGCTCTTCACACCTCTACGCTCACAATCACGGTAGTGTTCGTGCAAATCGGTGCTCTCTTTTAATAACCACACACTCTTCTCTTCTCCACTCTTCACCTTTCTCGCTTTTATCTCGTCTCTTCTCTTCACACCTTTTCTTGCTTTTCCTCTCTTTTTCCTTTTTTCCTCATATTCTTCTCTCCTCTCAGCTCCTCTCTGCCACAGTCTTTCTCTTCTCTTCTTGTCTCTTCTCATATTCTTCTCTCC
>CM075009.1:3663243-3698252 GCA_037576675.1 Pangasius sanitwongsei | reverse complement strand
TATTCTTCTCTCCTCTCAGCTCCTCTCTGCCACAGTCTTTCTCTTCTCTTCTTGTCTCTTCTCATATTCTTCTCTCCCCTCAGCTCTTCTCTTCCACAGTCTTTCTCTTCTCTTCTTGTCTCTTCTCATATTCTTCTCTCCCCTCAGCTCTTCTCTTCCACAGTCTTTTTTCTATTTTCTCTTCTCTTCTCTTCTCTTCTCTTTTCCTCTTGTTTCTTCTCGTATTTTTCTCCCCTCTCCTCTCTTCTTCTCTCTTCTCCTCTTTTCTTCTCACCTTTTTTCCCTCCTCTCAACTTTTCTCTTCCTGAGTCATTTTTCTTTTTTCTTTTTCTTCTCTTCTTCTATTTTCTTTTCTTCTGTTACTGCCTCTTGTATCATTTTCTCTCTGCTCTTCTCGCCTGTTCTCTTTTCTCTCTGATTCTCTCTTCTCTGACTTCTCATGTTTTTCGTAGTCTTTCTTTTTCTCTTGTCTCTTCTCATTGCTTCTCATATTCTTCTCTTCTTCACCTTTTTGTGTTTTTCTCTCTTCTTCTTCTCTCTTCTCATATGTCTCTCCTCTCTTCTATCTTTTTAGCTTTTTCTTCTCTTCTATTTTCTCTCCTCTCCTCTTCTTCTGAAGCAGGCTATGAGAGTGATGTGACTGATGTTTGTGTGTGTGTGTGTGTGTGTGTGTGGTCATTGCAGCTGGAAGATGACATTGTGGCAAAGTCAGGATACAGCGAATCTATAAAGGAGTATACCAATAATGTGAACAATGAGCAATGGCTTTTCCTGGAGTTCTCACAACTGGGCTTCATAGGTACATCTCTCCTCTCTTCTCTCATCTTTTCTCTCATTTTCTCTCCTCTTCTCTTCTCTTCTCTTCTCTCTTCTTGGCTTCTCTTCTCTTCTCACTTCTTTTTTCTTTCTTCTGTTTCCCTCCCATCTCATCCTGTCTCCTCTATTCTCTTCTCATCTCTTGTCATCCCCTCATTTTTTTTTCTATTCTCTCAGCTTTTCTTTTCCTGAGTTTTTCTTTTTTTCTCTCTCTTCTTTTCACTTCTGTTTTTCACTTATCTTTTCTGATCTTCTGATATTTCTCCTCTCTTCTCCTGTCAACTCACTTCTCTTCTACTTCTACTCGCTACTCTTTCATTGTCTTCTCTTCTGTTTTTCTTTTTTCTCCTGTTTGATTCTTCTCTTCTTCTACTTTTTTTCTTCCCTTTTTCTCTCTTTTATCACCACTTTTATCAACTTCTCTTCTCTTCTCTTCTCACAGTGTTTGTTGTTTTCTGGTTTAGATTACAAGCAAAATGCCATCCATAGTTACAACTTATCAGTTATCAGCCTGGTAGACTCCAACCTACTTTTAACAAAGCAGAATATTTATCTGATACTATGAGAGAAGTATTTTTCTTTCACACACAGAACCTGAGAACATGAACACACATACACGCACACACACAGAGCGAGAGAGGTAGAGTCATAAGCATGGTGTTAGTGTTTGACACATATTCACAAATCAGTGCTCAGTTACACTGTGTTCATCACCACCGCAGTTTTGAAATTAATACTTCTGATATGAATCGAATAGACACACCCTGACACACAATACACTTTCCCTTTCTTTACAGGGAAGCTTTTCCGAGCTTCAGACCTGCCCAGTATTGTGGATTTTTTTCTGATGTTTCACAAGGATAAACCCATCGACTGGCTGCTGGATCACATCCTCTGGGTCAAAGTGTGTAACCCAGAGAAGGACAGTGTAAGACATTTTGACATTTGCTTGTATCTACACAAGGCAGAATACAATTCAAGGACTAGAGGTTAAAGGAGTGACAGTTTCGACATACTATCATAAAATAATTGCAAATATTATGTAACTTAAAAGTGCTTGTCCTAAAGTCTTCATGGGATGCCTTCCCAGTACTCTTTACAAAGACCTTAGGACCATGGCTAACCTGATTTTATTCGGTTGTTGGACTAATCTTGGGTATAAGTGACTACCAGGCACAGCATTGCTGAGATTTCAAGTCCCCATAAGTCCCTATACCATAGTCTGTACACTCGGCAGCCATTTTGGCTCCAGAATGGTAAGAACCCCATATACCAGAAGCAGATCAACAAGATGATATTTCTAGTACCAGCAATGCTAACGTCTTTACCAACCAGGTGACTGATGTGTAACACAGTGCCACTATCTGTATCTATATTTGGATTTAAAACCAAAGTGGCCATGGCCTTCTGTTAAAACATTTAACTGTACCACTATACCCCTGGAAACCAGTGGCAGCATGGTGTGTGAATTCTGGCTCTGATAGTTCCTCCACCTCAGCTACATCACTCCAGTTCTTAATTGGGCTAAACTAGAGATGTGAGCAGGACTTTTTTAATCCCATATGCGCATCTTTATATTTATAAACATAGTTTTATATAATTTAGCTGGTTTTATTTACAAAACATATACACAATTTACTAGAGTCATTTGAATCAGGCAGTTACTAAGGATGAATGAACACTGTAACGATGTAAACGCATCACATCTTTGGTCTTTGCGTGTCCTGTGAGCTTCATATCTGACCTCTCACTCATGTCCACATGAGAGTCAAATTTTAGTTTAGTTTTTTTTTTGGTTTGTTTTGGTTTGGGTTTTTTTCTTTCTTTTTTTTTGTGGTTGCGTCCCATGAACCTCCAGTCTCGATGCATACTCTAGTCTTAACCAGATGCCCTGTGAACCTTTCTGGCAAGCTTTCTAAACAAAAAATGAGTGTTTCTCTTATTCCTATCTGTTTAGGTCACATTATCGGTTCATTTTAAATAATGCATTCATATTCGGTTACATCCCTGTTACCTAATACAGATGCCATGCTAAGAGTACCACGCTGTCGTGTTCATATTTCAAGCTGTCAACCTCTCACTACTAATCTCATCTTGTCTCTGAGTGTTTTCACTTACTGGCAAGTTTATTGATACAACTATCAATGCTGAAATTGGTGGTTATGTGCACATTTACACAAACAAAAGTGCAGAATTTAAGAAATGTATTTCAAACTTTTAGAATGTAGGAAAGTCGTGAAGAGGCGGGTCGCTGCACATGAAGCTGCTACGAGAATGAACGTGCACAATGACAAGTGTCATTTTCGAGACAAATGAGATTTGTCTTTTTGTTCCTGGGTTGTTACTGTTTTACAGAAACACTGCAACAATGAGAAGGCAAAGCTGAAGCGCACCTTCAAGCCCTCCCTGTTTCAGCATGTGGGTTTGCACTCCTCCCTGCCTGGCAAAATTCAGAATCTGAAAGTGAGTCTTCTCCTCCTTTCTCCTCCTTTCCCATCACTTTGTGGCTTAGTCATTTCTTAAGGAGTCATGGTCACACCTTAATCTGGAAATAACATTTAGTAATTATGAATCAGTAAAGCAGATTCTGTCTGAAAGTTAACCTCCCCTGTGTGTGTGTGTGTGTGTGTGTGTGTGTGTGGTATTTTACAGGATAAAGATTTTGGGAAGCAGGTCCTATATAAAGCCCACCAGAACCCCCCTGCCTTGCTGGACAGCAGCTTGAAGCACTATCAGAGCCATTCTCTGGAGAGGGCTTATCGAGGTGAAGACTTCCTGTGGGCTTTCACACCCAGCAAAGGAGATTACATCCTTATCAGCTTCAACACTCCTCAAAACGTTAAAAGGTGAGAGCAGCACACGAGCACATTCAAGTCAGATCGGTTTAGGGGTGGCCCCCTCTTTCCCATTAGTTCAAGTAAAGGAGGTGTGGATTTATAGTGACAGTATACTGACATAGAAGTTGCCTTTGTGCCTGTCAATACCAGTGAAGGAGGTGTGGCCTTTGTGCTATTCAGTACAGTGAAGGAGGTGTGGCCTTTTTTACTGTTCAGTACAGTGAAGGAGGTGTGGTCTTTGTGCTATTCAGTACAGTGAAGGAGGTGTGGCCTTTTTACTGTTCAGTACAGTGAAGGAGGTGTGGCCTTTGTGCTATTCAGTACAGTTAAGGAGGTGTGGCCTTTATTTTATTTGAAGGTTCTGAGCTTTTTTCTTGGATAATAGCTAAAGTGAGTTGCAGTTAATCAGTTAATAGAGCTCACTGTGTATTGCTACATGGCCACAAGAATTCTTGAGTAATTCCAAAATAATAGCAGTATGGTTCTTGCCTGCAGATCTGATGTAAGTGGTCCAGGAGGAAGTTTTCATGATGCATATATTAGAATACATAATAAATTGCAGTATAATATAGAATAGTAAGAAGTACTTAATATTCATAAATAGACTTAAAAAGACCTCTTAGAGAGTGTGAGGCTCTTATGCCATTGAGGAATAAAAACACTACTTCTCAAAGTCAATGATGAACTGTGTTTGCATTTTTAACATGACCCTGTCCAACAGTAATCATCATCATTTTACACTCATTTGCATTTTTGCAAACCGGCATGATGTGAATGTCTTCCAAGATCTAAAATATGCTTTTTTAAAACACATCATCTCTAAGGTACCTTATGGGTGATTCATTTTGCCAACCCTAGTTTCTGCATTTTTTATTATAGGATAATGTATATCAAGTCAAGTCAAGTGGCTTTGTTGTCATTTCAGCCATATAGAGCTAGTTAGTGCACAGTGAAACTAAACAACGTTCCTCCAGGACCATGGTGCTACAAAAAAAACAACACAGAACTACAAGAGACTATATATTGTTTTCATAAAGTGCACATGCAGACATGTGTAGACAGCACAAGACAGTACAATAACTACCAAAACAGGACAATAGGCACAGTAAGATACAGTGCAGCGCCGACTAGTACACAGTTCTAGTAAGAAAGTGAATCAGATATGACAGTAGTGCAAAAGTGTAACAATATAAGTTGCTGTAATTGTAAACATCAGGGGCAGCAGCCGGGTAGAGAGTGTAAAAAATTATATACAGTATTTTATAAATATATATGTATAGATATATATATAAATACATAGTCCAGAGGTGTTAGGGAGCAGCTTGTCATACTGATAAATTTGCTTATCCACTTTCAAAATTGTACGAGTCCAGGATCTTTTAAAGCACTGTCTATGCAAAATGTGTTCCTTTGCAGATTGCACATTAAGCACATTTGAGTTCACCTCCGTGACCTCTCTTTTATAAATCACAATACAAAACTGAGGGAAAACAATGAGACGATCATAGAGGAAATGCTTCAGCATTTAAGTCAGCTGTTTTGGAAGCAGATTTTTAAGTTCCTTTTAATTCTTCTAAGTGTGTCTCTATGGCCTGGGTCTGTGTCCCAAAGAGTGACAGAGTGAACATGCAGTAAAGCCTAGCAACCGTGTAAATTTACTCAGCAGACTCCTCAGAGTCGTTTACTGAAACAAGGATGTGTCTTACAGTAAACCAGAGATCAGACCTTTCTTATTTCAACTGAAAACAAGAGGAAGCACAAAAGGGGCGTCCCATGGGTAGTGTTTCTCTTGGCAAGTCACGGTTACCCAGTAGTGAAAGTGTAAAAAAGTGATATTCATGATGTACAGGATGTACCCTGCTAGCAACAGCATAAATCAGTGTGGGTTTCTCAGAGAATGTTTCTAACCACTTATGCATATGTCTGTATTAATTTAAACCCCAGTATATAACTCCAGTATACACAGAGGCCCTGATTTAACAAAGGTTTTAGTGAGAATTTGAAAACAAATTTAAAAAAAAAAAACCACTCAAGCTGATTTTATAAAAGGATTGTCCAGTTTGCATGTTAATGAATATGCAATTTGGGGCGTATGAACTTAAAAATGCAAAATGCAGGGTGGCGTTGATGCAAATAGATTAATTTTGTACCTGCTCTGTGATTTACAGCCTAAAGGTCACTTTGTATTTGAATAATATGAACGAATGGCAGGTATTAAATTAGCATAAACATGGATCTGCTATCTGAGGACAAAATAAAAACCATAGTTTGTTAAAGTTTTTCTAAATTATGTTTAAGAAGCTGTAAACAATGGAAAAGTGTCTCAAAATTCTGGTTTAACAAGATGGTAATTAAAATGTAGTGATATTTAAAAATGTTATTGTTATTAAATGTTATAGCAATATTCTAAATATTGAAATTTGTGTGTTAAACGTTTCATTGATAAGAATTCCCCAAACGTGTATGTATCACCTTGTGTATGTTTCTAGATTAGCTATATCTAAACTATTGCATGCTATATTTGTAGGGTCCTATGAATAACGTCTTTATAAATGAGGAAGTTGTAGTGGCATTTTTGTTAGTTTGGTCTTTACCCTTACTCAAAATAACTCTCCCTTTTTCTTGTGAATTTGTGGCAGCTGGTATTATTTCCTGTGTTGACACTTTATTTGATATTATGTTGTTACACTGCAGAAAATGATGAAATAAGCTAAATTATCTGCCAGTAAAATAAGAATTAATGCTTGAAATGAGTAAAAAAAAATGTCTAGAAATATATATTTATTATATTAGATTATATATAGTATATTTGGCTAATAGAGAAAAATAATAATTGAACTTGCCTATATTCATGATTAGCTGTTGGTGTTTAGCTGTTGGTGTGGATTTATGCATAATTATACCATTTAGTTTATTTTTTAAATATATATCATAAAAAGTCATTTGGTTGGATTTGTATTTTGTATTCTGTTGCTGGCAGAGTGTATTAGCTGATCAGTTTATTTCGATGAAACAGGTTGTTTAGCAGGCGTTCCTGTTTCACATGCTTTCACACGGACACACAGCTAAGACCAGGCTTACTTACGCCGGAGTAATTTGCTTGGTGCAACTTTTTTAATAATCGGTCTTATCTATGATCTGTTTATCAGTAATTGGTCTTATGTATGATCTGTTTATCATGTTTGTGGACTCTAAAACGTTATACATTATTACTGCAGAACCCTGACCACTGAACTCTTCCTGTCACATTTAATATTTCATCTTGTTTTGTGTGTGTGTGTGTGTGTGTCTAGGTACCGCTTCAGAAGTGGAAATATTGAAGCGAATGGAGATAAGTTTTACAACACCACCATCCAGGTGCTGCCTAGTGACGTACGTAGCACTCAATAAACACACTCTATCCACTATATCACTATCTTATCATGCTCTGTGTGTGTGTGTGTGTGTGTGTGTGTGTGTGGGCAGGTTTTTTTAGGTGGGGACCAAGTACCTCTTTGACATTGAGGTTAGCTTTTAAGTGTAGCAGAGCATTAATTAGTTGCATTAATAATTATGTCAGTAGAAGGTCCTCACAAGGACAGTAAGTGTGTGCATGTGTGTGTGTTGACTTATTACACCAGAGTGCAATTTCCTCCCACACAGAGAGAGACACAAACCTACGGCAAGACTGCGAGTCTGTGGTTTCAGGACACTTCCTGTTAGTTCTGGGTTTACTGAAGAGACGCTGTAGAACACATAGAGTCACCTTTTATTTATTCTTTCAGTTACAGCCCATGCTCTGTAGCATTAATCAGAGCTGTTTGTGTGTGTGTGTGTGTGTGTGTGTATGTGTTTCAGGTTTCTGTGAGGGAGCATGCGGAACAAGGACTGCTCCCATGCTGCAAACCTTCCTCTGATGGCTTCGTTGTAATAGGTATCATCATTTGTTTTAAATTTGCTTCGGGTCATTCGTGTTCCCTTTTACTACCAGATGACATTTGCATGACACAAGGATTTGAATGGCTCCTTTATGACCAGGACAAGAAGCTAGACGTGAGCAGAGATTTACCGTATTTCCTGGACTATAAGCCCTGAGTTATTGAAGAAAATAATTAAGAAAAAAATAACTCATGTTATCAGGTGAATTGGATTAATGTACTAATTTTTTAATTTAATTAATGTTCATTAAACATTACAGCCAGATTATTTTATCAGTGGAAAACAACTCAACATTTTAAACTTTCGTTTACTTCTTCAGCTGCCTTTTTTCACCATATCCATGATGCGTGATGAATATGACTAATAACCAAGTACGCTATGACTAGTCACTAATTTGTCATCATGGAAATGCGGGTGACACAAAGAATGATTCATTCAAAATATTTATTATTATTACTTTATTTAGTTGTATTTTTATTAAAAGGGGGAAAAAAGCTGCAGAGCTACCTGATTGATGTAAATAAGTTCCAGCACACAGGGACTTCAGAGAAGTCTGAAGAGGTATCGGGTCCTGTACAGTTACGTGTGTAGGCTACCAAAAACAGAAACGTTTCCATCACTGACAACGTAGCATGCGCCGCTTTATGGATGTACAGTAACTATACTGGGGGTCCCTGGAGGACTAGTGGTTAGCCAGGGAACCAGCCCCAGCCACTGGGGTTGTGTGTAACAGTGCGCTCTCAGTGCCAGTCCCAAGCCCAGATAAAATTTGGTTGCTTTAGGCATCTGGCGTAAATATCAAATACAGGGACCAATGATCTGGCAAACCCTAACACTTTTCTTTTGTGATAAAAATAAGACACCTTTGGCTACAATTTACAGAATAACAGCTGTGTTTGTTTACAAGTAAGACAATTATTGAAGCATGTGATTTCAATTCATGCACCTGGTTTCACGCTGAACATTTAAGTGTTATACAAATAAGCAGTTGATAAGAAAGACTTTATGCAAAAAAGTCATCTAAGGAAAAAGCACTTTGCTTGAAGAGCAACATTAGTGCAGTAGTGCAGTAGTGACCACAGGGACACGAGTCATGAGAATTATTATTAGGGGGCCAAGCACCAAAGATCTATAGCCACTCTTATCATCTTCTTCTACTTCTTCTTATTATTATTATTAGTAGTAGTAGAAGTAGCAGTAGTAGTAGTAGTAGTGGTAGTAGTAGTCGTAGTAGCAGTAGCAGTAGAAGTAACAGTAGTAGTAGTAGTAGTAGTAGTAGTACCAGTAGAAGTAGCAGTAGCAGCAGCAGCAGTAGTAGTAGAAGTAGCAGTAGTAGTACCAGTAGTAGTAGAAGTAGCAGTAGTAGTACCAGTAGTAGTAGTAGTAGTAGCAGCAGCAGCAGTAGTAGTAGAAGTAGAAGTAGCAGTAGTAGTAGCAGCAGCAGCAGTAGTAGTAGAAGTAGAAGTACCAGTAGTAGTAGTAGCAGTAGCAGCAGTACATAATGTCCATAACGTGCTAACAAATTTGACAGCAAAGTCACCATTCAGGAAGTGAGGGCATATTTCAGCATTGGCTGTGTCTCTTTGGGAATAAGCACTGATGGTTGTATTGGCTTCTGGACTATATCTGTCACTAAGGGGTGGGGCCAGAAAGTGCTTGGCCCCGTAATCGATGTATGTACCTATAATTTATTATAGCTATATATATATATATATATATATATATATATATATATCTATATATACATATATATATATATATATATATATAAAACAGCTATATTTCCCAAATTTCCCCTCAGGGATCAATAAAGTACATCTATCTATCTATCTATCTATCTATCTATCTATCTATCTATCTATCTATCTATTAATTACAGAAGCATAAAATTATTATTAGTAATAATAATTTGAGAAATTTAATATTGTATATTGCTGTACGAACGTATATTTTTTATTTTTTATTATTATTATTTTTTTAATTTATTACAGTATATTACTGTACAAACAAGATAAGTGACAATAGCAGCTGTGTTTGCCGACAACTATGATCATTATTGAAGTGTATGATTTCGATCCATGCACCTGGTTTCAGTTTGGCATTTAAAATTTTAATATTATACAAATAAGCAGATGATAAGAACAACGTTGTGCAAATATGTTTAGTGTAGTACAGGTTTCAGGTTTCCGAACAGGCTGTTTCAGACAAAAGTTCGACGCAAAGTGCTTCTAACAAAGAAGACGCAACTAAGATTGGTTTTAGCTGTCCATTTGCGAGCTAAGCAACCTGTGTTATTTAGCAAACCTGCTAGCTGTGCTAGCTATGCAGGAAGTGAGGGCATATTTCAGCAACGGCTTGACATATTGCCGGGAAATTTAGTGTACCTCCTTGGGCACAAGCGGTAATGGTCCTAATGGCTTCTGGTCTTCTTCTTTCGCTAAGAGGCAGGGCCAGAAAGTGCTTGGCCCCGTAATCGCCTGGCAGCTATTTTTAATAATTCTAATTATTGTTAATTATAGAAGTTTTTTTTAAATTAAATAGTACATCCATTAACAAGAGACAGAGAAAATGGCTCAAGTAATAACAGTGGCAGTGTGTGTGTGTGTGTGTGTGTGTGTGTTTGCCTATGTGGCGTGGAACAGTCTGTGGCATATCTGTGGCTGCCACACACGTTACTGATGCATCCTGCATCCTGTTTCCACCAAGCCTGAAAAATCCAGTAACGAAAGTGTAAATCTAGAAACTAGAACCCTAATTTTGTCACCATTTGACCATATGGGCTTGTTAGATCAGAAAGCAATGTGAACAAAACAGGAAGCAGAAAACATCCCACACAAACTAGTTAAGGATCCTCAGCATCGACAGATTCTACATGGACATGCATACACACACACTGCTAGCGGCAAAGGTTTTCAGACATCTTTTATTAATATTTTTGGTTAAATTTCAAGCAGTGAGTTCATTTTAAATCCTCTATGCATAGTTTAGACTGTTTGAAGAGAACACAGCAAGCACACTCGGGTGTGGACCAAAACAACCGGTCTGAGGTGGTCTCACTCCACATCGTGGTCTCGGTAGACTTTAAGGTGATTCGGTTGCAGTGAGAAAGCGAATTGACTCTGAATCGACTCAGCTGCAGGAATTGAATGGAACATGCAGTGCGGTTTTTTTGTAGATAACCTGTACCAAAGGACAGAGCTGTAGTACCATGAAAATGCCATGTATTCTAGATATTTGGACTAAAGAAAAAAAGAAAATAGAACTTATTTTAATCGAATTATTTATATAATTATCTAATTTAGTGATCAGTCCCTTTTCTCAATTATAACCATTAAAATCTGATAGCAGCCAGTTAGTAAGTCCTAAAAAACAAAAAATTAAGGTTGTTGCTGTTTTTTAATATTTAGTTGTTTAATTATTTTTCTTATTTAACTGCAATTTTGTAACCTTTTGTCTGTAGCATTAATAGTCATTAAACTGTAATAAAATATAGATACAGCAAAGAATGGTGTACGCAGTGTACAAGCGTGTATGGTAAATACTGTCTGTAAAAATGTCTGATGCTAATTTTGTGTATTAATATCTTTTAACCTGTGTTGAAAAATTATATGTCCAGTAAACAGATATCCCCTTGGTGGTAAATAATGATTACTTAAATGAATTCAATTCAGTTAATTGAATTATATTAAACTGAAAATGATTCACTTCAATTCAGCAACTATAGCATATGAATTAAGGCTCGTTAGTATAAAATACGTAATTTGTGGCCTGTTGGTTCTGCTACTTTCTACCTAAAATATGTTTCAATAAATAACTAATCTTTGTGTGTGTGTGTGTGTGTGTGTGTGTGTTTGCAGGCTCTTTTGCAAATGGAATAGCAGAGGGACCAATTGACGAAGCACTATGTGACATAGACGCCATGCGTCTCGTTGTTCATTCCAGTTTAGACGCCTGGGTCGTTCTGAGTGAAGTGAGTCTCCTGTTCCCTACACACTCTTGCTGTCCTCTCCTATACAGTAGATCCACCAACCTGCAGAAAATATTCTGTAGAACAGAAGCGAGAGCATGGCCAAGTTTGCTCTCTTGGATCCCAGTCACGGACGGCTGTGGCATCTTTGGGAAGTGTAAAAATTTAATCGCAGGTCTGCAATAAAAAATCCTGATCCTGTAGGCAATTCTAGATTCATATTACTCATGAAAATGTTCAATCTTTCTGTAGGTAAAATAAATTCCTTTAATTTTTTGAAACAGTGTAAAGGCTGACAAAAACTGAAAGGCTGACACAAAACTGTCCCTACACTCCTCCCCTTCATTCTGAGATTAAAAGTGAATTATAAGTCCTTAATGTTATGAGGCCCTCGTCTGATTGGCTCTCATTCCTGCTCATTTGAAGCAAAAGAACCGAATCACAGGTGGGCTGGAGTTACCTGGATGTCTTCCAAGTACTGCGGATAATGCTGTGGTCTTTTCTAACACTATAACATTGCAGCAGGTTAGACAGACCACACTAATAGCCTACGATACAAAATATATCTAAGGTTATCCTTTTAAATATTTACACTGACTTTATGTAGCAAGGCAAAACAAGAGCAAGTGGTAATAGTCTGATAAGCAGAATACAGCATCTGTGCTATTCACACTGATTAGCGTTCACTTCAAAATGGCTTTACTGTGTAAAAGTAAACAATCGCTCTCACTGATTCCCATGGAGAAACTTATCAACAGGTAATAACGGATATAAAAGAAACACACGCAGTTAAAAATACAATAAAGCACAAATTCGTGCCATGTTTTAAACCTTCAGTACATATGCAATACTTTTTTTTTGTGAATTAGCTAGCTAGCTTAGTCACTAATTCGAAAGCCACTTCCAATTCACTACTTTTACGTTCTACGTTTTAAAGTACAGATTCATTTTATGAACATCACCACATAATCCAGCTATTCAAATTTTAAGAACATTAGACTTATTTAAACATGTGCAGTAACATGGTTGCCATTTATTCAAGCCATAGGCCTTTTTATCAGAGCAACAAGCCACTCGAGGACGTGAGTTACAGTGATTTGATCATGTTTTAGGCACGACGTGAAGAGGAGTAAAACCCCCTTAGCTGCGATGAAATCACTGTAACGCATGTCCTCGAGCAGCTTTTATAAAACAGTGACAAAAACGTGATAAAATCCCATGTTCAATAAATAATTGAATTTATTATTACTAATATTTAAAAAAAATAATAATTCTTATATCAAACAACGTAGTATGTTTACAGTAAGCTGAGGTTGCTAAGCAACAACATGGGCAAAGATTAGGGTGTTCTCTGGGTAGAATGTAATGGCTTAAGTGTAATAGATTTTTTTTAAGGAATAACATGACAGAACATGCAGTTATGGTGTGATGCATCAAGGCGTGAAGCGGCATGCCGTTACCACCCTGAAGTGTATTGTTTTCTTATAATCATACGGTTTGGGGTGTGTTATTCCACTTTTACCACAGCTCCTTGCCAAAGATTACACTGTTTAATTTATGAATGAATAACACGGCATATATTTTAATGATTTAAAATTTAGATTTAATGTTGTGGAACATCCGAGAGACAAGTTAGTTCCAGTTATCACTTATATTATAGCATACATAATGTTATACATTCGCTCTCCAGCTGCCCACATTCTCTCTCTCTCTCTCTCTCTCTCTTTCTCTCTCTCTCAGCTTGTCATTTTATTGAGAAAACAGTAAACGCATAAACCTCTCTGTACTGAAGACTTCCCTGTGCTGGAAAAGCACTGTGACTGTTACAAAACACTGACCCCAAGACTCTTTCCATAAATTTTAAATAAATATCTCCTAACAAAAAACATCACCACATCAATGATCATAGGTTTTACTTTGTTGAATGAGAAGTTTTTACAATCCTTTTATTAAATCCAGCACATTCATTCCGAATTAAATTATTGTGATGCGGTCACAGATGGTGTGTATATTGTGGTGTGAAGGTGTGTATAACGATTGTCATTAATTTCAAGTTGACATTGTTTATAGGTTTACTTGTTTCTCAGTTACTGAGGTTTGAACCGAACCAGTTCACTTAAAGTAATAACTCAATAAATAATAAATAAAAATAAAATGTTGGGGTGTGATTTCCACTACTGAAACAAAGTTTTTAAATTGCAAATTTCTCTCTCTCTCTCTCTCTCTCTCTCTCTCTCTCTATCTCTTTCTCTCTCTCTCTCTTTCTTTCTCTCTCTCTCTCTCTCTTTCTTTATCTCTCTCTGTCTCTCTTGCTTTCTTTCTTTGACAGATCTTTATTCAAGTTTGATGAACTGTGAAGAGAGGGAAAAGCCGAGATCATTCATGGCAGCTCGTCTATCTCTGAGCAACAGCGCCCCGATGGTCAAAAAGCACTTTTCATCCTTCACTCTTCTGATGTTTGGATTGCTACTGTGTGCTTTGTGTTAGAACCTACACAACAGAGCGACACCACCTGAGGAAGACTGAGGAAGACTCCACCAGTGTCAACTTTTGACTCTGGCAAATAATTAGAGCAGGAAGCTGATGTGATGTGATGTAATGTGATGTGAACACTGCTGAGTCTTTTCATTTGTCACACCGACATTCAGCCTACATTTGCACAAGAAGAGGATAATATTTACATATATATTCTATTTTTTGGTACATAAAAAGATCTTGCTTATTGTGGAGATGTTTTACATTTATATTGATCAGAATAATACTCCAAACCCAAGTCATTACATTACAGTTCTTACTGTATTCACTGCCACTGAATACATCAGCCAGTCCAAATCTCGAATCTTTTTCTTATTCATCAAAGTTTTGTAGAAATGAGTGCGAACTTGAGCGCACGGAATGACGTATGTCCAATCTGATTCAGTGATGATGATGCCTTGTTTACATGTCATATGCATGCAGCACGCTCCAGTTTAGCCTCATATACATCTCATTTCCATGAACCACGCCCTAAGGTATGTAGGTGTCACGACAATGAGCTAATGATGAGGAAAGCATTCAGCAGCATTCAGCAGGCTTATCCAAGATCCCAGGAAAGAAGTGAACAGAAAAGAGAAGAAGGAACGAAGTCAAAACTTTTCAGTGCAACTGAGTTAGAGGTTCTTTGTATAAATTTATATGAATATATGAATTTCATTCAGTTTAATTCTATACACATCACATTAAATATTTTTTTTTCCTGTGGTGTATTTTAAAAATGTACATTTTTGCCAACGTTTTTTCTTTGTTTTGAATTTTCTAGGGGTAGGATTTGCCTATATGCATAATTGTAAATTACAGGTTATAGTTTTGAGAATTTGAGCCCTAAATACAATTCTCAATTATTCAAATTAGTCCAGATGTGAAGCTTCTGGGATTCCCAAGGAAACATAGATGCTTACAGAGTGGCAAACAAATAAAATCGTTTTTTTTGTTCTACTCAAACAGCTAGTTATGCTAACATTAGCTTGCTGGCAATTGTTAACAAAGTTAACAGGAATGTAGCTAATTCAGTAGAACAAAAATTTTAGACGTATTTACCTCTTTATGGTTCATATCTTTTATTTTGACTCCGGTTAACTCTACACGTCTCTTCACTTCACTTCAGGAAGATGAGCGTGAAGATGAGATTGGCTAAATGCTAAGTTCGACCACCGTTTACTTTTCCCTGGGAACCTAAATTTGAATTTAGGTTTTTGATTTTTTTTTTTTTTTCTCAAATCTCAAAAGCGTAGCCATAACTTCACATTATAAAGGCAAATCTTACCACTAGCTAATTCAATACAAAGAAATAAACGTAGGCTAAAATGAAAAAAATGTGTTAAATACAGCCCACCAAAGAAAAAAAGAATTTTATTTAATGTAATGTGTAATTAATTCAAATATCCGAAATCCATATTGAAATACTTTTGTCAAAGTTTTTTTTTGGTCCAAAGTTGCTGCAAATACAAAAGACAGTTATGATATGTGCGCTGTTTTTTTTATATAAAGCTGTTTGAGGTTATCATCAGGTAGAGAACCGAAGTGTTTTTCATCCGCAGGTTGTTACGTGAACTCTATTTATAGCTAGGTTTTTATTCATTTTGGAACTTGAATAGGTCAGATTTAATTAAAGTGTTATTTATTAATATAGGTGAGTCAAGTTTCCATCCTGAATAAATAAACACATCTTCATTTCATTTAAACAAAACGCTGAAAGGAATTAAACACTGACAGGCAGACTACCAATTAGAATAAAATTTAGATTTTAATTTTTTTTAAATATAATGTTTGTATTGATATGAATTTGTTACTCTCCTGAAGAACTAATGAGCGTATTAGAAATCACAGCCGATTGACATTTACAAAATTACACGTTGTGTGCAATTGTGATTATCAATGTTATTTACTACTTCTATGGTTATACTCCACTTACTTTACTTGCTATAGAGATCAGACTGAGATTGATTTTGATGGTTCATTCTTATGAACAGCTTTTGGATCCTCTCAGTCATAATATTTGGTCCCCTTTAAGATTTTGCACATTCCTCCTCACTGTTCTTTCTTCACATTAGATTCGAAGACAAAGAGATTCCTAGCAAAACGTCTCTTGCCTTATCTTGGTTTGGTCCCATACTGCAAGATAAACTCACATTCTGCTTTTTCCTTTTTTTTCTTTTTTTTTTGATAGACAAATTGCAAAAGTAAAGGTACAGTATATTTTCCATTTTGCATCCAAAAACCATGATGTTTATCCTGAACTATATGCTTTTAAATATTAACTCATTGTGTTTTAGTGAACGGTTGGAACTGTGGAGAAGTGCGATTATCAACATTTCTGAAACGATACGTCTTTAGCATGACGTTTATTACAAAATCAGAAGAGCAAAGAGCTCCTGTTTTGTTTTGTGACTATTATTTCGTACTGGATTTAATTTGCTAATCTGCTTGAGACATTTCTGGCTCACTATTACTCCTAAGACATCTGCTATATTTGAAAGGTGAAAGTCAATTTTATGTGTATAGCGATTTTAACAATAGACATCGTGACTAGCGGGGCACAGTGGCTTAGTGGTCAGCACTGTTGCCTCGCACCTCTAGGGTTCAAATCCCGCATGTGTGTGTATGGAGTTTGCATGTTCTCCCTGTGCTCCGGGACTTCCTCCAGGTACTCTGGTTTCCTCATTGTGTGTGAATGTATGTGTATGATGGTGCCCTGCGGTAGGCTGGCACCTCCTCCTGGGTGTCCCCCACCCCTGAGTGCCCTGAGTGCCCTGGGATAGGCTCCAGGCTCCCCTGCCACCCTGTGTAGGATAAGCAGTATGGAAAATGGATGATCAGTATGAGTGGTTCTTTCTCTCTTCACATTTGGTTCAGTTTACTTTGGATTTCAAATCACAGTTGCAGAGAATTAAAATTCTACATTTTCATGTTAATTTACAAGCTCATTTGCAGTTCTTTGCATTACAGGAATTGTAAAGATCCCGTGGCCTACGCTTCTATAAGCAAGGTTTCATCGACAATACCAAAAGGTTTCCAGATTGTTCCTATGAAGAAGCTTTAAAATGTGCCGATGTAGAAACCTTACAGCAGATTTTCACATTTCAGAAAGGTTTTAGGGATCATTTTTTCTAAAGAGTGCAAAGCACCAGGTATCAGACTCTATAATGTATATATCATAATGTTTATAGCAAAAGGTTGCATACAGCAAGCAGCCCTATTTCTCCTACACTAAAAAAGATAGTGTTCTTGCTTTGTCCTGCTGGGAGAAAAAATCCTACAACAGAAAATGTCTTTTTAGACACTTCTCTTGTTTTGTTTCACACATTTATCACAAGTGTTTTTATTTTCACATGCGATTTTACACGAATCATTTATTTTCACATGCAGGGCATGTGGTTTCATTTTTCAGCTGTGATTTTCTCACAAAACGAATAGATCCTTCTCAGAGGTGATCACATGTTTGTTTGAATAATGTCACATTGAATTGTTTACTATGCAATTTTAGGGCACTACATAGTGAAATGCAAATCCACGATGACTAAATCACATATCATTTACATAAATCACTAATCACATATTAGTTATCTTACCCTTACATAAGGGTAAGATAACTAATATAAGTTTGGCTAGGATTTAGAAATATAATCCACGCATATACTGTATACTAAACTAACTAACTAAAATATTAAGGAGCACCAGATATCAAATGAAAACATATTTATTAAAACAGGCATTAATAAGACCAAACAATGGTTAAATGCTATTACACAAACTTTAAATACAGCTCAGGAATGTTGTGCATGTACACAGCTGTAATGGAGGCCTGTTAAAACTCCTTAGTGAAAAGCACCAGGAGATCAGAAATGTTATTTCCCTGAACAGAAGCACCTGAATAACTCACTTAATTTATCAAGTTATCTAAAACACATGGTGGCACACAGCAGTTTCACAGGCACAGTCATCACTCCTGTGTTGTCTAAAATAAAAACTAAAATAGCTAAAAAAAAAAATAAAAATTAAATAAATACAACATGAAATAGTAACTAAATGAAACACAAATGAATGCCATCAGTAAATTAATGGAACTATTTAGCACTGAATATTTTAATACCTTGCCCTAACATAAGGCAAAAATTATAATCTAAAACGATAAAATATATATCTATGATCCTTAATAAATATTTATAGGATATTTTTAGTCATGTGATATTAAGAGCAGATATAAAGCAGCGCTGTAAACATAACAAGTAACAGTGGTATGTTATATAACGTCTAAGTGGATAAAACTAAGGAGTGAATAAAGTAAACATGGGCCGCCATGGCGGAGAGTTAATGGACTCCAGATGCCAGGGGGAGGTCAGGAATCCTCCCTTACTTCCGTTTGCTTTTGGAGTCAGTGGTCTGAAAGACGCTGGAGGCAGACATGAGGTTCTCGATGTACTGACCCAGAACTTGGTTCTCAGACTTGAGCTTGAGGTTTTCCTCTTTCACGGCGTCCACTCGTGCCGAGAGATCTGGCAAACAGAAAATGACACATGCACACACAAGACAAACAATCTTTACACAACTATCTGCATTTTGATGTACACTATATGGCTAAATGTTTGTGCACACCTGACCATCACACCCATATGTGCTTGCTGAACATCCCAGTCTAGATTTATTCCCCCTTTGTTATAATAAGCTCCACTCTTCTGGGAAGGCTTTCCTCTAGATTCTGGAGTGTGGCTGTGGGGATTTGTGTTCATTCAGCCACGAGAGCATTAGTGAGTTCAGGCACTGATGTAGGGTGAGGAGGTCTGGGGTGCAGTCGGTGTCCCAATTCATCCCAAAGGTGTTCAGTGGAGCTGAGTTCAGGGCTCTGCACAGAACACTCGAGTTCTTCCAATCCACAGGGGCGTTGTCATGCTGGAACAGGATTGGACCTCTTAGTTCCAGTGAAGGAAAACTGCAACGCCACAGCATACAAAGACATTCTATACACTTGTGTGCTTCCAACTTTGTGGCAACAGTTTGCGGAAGAACCACATGCGAGTGTGATGATCAGGTGTCCACATACTTTTGGCCATATAGTGTATGATGTCTGACCAAACACTGATGGATATAAATGCAACAAAGATACAAGATTCTGCCAAAACACTGACGCTGAGAGATGCAACGCTGCACGGTGCTCTTACATAACAGGATACGTAACATATTAAACACTAGTTTTGTGCTTGAACTGGTCTTTAACTTGACCATTTGAGAGCGTGAGGCGCCGGATGAAACCAGTGACGATGTTTTACCCTCAAGAGTGTTCTGCAGCTCCAGCACCTGGTTTATGAGCCTCGTTTTCTCCTCCAACTCCACCTGATTTTCCAGGTCACCTGAAACACAGAGCATCTGAGAGCATGTCTTCCAGCTCATCTATAAAACCCTGAGACATAATAATAATAATAATAATAATAATAATAATAGTAATAATAATGATATAATATGCTTAGTGACTTTCTCACCATCCACATCAGAGTTCATGGTGAAATAATCGTCTTCCTTTTTGGGATGCAGGGCTGCGGCTCAAGTGCACTGAAAATTAAACAACAGATAATATTGTAACATTATTCACTCACTCATTCATTCATTCATTCATTCATAAACACACTAATCCAATGGGTCAGACAGGGATGTTTAATTTCATATCAAAATGAAGCATGCAATGTAGTAAACCATGACTTCAGGTCACAGTGGAAACAGCTAATGAGCATAATTATAATTTCATTTCACTTTGCTAATTGCTAGCTAAAGCGCTACACAAACATGCTAACCGCTTCTAGAGTCGAGATTTCCTGCGCTGGGATTGGTTACTCGACCGAATTGACAGCTCAATATCCAATAAGAGGACAGCTCGTGATATGACCTACCAATCGTACCGCAGGAGGCGGGATTTTTCAGAAATCAAATAATTAAAAAAGATAATAATAACGTATTTTTATTCACTGGCGGCCAAAACAAAAGACATTAACTAATTGTGGCTGCTTTTAGGATATAAATGATATAATGATAATAAAGGAGTTTTAAAAAAAAAAAAAAAAACAGTTCATATGCTATTATTATGAACACTTTGCATCCAGCGAATCGCTAGCACAAGCTAACTAGCTAGCTCCGAGCAGAATGACGTAAACAGCTGACCTGATAAACAGCGCGTGAGGAGGTTTTTATCACCAAGATGTGCAATAAATAAATAAAATAGATGTTCAATCTTAAGCACTGGGATACAAATAACCTTTAAAACGTGCATACGTACCAAATCAAGAGATTCAAGTGGATCAGAGGATGTCTGATCAGAGGGTCAAGATGCTGTACAAGCCTGTAGCAGGGTTGCCAGTTGCTTCAAAAACGTACATCTTAAATAAATATACAGCTTAAATCCCTCCCAAACCCTACATTCATATACTATACATTAGCAAAAGTATCACAACATTTCAAAGTAACATTACACAAGGAAGCATTGTTAAAATCATTGTTAAGGAAGCATTGTTAAAATCATACACTTACCCTAGATAGTTCTTTCACAGTTCTAAAACATCCATCTATCCATTTTCTACACTGCTTATCCTAAACAGGGTCATGGGGAGCCTGGAGCCTGTCCCACGGGGGACATGGGGCACAAGGCAGGGGACACCCTGGACAGGGTGCCAGCCCATCGAAGGGCACAATCACACACACACAATGGACAATTTGGAAATGTCAAGCAGCCTACAGCGCATGTCTTTGGATTAGGGGAGGAAACCGGAGTACCTGGAGGAAACCCCCAAAGCAAAGGGAGAACATGCAAGCTCCATATTTCCGCAGTGCGGGATTTGAACCCCTAGCCCTCGAAGTGCGAGGCAACAGTGCTAACCACTGAGCCACCATGCCACCCAGTTCAAAAACAAGTAAGCACTTTGGTACATGCTGTAGGAAATGAATCAACATACCCCCAAAGTGTTTTATTCCTCTTATACCACAGCAATTTGTCATTGATTACAATTTTCAGTTCATTAAAGAACAACGCATCATACTTTTATCTGTTTACACTCACGCTTAATGTTGAGGAATGTCCTCAAGACAAGTTAGTTCCTGTCATCACTTACATTATAGCAGCTATAAACAGTTGTTTTCTCATCTGAAGACTTTCCCATGTGAAGCGTCCACCATATAATAAGAATAACTCGCCATACTTTTAAAAATGTATAGTTACTCTTAATGTTATTAAACAGCCTCAGGTCAAGTCAGTTCCTGTTGTCACTTACATTATAGCAGCTATAAACAGTTGTTTCCACTTTCTCATGTGAAGCGTCCACCATATAATAAGAATAACTCGCTATACTTTTAAAAATGTATAGTTAGTTTTAATGTTATTAAACAGCCTCAAATCAATTTAGTTCCTGTTGTCACTTACGTTAGAGCAGCTATAAACAGTCTTTTCTTCACCAGCCTCTCTGTTTTCTCTCTCAAAGTTAATAAGAGGGAAAATATACAGCTTGTCATGTTACTGACAAACCACAAAGGGATAACTCCTCTGTCCCGAAGGCTTTCTCATGACCGAAAACTTACTGACTGTTACAAAACACTGACACTGGAGACTCCTTCCATAAATGTTAAATAAACATCTACTTAGAATCAACAATTATACCTCTTTGTTATATTATTATGCCTCCACCACACATGACCCTGTGAAAAAGGTCTTACTATAGAAATGATAACGTATTTGAACATGCATCTTAATATAAACCTCTGATTTGCCATCTCAAGCAACAATCTTTTTTTTTTTTACAAGGTTTCTTTTTATTAAAATGGCTGCATTTTGCTCTTAAATGAATAACAGAATTGAAAGTAACAGGGTTGAGTTTTTAAGCAAAAACTAACAAACACATAAAATGGGTTTAGCTAGCATCGGTGCTAAAAGCATATTGACATTATAGAAATTATAATGACTTACTTATTATTTATATTGTTGTTTTATTATTAATACTTTATATGAATACTATAATATTATTAATATTATATTAATACTTTCAGTCTGTCATTTGGCAAACGTGGTTGTACTTTCAAAGTGATATCATTAGTGAGCTAAAAAAAATAATTGAAAATAAAGAAAAAAGCATTGAGAAAACATGATTTTCTTCTTCCCATGATCTTCAGGAAATTTGGATCATGTGACTTGTGGAATATTCCAAATAGTTCATGGGGGTGGATGTGTTCAGGTAACAAGCTTGAGTGAATGCTTTGGGATGCACAAATGTACATTTTTCATAACCTAATGATAATTCAACCAGCTGCTATAACATGGATTTGTTAAAAGTAATAAGTATATTAATTTTTTTGAAGTATTTTTATAATGTAATGTAGTTAAAGTGGGCCGGGGCAGATTTTTAAAAAATACTGTTTTCAAAAGACAGTCGGTTTTATTAATGTTTTAGGTTACTCAGGTTGTTGTGAAGGGATACTTTATATATATTTATATATTTAAGATATATTTTATCTTTGATTTGTAAGTGTAATGTCTGTGGACCCAGTAATGGTATCCTCCATTTTGAACGCGTGGGGGAAGGGGGGGTGATGACCTCATCAATATCAATGTCGATATCAATATCATTACTCAGCCAAATTAGGGTTTGGATATGTCGTGTTGATCCTGTTGATGACGTGTCTTCCTGTCAGCGCGAGCCGAGTGATTTCACCGCACTGTAGCCGTTTCCTCCTAGCGCGAGAGGCTGCTTGAATGCTCGCGTGCTCGTAGGTTAAGTAACATCCGGGGAATTTTGTAGTGTACTTGCGCACTGGAATGACACTCGACATGGCGGCTGTGAAGTAGAGTGCGCGCGCACGTTGTGACTAACGGCTTTGCTCTGGTGTGCGGCGTGTGGCCAAAACAAAAGCTTATATTTTTTTATATATAAAAAATAAAAATAAAAGATGGACAGCGACGACGACAATGTGGAGGAGGTTGTAGAAGGTAATGTTGTCGTCCTTATTCACAAAACGCTACGCGGGTGTAAGTTAACGCTATTTGTTTTGGTCATGTTTACAGTCAGGGCGTCAGAGCAACTTTTTTTTATACCTATGTCTGTTTATTTTTATTATTATTATTATTATTATTATTATCTATATGTTTATATTTATATATATATATGTTTTTTTTTATTTCAGTCAGAGGTTCAGCAGAGAGACTCTTATGCTTTTTTTTTTTTTATTGTGATTTAACTGCCCTGGTTTAAAATTAGGCTTTACTTTCAGATTTCTCCTCTATGCATTCTTTTAATAACCTCATTTGCATATGCAATTTTGTGACGTCATAATTCCTTCATTATGGAAGCCTTGTGGAAAAAAAATTGCTGTAGTGCTATGTCTTTATTTCAACTTAATACCACAGCGCCGGTGAATTCTCAAATCTGATGTTTGTTAGTTTAATCTGTCAGTAGTCCTGGTAATAATTCAAATCCCAGGTTTATATTAATGCACTTGTTATCGTTTCTATAGTAACAGCTCGTTCACGTGGATATGGGTGGTGGTATCTGCGTAATCTAAACCTAATAATAAACAGATTGAAAAGCAGATCAAATGTATAATCGATATAGTTGATATAGTGAAGTTTTCTGTATTATTTAACATTTAATAGAAGGAGTCTCCAGTGTCAGCGCTTTGTAACAGACACAACGATTTCTCGGCTTCAAAACAGAGCAGTTTGTGTTTTGCGGTTTCTTGGTAATATGACAATTTGTGTTTTTTTTTTGTCTTGTTAACTTGAAGAGAGAAAAAAAAGAGAGGCTGGTGAGGGAACGGCTGTTTATAGCTGCTATAACGTAAGTGAGAACAGGAGCTAACTTGGCTTCTGGACCTTACACAACATTAAATGAAACTATAAATGGTTAAAAAAAAAAAAGGAGGAAGGTTAATAAATGCTGTAGTGTAAGAGAAATGAAACACTTAAGGATGCGTGGTTGTTTTCCTATAACAGCGAGGCAACATGGTTTCGGTACTGGAGATGAGGTCAGTTAGTTGTGGACAAGGGAAACGTTCACAGTCCGCCACTTCGCTTCACAGGCAGCAGAGGTGCTCTAAAAAAAAAATTGCAAATAGCTCCTTTAATGCGTGGAATGACGGCTGACATAGTGCCTGTAGCATACATTCTTATTAGGATGAAGTTTTGAAATTTGGAACAGTGCCTAATTAACTGACTGTAACCTAGAGAGCATTTAGTGCATACGTGTATTCCTTTTGATCGATACTTTTATCCTTTTATCTAAGAAGCTTTATGTAAAGTGTTAACGATTTTTCTCGAACCGTGGCTCTTTGGCAGGTGTAGGATTTGACCTCACAACCTTTAGGTCACTCGGACAGACCTTTAACCTGTAGCATCACTTTCATCACTAATGAGTATGAAGCAGACATCGAGAAAACGAATCGTGAATCATTCCCAATTATTATACACTGAATATTTCTACTCTTTTAGGCCAAATATTCCAGCTCATGGGCAATTTTTAGATCTAGAGCTTGTGTGTGTGTGTGTGTGTGGGGGTGTGTGTGAGTTTAGTGTGCTGACTGACCGTGTCGTGAGTCCACAGGCCCACTAGACGATGACGAGCTCCCCCATGGCTTCTGTACCGTCACCTACTCCTCCAGTGACCGCTTCGAAGGCCATTTTGTCCACGGAGAAAAGAACGGAAAGGGCAAATTCTTCTTTTTCGACGGCAGGTGCGAGACTGCGCAGGCAACTCAGTGTTAAACATCACTTACTGATGATTTACAGCATTGTGTTATTTTTGACACTTACACAAGCCAGAGCTTCTCAGACATGATCATGACTCATATTTCAGATGAGTCAGAGTCTTACACACACACGGACACGGACACACACACACACACGAACAGACACACACACAGACGCACACACAGACAGTGTAGCTGTAATTGGCTCAGCGTGAGTCATATGTAATATATAGACTGCTAGTCTGGCAATAACTCTTAATCATTGATTGCCAGCAGGTCGAGAACCTTTGCCCTGTCTCACACTCACTGGCTTTGGTTTTAATCTTTGAGAGCTTCTTTGAAATTGCTTTAAATTTTCAGTAATGTCCTGATATAATAATTGGTGTTTTTTATTTATTTAATTATTATTTTGTTGTTGTTGTTGTTGTTGTTTGCTTAACTGTTGTTGTGTTAACTGTCCTTGTGTCTTTCTTTGCCTTCTTGGTCACGTCACTCTTGTAAAAGAGATTTTATCTCGATGAGTTTTTATCCTGGTTAAATAAAGGTTACTTGCTTACTTACTTACTTACTTACTTACTTACTACTAGTTCATCAAGCTTTAGATTTGCCCAAGTAAAGGAATCTTATAGCCTCAAACCATACAGAGTTGTTCAGTATCTCAGACGTTCGTGCGTATGTTGTTTCTGACACAGCATGATACACTCTTCGTTATAGGAAACATAATATAAAATTTGCCGCATTTGCTGCTCTTACGTAGCTAAGTGCTTTTGTACTTCAGGACAAGAATCGCTCAAAAGCCGACGCAAGTCTGCGGAGAGATGCAGCTGTGGCTTGATAAAATCACCTTCTTTTGGCATATGCGTGAGTGATAACTGATACTAGCGTACTGCTCAAAACGTGTAAAGGTTGGCAGGTCTGGTAATACAATATAATTGAAGTAACCATCCCTGGATGTCGCGGTCGCACAAACTTATGTCACTGTGTAGTTTAAAAATTACTGTAGCTATCAGTATGTTCTACTAACAGAACTAAATAAGAGTAGACGAGTGAAGTCACTGAAATAGTCGGAGAAAATGTGTGTTCGTTGTAACGCATATCCACCACAATAGAAAAATCACAGGTTTTTATTTCGCTCTGTTGCCTCAGATTGTGTGGATTGTCTTTAATGTTTTACGTTGTTTTTTTTTTTTTTAAAATTTCGCTTCATGTAAACGAATCCACAAAACAGCCACACCTTAAGAAGAATCGGATAAACCATCATACCTCCCACTGCTACCCTGGTCTTCCGTACGTCTTGCAGATGAAGAGGCATGCATGTCATGAATCGTTTAGTTAAAACTCCTCATTCTTATTTCGTTCTCTTTTTTGCTTTCCTGTGCAGTACTCTAGAGGGCTTCTATGTGGACGATGCACTTCAGGGGCAGGGTGTGTACACTTACGAGGACGGTGGAGTGCTGCACGGCACCTACATGGACGGAGAGCTCAACGGTTCTGCCCAGGAGTTCGACCCTGAAGGACGGCTGATCTTCAAGGGCCAGTACAAGGATAACATCCGCTGTGGCATCTGCTGGATTTACTACCCGGTATGTTTTACTTTTTTTTCATGCAGCCCCTGTAGAGCTTCCGTTTCATCGGGAAGGCTGTGTTAGTTGCAGGTCTGACGGTCTATAAGCAGAAGGTTGTTGTGTGTAGGACCGAGGCTGTGTGGTGGGCGAGGTCAACGAGGACGGGGAGATGACGGGCAAAGCAGTGGCCTATGTTTACCCCGATGGACACACTGCTCTGTATGGGAGCTTTGTGGATGGGGAGCTCATCGAGGCTCGACTGGCCACGCTGACCGATCAGGAGAACAGCAGACCTCACTTCACTGTTCAGCCTGACAGTCAGTAACTCCGCACTCCCTTCACATCTCATATTTCAGCTTGAAAACACTGAATCCACTAATTGAATTGTATCCTAATGGAATATTTACTAGTTCTGCCATTTCAAATAGTACAGACGTCTATTAGGTCCATTAAATGACCATTAACTCACGTGAGGTCACCATCAGACACCACCAGACTCCTATAGGACTCTTTTGAATCCCATTAGAAAACCATCACGAGCATTCAGTATCATATATCGCCTCTTAAATCATAAAGCTCCATTAGGTTGTGATATCAGATTATATGGAAACCTTAACTAACAATTACAAACCGCCGGGAACAGCAACCAGTAATTTATTTAGCAACATTTGTATTTTCATAATGTTTAATAATATACTGCCTCTTATACAGCACTTCAGAGACTCCTACAGGTGTAGTCTAGTTTAGTTTTTGTCCTCATAGCGTTACTCTTGTATTGTTTCCTGAGCTTAAGCATGTGCTTCAGTCCTAATCTTCGCTAAAGGTGGTGTACTGTACCTTCACATAACATTTTTATAACTGCTACCATAACATACCGACTGTAAAAACAGCAAAAATGGGCATATTATAATTAACCTAATGCAAAAATGACTATAAGTCACAGCACCTCTTCAAATCTGTATATACTGGTATTGATTTAGTATTGATTTACTACTATGTTGAACCAAGGCAGAAGTTTACAGCACTGATAAGACCCTTTCTCTTTGTCCCTCTCAGGTCCTGTTTACTCCTATGACAAATCCACTTCCTCCTGTATCGCTGCTCACAAAACTCTGCTCGACCCCTATGAGAGCCAGCGGTTGGTATAACCCAGAACCGTCTAACTCGGCTTAAACCACAGATATACATGTTATAGCCCTAGATAGGTGACTTTTTCCCCATATAAATGACACATTTGAAGGATTTTTGCTTGGATTTTTTTTTTTTTTTTTTTTTTTTTTTTGACAGACTATAACATCTGATTTGTCTAAATATAAGACATGGTTTGTTTGATATAAGTCCATAATATACTGTGACCTGTAGGTTCTTACACTCGTAAATTAGGCTAAAACAGTGACTTCTTTTTCCAATACAAATGAGTCGCATTACATAATTAACTAAATAAACCGTCTAAACCAACTAGCTAATGATTCCTGAGAAAATTGACTCGCAGATGACTCACTAATGAGCTAATTGGTCCTTCAAAAGCTGTTGCAAAAGCTAACATATACTCTATCTTTTAATGAATTGAGATAAATTGAATAATAAACCATTTATATGGATACTTGTACATAGATTGTCTTGCAAAATACACTGCAATTGAAACAAAAAAAGCATTTTTTGGGAATGTTTATGTTCTGCTCAGAGAGGGAGGAGAAACATGTGGACTAACTTATACAGAATGGGGTCATAAGCTAACTAGGATTTTACTCTGTAATTTAGAGTTTGAACAAACTGTTATATCGCAAAGGATTTGTCTGTTTATTTCCTGGAGTACAGCTGCTATGGTTGTCTTTGCTATCAGCTGTGCCCTGTACGGACTTTAACAACATGGCTCCAGGAAAACAATTGGCCATGGTTTTAATGTGATTAATGGCCAGTCAGCAACGTCCGCATTGTTCTAACGAGCCAACCGGCTTGCTTCTTAGCCACTAGATTGAAATGCAGAGGAAGGTGTCATACCCATATGAGAATATTACAACTTACTGGCAATTTCTTCTAAATTATGAATAGATTTCATGTATATTGTAATATATTTTCAGTATATTATTTATTTCTATATGTATTTAGTTTGAACGGAGACCTTTAACACTCACTCTCCCTTTGGGAAAAGTTTGCTGATTATTGTACTTCACACAAGTACACCATGGATTAAACATACTCCTGGCTGTGTGTGTGTGTGTGTGTGTGTGTGTGTGTGTGTGTCCAACAGTGTGTATGTGGGGCAGTCGCTGATCTCTGGAGCAGGAGAAGGCCTGTTCGCCAAAATCGAGGCAGATGCCGACACAATCATGGCTTTTTACAATGGAGTGCGCATCACACACTCGGAGGTGTGTTTGTGTGTGATTTTATGTCAGCATTGTATGTCAAAACCTATAAATTTGACTTGCCAAGGAAGATGTAATTATAATATAAAAAGTATCCATGCGTGTGTACTGTTACCTTGTTTTGTTTTGTTTTTCAAGCAGCTGATGAATGAATGCTGGTTTTTCAAACATTTAAAGATGCAGTTTGTCATTTTTAAAGGTCTCTCTCGACCTGTATTAACCTAAATTTACGATATCTATACATCTCGAAAACTCAAAATCCAAAAAAATAAGATATCTTAAAAAAAAATCTCTGGAATATTTCGTTCAATTGGATCTCAATTCAAGCTTCTGTTTACACTTTTCTGACCCAGAAATGATCTCCACTCTCAGTCAAAGCAGATCCATTTAGCTCTGTCCCTTAAAATGCATTACACAAGGCAAACAAATTTTCAGCAGAGTAGGTCATTGGGGGCAGGTGATGGTTTGTATTTTCATTATGGTTCACCTCGCAGGCAGCAGGGGGTGTCTAAAAATGGCAAACTGCTCCTTTAAGTAAATAAGTACTGATAAGAAGGTGCACTGTAATATTTTTTCATATGGTTTGGGTTGACAGGTGGACGCCCGTGATTGGTCCCTGAACGGGAACACCATTTCGTTAGATGAGGACACAGTGATTGATGTTCCTGAACCCTTTAACCATACAGAGAATTACTGTGCATCGCTTGGACACAAAGCCAATCACTCATTTACCCCCAACTGCAAATACGACCCGTGAGTGTAAAAGTGTCATGTGTGGAAAATAATGTAGCATGTGATAAGCACTGTGTCCTTAAGACTCAGAAAGTGTTGTGGCATTCAGAGAATTCCTCCATACAGTTTGTTTAGAACTCCAACACAACCGTCGAAAGCACACATACAATTGTGTGAAAACGTTTGCATTCCCCAGCCGCGAAACCAACAGGAAATAGCATTCTAAAAAAACGTTTCCCATAAGCTACTTAGTCTTCAGACCAGATTTGCAGTGTGTAAGATCAACATTTGCACATACTGTATATACACACTGCTCACATGTAATGTACATACTGTTTCTGGGCAGGTTTCAGTATGAGTAGTATAGACAGTATGGTGCTTTGATCATAATATCATATTGAACGTAACTGTTAAAGTGGTGCCGTGACCTGGACTCGAGCGCAGCCGTGTTTTGCCGTGAGCCTCTCGGATTTCGGACTGGATTTGAAGAAGTCGGTGTACAAGATCTGCATTCAGAAAGGGAAATGGAAGCTTTTGAACTGATACCATTTGATATTTTTCCACCATTAACATACTGTGTTACTCTTAAACAATAAACTAACATAGACAATAAACTAACATAGGGGATGCAAACTTTTGCACTTGATTGTAGCTTTAATAATCAGGCAAAATTATATTGCCTGATTATGTATACATTACTATCCACGCGAGACTACTCTGTTCTACAGTTAGATTTTTCAGCAGCCATATGGCCTTTTGTATAGCAAAACAATGCATCCATGAGACTGAATAAGCGTTCTGGTTATCAAGCTGGATCTGCAGCACTTTATCTGATTTGTTAGCAACCCATTTAAACGGAGTCATCTGCACAGACGTGTTGTCTCTTTATCCCATATCCATTTACACAAATCCATTCACACTGGTCCTGATTGTCATTTTAACCAAACATACTGGTTCCCAATCAGTGGCAGGATCCAAAACGTATGCTCCTATAGTATACACTGTATACCTGTGTACTGGTATACAGTAGTAATATGCAAGAATTATCATTTGGTTATATTATACAGTCGTGTGTTTCCATGAGTCAAAAGTGTTTTTTTTTTTTGTTTTTTTTTTTTTTTTGTTACTGTGAGTTTCAAAAAGCCCTTTAATTTTGACTTGTGTGCTATGTGTGCTAGCTGTGCCATTACTCTATTACTGTACAGTACTAACAGTATACTAAGCTTTAGAAGCTTTTATAAATAAATTTAAAAAATCACATGACTACAAGTCTCTGTAAAAACTCTAGTTTTGAATTTACCATGATACGTATATAGCACAAATAGCACAAAATCTTCTGTTTTGTTTCATGTTAAAATTAAAGAGCATTTCAGGAAAAAAATATTAATATTAAATGTTTTGGTTGTTAATAACTTAGTAATTTATTTGTAGCTAAAAGTTGTTGGATAGCGTTAAATTTATCTGAGGCACAATTTTGAGTTACTTGTAACATAAAGATGAGAAAATACTGCAGTATAACTTGTTTAGTTGCCTCCATGCTGTGTTTCCCACTGCACTGCAGTTTTCTGGCTTTTATTTTGAAAATATAATGTTACTGTTGTATTTCGGTATGCAGTGAACCGTGAAGATAGCTATAGTTTCATATTTAGAAATTCGGACCCAGTTTTGTTGTCTTTGGCATTCCAGGAATATTCATCATAATCTTGCCTCAACCCTGGGATTAGAAACCTCTGATCAGACTTTTCACACTATTGTACCAATCTGATTATAACTGATCATATCTTCACCTTACATTTCTTGTCTCTGTTGTTGTTTGTTAGGTTTGTTCATCCTCGCTTCGGGCCAATAAAATGCATCCGAACAATCCGAGCGGTTCAAAAAGATGAGGAACTCACAGTGGCTTATGGTTACGACCATGAACCTTCTGGGAAATCAGGTCCAGAGGCTCCAGACTGGTACAAACAGGAGCTGCGTGAGTTTCAGGAAAGAGAAGCTGAAAGAAGAGCTAAGGACTCTTGTTAACCCCGCCCCCTTCCAAAAAAAAAAAAAAAAACCTTTTTGCATCATGCCAAGCAACACCTAAATCTGCCTCTTTTACTGTCTTGCTGTTAGCTAAACAACTGTGTCTTTAATACTTTGTCAATATCCTCTGAACCTGCTCTCTTTATTGTTCTCTTTGGATTGAGGGCAAAATGCTTGGCTTTTGCAGAATCTTGTTATATAATATGAAGGTGCTATGATGTGTACAGATCTCAACACCTGTATCATGAATGCCGTGATATAAAGAGTGACTGAAGCACAGCATGATGTGAATTAGCTCCATGACTCATCTGAAGTGAGAACTATGCACTACCGAACCCAGCGGGTGTTCTCTGCTGCTACGCTAACCTCGACAAGCACCGGCAATGCAGTCTATTAGTATGTGATTAAACTCCCATAGCTTATCGCTCTCGCAGTTTGTGCATTTCAGACTCTTGCAGTGCGGTTGCTACAGTTAGCACTGTCTCTTCAGCTTCGGTCTACCTGCACTGAGAGTTAACCGCAACACTAGATTGTACTTATGTTTTGAAGAACAGTATTAGAACTGCTCACTCACTGTAAATGTTTCATTTTTGCCTTTGTTTTAAATGAGTAAGAGGAAAAGTGTGAAAGCACATTATGTTTGTGTGAGAGCGAGAGACAGCGGAATGAGTAGCAGATCACAATAAGAAATGAATTCAGGTCTTTGATATGCAGTATCTCTAATCCAGGATTTATCAATAAAACCTTAAAACATGACCATCATTGTTTTCTTTTTTATAGTAATAATAATATGGAAATATTACAGCTGTACACCTGCTCACTCATGCAGTACATCCAATCAGCCAATCATGTGCCAGCGGTGCACATTATATAATCATGCAGATACAGGTCAAGAGTTTCATATAATGTTCACTTAAAACATATTTCAGAATCTGCTGATCTACTGGGATTTTCACACACAACCGTCTCTGGAGTTTACAAAGAATGGTGCGAAAAACAAAAAACAGCCAGTGAGCAGCAGTCCTGTGGGCTGAAACACCATGTCGATGAGAGAGATCAGAGGAAAATGGTCAGCCTGGTTAGAGCTGACAGGGAGTCTACTATCACTTAAATAACCACTCTTTACAACAGTGCTGAGCAGAAAAGCACCTCAGAAGGCACAACACCTTGAACCCTGGGGCGGATGGACTACAACAGCAGAACACCACACTGCGTTCCACTGCTATCAGCTGAGAACAGGAATCTGAGGCTAAAGTGGGCACGGGTTCACCCAAACTGGACTCTGGAAGACTGGAAAAGGGCCTAGTTTTGGGGAGGTACCCCTAGGTGTGAACGAGTGTGTGTATATACTATATATATATATATGTGTGTGTGTGTGAGAGAGAGAGTGTGTATAACAAGTCCACAGTTTATTGTCTTTTGTTATTAAGAACAAACGGAAGCCAAAATCTGACTCAATGCTAATAGAACTAATACTATGAGACAGTCTAGCCCCGCCCACTCTGACAGCTGACAAAGGTGGAAGGGGGCGTGGCCTGTATGCTGCACCTGCGCGTCTTGCAGGTAAGTGGCACGCGCCCGGACTCCAAGTCCGGAAGTGGCGAGACGTCCGGGAGAGAGGAAGTGAAGGTAAACTGTGTGCGTTTTGTTGTTGGTGTTATTTCGGCATTCTGAGTGTGTATTCATCACCACAGCCTCGTCTTTGGTGTGTAATGTCGCTGTGATGCGTTAGAAAGAGGCGGAAATCTTACTGGTGCATAGAAATGTTCCAGTTTAATTCATTAACTCGACAATAAGACAGTAAGACCGCATGAAGTGCACTTGACTGCTGCACACTGAGTGAACAATGAAACTGATTATGCTTTTAGATGTTTAACTAAAAGTTAAAAAGCTTGAGAGATTTAACTGTGGTTGCATAAAAAAAATCAATTTAACTCTTAATCTTTCTGAATTCTGAGTGAATTCATCGTTTAAGATGAAATAGGAGAAGCAATAATTTGAGGAAAAGCAACTGTAATTTCTTAGAATGGCTCTCATCCACTTATTTTATATTTATTATTTATTATATTTCTAATGCAGCACATAAAATGTAGTGTGTATATATATACAGAATCTATAGCTCATTCACTGATTTGTCTTTGTTTGTTTGTTTGTTTGTTTGTTTGTTTGTTTTTAATGTAACTAATCCATAGACTCTTGACACATTTACCTGTAGATTGGTGCTACACAGATTGTAGCTAATGAATGTTTCTTTAAACTTGGATAAATATTGACAATAAATATATGATCAACTTTATTGCTCCAGAAGCAAATTATTGGATTTCTGTAATAAACAGGAATATTCTGATAACGTTTGATCCGATGTCATTAGACCTCGCTGTGTGTGTGTGTGTGTGTGTTTCTGAAGCCCCGTGAGCATGGAGCGCTACAGGTACTTCATCGTGAACCAGAAGCAGGCGGTGGTGTGGGGAGTTCTGCAGGTGGCCTGCGCCGGCCTGTGTGTCGTGTGTGGATTTATAGACGCGGTTTTCCGGATGAACACGACCCTCAGTGAAACCAGAGCTCCTCTGTGGGCCGGACTGGTGAGCAAAACTGTCTGGTCACTTGTCAATTAGTCTTAGACTCTACATCACATCCTGCGTTATGAATCATTAACAGGATGTGTTTACTTTCATTTCTCTGGGACTTAGTACCTGTGCTTCTTCATCCTTCTCTTAGATCATGGCCATCCCTGGGGTGCTCGCACTTTTTACCTCGCAAAGGAAAAACCCCACGCTGGTCAGTTTCAGATTTGTATCATTATGGGCACTTTGGTGTAACAGACTGGGCTTTCCAGACACATAGCCGCTTTAAATTCCTCTTTAAGACAAGACACTCCAGGTGAAAAGGGTCATTTTGTTTAAAACAATCGATATCACAGTCTATCTTTGCCAGTGGATTTCTGATATTCTTGCTTTTTTTTTCTCCCCAAAAAAGATTTCCTTTGTATATGCAAATGAGGCTTTATCTTGCGATTAAACTCGCATACTTTATAAAAAATGAAAATCTAGTCTTTGAATGATGTTAGAATTAAAATTTTAAAAAAATTTAAAATGTAATTTATTTATTTATTTAATTAAAAAAAAATACTATGCTTTTTTTTTTTTTTTTTTTTTTTTTTATAAAGGTTTTAATGCCATTTTTAGTATAAAATCTAACAAATCCAAGAATTATCAACATATAAACTCTAAAATATTCTAATTCTAAATAGGGATAAAAATGAACATGTAAAATTTTATGAATGCAGATCATCTAGAAACTTAGATTTTTGGTTCTGAACAAAGAAAAAAATGATTCGGAGGAAATTAAGTTTAGAAAGGTAATGTGATTTAGTATGTTTCTACACTAGTAAGTGTGGTTTATAAAGGAAATTGTGATATTTATATCATAATGAATCACTGTATCAAGAAACAATCTTTTCCTGGATATACACTATATTACCAAAAGTATTCGGTCACCCATCCAAATGATCAGAATCAGGTGTCCTAATCACTTGGCC
>CM075009.1:3651513-3663143 GCA_037576675.1 Pangasius sanitwongsei | reverse complement strand
GAATGGGATGGCACTTAAGTTCATATGTGAGTCAAGGCAGGTGACCGAATACTTTTGGTAATATAGTGTATATGACACGACTGTGATAAGTGGGCGGAGTTTCTTCGACTAAATTTCAGATAATACGGTGTTCACGAGTGGACAAAACAATAAAAAAGTTCTGTTGTGTTTAAGAGTAGACATGTTATACACACAATGTATCCAAAAATATCTAAAAAAAAAAAATACCTGCAGTGTCTTGCCATAAATGTTCACCACAATGAATATTCTTTACCAGTTGAATTTAATGATGTTTTTAGAAAACTGTGTAAAAAAATATATATAGGAAGTATTAAAGGAATACTCCAGTGTTTTTTTTTTTTTTTTTTTTTTTTTTAAAACATATCTCTATCTGTAACATCTGTAGCATCTGTGCGATTACCAGAGACGAAAAGGTTGATATGTTTCCTAGATCTGAGAAAAGTATGGAAAACCTGTTTATTCCAAACTCGAATACGATGGAAGTCTAAGGGCAGTTGCTGGAGCAGTCAGTAAACTCCTTATGTGATATTGTTTGTTAAAAATTTCTTTAGTAAAATATATTTGTAAACTGATCTCCAAATCTGTTAGACTTTTCAGAGGGAAGAATTTGTAGCTATGCATTAGCTACAGACTGTTAGGTCAGTACACACACACACAGGTGCTGCAGTTTCCGTCTAGCGGTGCATGGATACCACAAAACGTTTGAGAAAGTGTCACTTACTGGAATTACTTTTATAAAGTGTTAGAAAGGTGGATAAAACTACATTAAATATCTTTGTTAAGAATTTCTCTAACATAAATCATATTAACATAGTGATGTGTTTAAAATGCTAAACATCAACTGCCCTTAGACTTCTATTATAAGTGTCTTTAGAGTAAACTAGCTGATTTGTGGGGTTTTTTTTTCCATGGTAAAGAGAAGTGTGTGTTATTTTGGCTCTAGTAATTACACAAACAATACAGATGAAGTAGTTAGAAATGAGCTTGAAAAATGCCAGAGTATTCCTTTAATGCTGTTAAATTAATATTTGACTGGAGAATTAATAAAATGTGATCAGTCAAATGTATCCTTTCCCGACTTATTGTTATATCCGTTCCTTCAGGTTAATCTCATGATTGTTTCATCTGTCGTGTCTCACATTGCCACTCTGATCGTATTCATTTACGCCGGCGTGACGCTCAGCTACGGAGAGGAAGACGATGAACTTTTCCACCCCCGTCACATCACTGAAGTGGTACAGCCTTCCCTGCATCACACCAACTCTGCCATGTGTATTCTGTATACAGTGCATCTGCCCAGATTTCCCTAATGTTACAGCCACTCTTACTTGTTACCTCTCAGAGTACGAGCTTTACTGAGTGTGTTCTGTGTGTGTGTGTGTGTGTGTCCTGTGCAGAAGTTTGTGCTGAGCCGCATGGTGAAGGGAGCGAACAGCACCATGGTGTTAGCCGGAGTCGGCTCGTTCCTCTTCTCCTCCCTCATCGCATACGTGGGGTGCCGCAGTCTGCCGCTCTGTGGCTGCTATGATTCAGTCACAGGCATGGTGAGCGCACACACACACACACACACACACACACACACACACACACACACTGTCTGAAGATTTTCAGACGTCCAGGAAAGACTGTGTTGGGACACATTGCGGAACCTTGAAGATGTTTCTTCATGTGCTCAGCGGGCTTTAACGCAGGAGTGTCGATTCCTCAGTGTTGCACGATTCGATGAATTTTCTCAGATGTGTGTGAAATCTGTATCTGTGTCACTATGCTGCGCTTGGCTCCAGCTCACTGCACCTTGCGATTCCCAACCTCCAGCCAGTAAAAGCCAAAGTAAACTCCCCCTCGACATGAAACTCCTACTCATCAACTTGCCGTAATCTTGTCAACTACGAGTTCCTTCCCAGTTTACAGAGTGATGTCAAATCAACATGGCCGCTCACGGCGTCAGAAGTAAACGAAGTAGCACTTCTTACCTTTAAATGAGATCTGCTGCTTTACGTCAGTCAACATACATACAGACAGACATATTAGCTTGTTAAGTCTAAAGCACTGACTATACTACACAGCTGTTTTCAGGAGGAAAAGACGCATCACTTATCACAGTTAGCCGGCTAGTTTGTCGATTAAACACGAACATGGAGGCATCTGTGTTTTTGTTTTCCCACTTCCTCTGTTGAATTTGCAGAAGTTGAAAATGACATCATTCTGACCTGTGAATTTCGGTCACAAGGAAAGTCAAATACAGCACTAGAGCTTAACCCATTTTACACCCATAGATTTCATGGCTTTGGTATTATAAGGTTCTATCTGGTCATTTTTAGACCAAAATGCTTCATCACTGATGGGCATAATATTTAAAAAAAAAAATAATAATAATAATAATTAAAGCTATCTCCAAAATTAACAGATAAACTTGGTATTGTAAGGTTCTATCTCCTCGCCAATCATCATCTAGGATGAATATGCAACATGGACATAAAAAAACATAGGGTTTTTTTTTTCTAGAAAGATGCAACCACTAAAGCTTGTATTTCAGCTGTGTGTGTGTGTGTGTGTGTGTGTTTTATAGGAGACGCTTGTTCCTCAGAATGACCCGAGTGCTTCAGGTGAACTGGTCTGTTCATGGCATGGTGAGGCGTGTGTGTGCGCGTGTGCACGAGTGCGTGTTTGTGCGTGCGTTTGTGTGCGTGCGTGCGTGCGCATGCGTGTGTGTGTGCGTGTGTGTGTTAAACATGCAGTTTAAAGAGCTTAAAAAACAGTAAAGCAAAATGAGTAGTCTTACAGTTTAATACAGAAATATTTGTATTAAAAAGCTATATGATGTAAGACAATTAACAGCCGAATTTAGAAAAAAGAAAATTCAAACAAAATAAAATACTTAAAATAAATTGCATTAAATAATTATATTTTAAAAATTATTATATTATGAATAATAAAATAATACAATTAATTAAAAAAAAAAAAAAGTATTATACAGATTTTTATTTCACTATTTGAATTATTTGATTGGCTTATTTGTTGAAAGAAGTTTAAACTAAACATTCAACTCAGCATTTTATTACTAAATAAATCTTGGACGGGATAAAAGATGATGTTACTGATAAAGATAAATGCTGAAGTTGTTCAGGGTGGATTTGAAGCTGTGTGTGATGAGACACTGCTGTGTGTGCTGCAGGTGGAGACGAGCGGGTGTTTAACTCGCCCGTGTCGTTTATGGAGTGCTGCCCTGAGCAGGAACAGGAACTCTCTGCACTCCCTCCATACAGCAGACTCGCGTAGGCACTGAAGTGCGCACTCCTGAGTGTGCGCTCGCTGTGGACGCTTCGTGCCGTTCGGTCTCTCAGTATGAACCCTGAACAGAGGAATATGAGGCTCTGAATCCAGGTCCATACGTTTCCTTGCACTTCTTTTTACTGACTGAAGGTCTTGGGTGCCATTTTACTGTACGCAATGTTTATGTTTTTATAATTTTAATTTATCTAATTTATATCACGAAATGCCTGTATATATTGTGAAATAAACAACTAATTTTTAATAAATAGTTTTTACCTGGATGCACAGCTTTGAGCTATGAAGCCTTGTTCTTATAGGAACATTCCGGATGATTTCTCTGCGCTCTTTTCCCAGTTTGCTTTTTTAGCCGTTACACAGAGTTTATTGTGTCTACAGATGTAATAATTAATAAAGTGGCAACTCTGTGTCATTTTCAGCTGAGAGCAAAAGTTTGTATCCCCCAACTTTTTTTTTTTTTGTTTACAAATTAAAGTAATTTTGAGAAATTGAAAATACATGTTTCATGTTTAAATTCGGGAAATTAATTTGTAGACAAAAAAGCTGGAGGATACAAACTTTTGCTCCATCCTAGAACATGACAACAATCCAAAAATATGACCTTAAAATAGCTATAGTGTCCTGAAATGAAACTTACAGGATATATATATATATAAAATGTGTGTGTGTGTGTGTCGATTATGTGAGAACATGATCATAATGTTGCCTTAATCTGCTTAACTATGACGAAGGTAAATCTTGTCAATTTTCATTAATTACAAAAAAAAATATCTAAATTGTACTTTCAAGTATCACAAAACAGGGGGGAAAAGTTTGCATCCCCCAACTTCATTAATGGAAAAATGTTAAATTTATCTCACTTTTACAGTTAGTCTACAAATTAAAATAATAGCAAGAAGTAAGAAATGAAATCTATTGTCTTCTTGATAGCCATTTCTTTTGCTTATTTATGTAATGGCTGGGGTTAGGAGGTGGGATCTTTTTAGAAAATCCAGTCGAGTCGCTCAGGTTTGTTAGAATTTCTACACATTTTGTTAGACTCAGAAGAAATTCCTGTCAGTACAGAGAAAAATGATGCTATCCACACGGTTAATACATCGGGCTGTTACTGAACAAAATGAGTGTCGTTGATGTAAAAACATCTTCGCATAATATCGTAATATCATAATGTATGCGTTCTCTCGGATCTACACGGACAGAGTTGCTAAATTTATTAATAAAATTGTGCAGAGAAACACTTAGAGTTATTAACTGGTGTAACAAGATGTAATACAAAGTGCATCTCTGTGTATTTAAACAAGGCAGATTGGACAATTAAAATAAAAAAAAACTTAAAGCCAGTGATAAAATTTAAATTTAAAAGCAGAAAATTTCAAGATTGATGACTTTTTTATTTCTTTATTTATTTATTTATTTATTTTATAAAGTTCTCAAATTGCAAAAGTTTGGATTGGATGTAGGATGGCTACAGTATTGTTGATTCATTTGCTAGTTCTTTCTTCCTTTCTTGCTTCCTTTCTTCCTCATTTAGATAAAATCTTCAACAGTGTTGTGTGAAAACTACTCCATGAAGAAATCACAACAAATGTATGTGAAATGGAGAGCGCTTTATTCCATCTGTTTTAAAAAAAAAAACAAATACAAGCAACGTTCCTTGAAACATAAAGTTACAATAATCCAGTGGCAGACTTTTTTACTCTTTCGGTTTGTTCCATGGCAGTAACCAGACACGAAACGAGGACATGACAGCGCAACTGGCTGATCGTTGGATGTGTATGACAGACCATGTAGAGGCGCTGAATTGAACGACATGAGTTGGCTCTTGGGTTTGGCTGATCAGAAAACATTATCAAGGATGAAACATGAACCTACTAAAAACATCCTGAGAAACAAAATCATCCCAGAGGACGTGAGAGGCCTGGCTTCCTTTCGGATTTTTTTTTAGGCACAGAAATGATATTAAATGAAACCCATGCACAAAACGAACCACGTTTGGCAAAACATACGGCAAACACATTAACCACAACATCCAACCCAGTCTGCCCAAAGCACCGCAACATAAAGATTGTCTTCACTGCTAGAGATCATGTTGTTGTTTTTGTTTTTTTTGCAATGATAATGCTACAGTTGAGTCCAAAAGTTTGCACACCCTCCGAATGAAAGACAACGGACATCTTAAGACAGCTTAAGTGTATCAGGTTTTCCACAAGTAATGAAAATAACCAAATAGTGCATGTTAATATATTAATAACAACAAACAAATCTAAATATCAGTTTAAAAGTTACTTAAGTCTCTTAAAGATTTTTAATAACTTGTATGTCCAACTTTGGTTTTCATAACTGCCTCCAGATTTCAGCTTTTAGAGCCTCTCAGTTGTAAACTTTGGCCCCTTGAAGTCCATCCACAGTACGTTCTTCCTTACACCTCACCTCTGCCCTTTCTCTCTGACATGCGTTATAAATATACACTGCCTTTGACAAATCAGGACTAAGAGGCTTACGTCAAAAAAATAAATAAAAGTACATTTTGGATATAATCCTTTTAGAAATCACTTGTCTAATATCACAGGTGTAGAAACTGTAAAATGGTGCCACATGGCTGACGTTTTCACTGTTGATCTGATGTTCAAATTGTTCGAACATGTCTGAGCACTGGAGAAGAAACGGTAAAACATCTTCTCATTACCATTAAAATAACTTAGTGTTAGATCTGACATTTTATTGTAGGCCTATTTAACCTTTTTTGCTCAAAATCCTCTGCTTTTTTTTTTTTCCCTATTTTGGCCAAAAACCAAATGTGCTGGGTTTTTTTGGTTTTTTTTTTAACCACTGTTGACCAATTTTCATTGTTATTGCTAATAAATATAGTTAACAATATGTTTGTCTAATAATATAATGTCTAAAGTTGATAGGTTTTATTTCACATAAAGGAACTCCATTAACGAATCCTCATTTTTTTTCTTGAAGGCAGATCTTTCAGGCGGGAAAATTCGAGTCGAGATGAGAACACAGAAAAGCATTACTAATAACAGAGGCCGGAAGAGCGTGGGTGTTAATATCAGAGATTTTAAAACACCTACACAAGTGTCAATCTTTCCATTCGCATGCTGATGGGCTTGTTATTGGCGTTTTGATGTATTTTTGACTGACATCTCCTACAAGCGTACTCTGATGTTAAAATGCGAACACATAAAGTTTGGCAAGTCTGGAATTCTCTACCGTAGATAAACAATAAAACAGAGGTGCTTTTTAGCACTCAAAAACCCATGAGGGGGTGTGCAAACTTTCGCCCTGGACGGTATGCTCTTTGCATGCAGTAAATTGCCCCGTTGAGCACATGCTTTATTTCCTCTGCAGCACTAGCACGCCCTTTATTTGTGCAAAACAAATGAGGATGCTCATGGCAGTCAGAGAGACATCACTGTGTACTCGCAGTAGAGCATTACAGCGTTCGAGACGAGTGAATTATCCGCGGTAAAAATGGCCACGCCTGAGGGGTTTCTAAAGTGCGCACCACAGGACCTGCTGTGGCAGCGACATCATTCAGAATGAGCTGAGAAAAAAAAGGAAAGAACTACGGAAAGAAAAACAAGCCACGATTCACGATCTGTAAAGCAGGCGTGCATGTTGGCCTGATTTGGCAACACACACACACTCGCATCACACACTCATACTTGATGTCTTAGTCATCCTGAAAGGTTGCAGGCTGAGTGAGACACTGATACTTTTTCCTGCTGCTCTAGTAATATGATAACGCCATGCACCCAGTAAACGCAGTGCGTTATATACGAGTCCTGCGCCACACGCCACGCGCGAGGCATGTGCTCAAAGTCACGGATACACAACACACGGGATTTATCTTTGCTTTGTCTCTGTATATGTTTTACTTGCTCGTAACTGAATGATATGAAAATAGCTAACTGTCATTATGTTTACTGTAGCTAGCATTCTAGTCCCTGCCCTTTGAGCTCACAATGGTTGCTATGGTGACGTCTCGAAGGGCATTATTATTTCGCTCTGTTCGTGTAGTTAAAATGTTTTAAAAAGGTTTCACTTCCATGCACTGTCGCCTATAAATCACTCACTCCTGTGTGATTCCTTTTTCTTTGCCATTAGCAGAGTAAAAACGAAGTGTAAATATAGATCCACTTTTAACAGTACTTTTTTTTAATTCACTATCAACAGCCCACTTTTGTGGTATCCATGACTTCTCTGTCTATCCACCAGCTCATAGTTTATAGTGTCGTTTTTTTGTTTTTTTTTAAATATGTTAGAACCCATACATAGCAGTTGATGCTAAGTATAATCAACAACATAAAATACGTCTCTTCTTGGTAATTTTACCGACACTTTCAAGGAAAATGTTGACATTCCTCAGTTTTGTCTTGTTTTGCACTGTTTGTATAAAAAGACATAATGCTAGCTAGAACATTAGCTTACGGTTAGGTTATGCTCGGAGTTACATAGTGTTAAAGTACAAATCTAATTCAATAATACGTCTTTTTAGGAAAGCAGACCGTTTAAGTGCTAAGGAAATGGAAATATGGATGCCAAGCATAGCCTAGCTAGTGACAGAGGCGAAATTAATTAAAGCTAGCTACAACTCAAATATTACATTTTTATATACGTGGACAATATGAAAGCAGGGAGGCAGTGGAAACGTTGTCACGAACGCATTCCCGTAGCTGTGTTGGTAAATTACGAAGAAACACGTAGAAATTGGCAACGACGCCTCTGGAGTCTAGACTAGGAGTCTAGTCGTTTCAGACGTTTGACCTTGCTCTGACCTTGGCCCCGACTCTTCATCAGTTCACCTGCTGGTTACGATGCTGATTCCACATAAATCCTACAAACATTCAACTGTTCGTTACTGAGTACACATCGCACTAACGAGCGTCCCGGAAGATCGGCTAGACGGACATAATGCCTCCAGCACCTCGTGGCATTATAAACGACACTGTAACTACACTTAGCGTCAGCTCCTAACCAAACATCCATACAGAGGAACATCAACATTGTGTTTCAGCTAGAAAATCTTCCATAATGGTGACGGGGGAGTTGTTTAAACCGGGGATAACTTGTTTTAATGCAGCATTAGGATCAGGGGCATCGATTACATTATTGACTGGATCTACGTTATAGGCGTCCTGGTATAAAAGCAAAGAGAAGAAAAGAAAAAAGAAAAAAAAAAGGTTGCCATTGCCAGTGGGAAATAAGTATTTCTGGATGCAACAAGATTGAGATTTTGCATACACAAGAAGCAGTTTCGAAGTGCGCTGCTTTTTCAGCAGAAAGCCTGTCCCATTTGGAAAGCAGCACAGGGACGTCTGCTTTTTACGTTTACCTTTTCAGCCCTAAGAATAAGCCGCAGAGGGTCATTTCAGACAAAATCCTGGTCAGTGAGAAGAGAATTTTAATAAATATTGCGATTATATTGTGAATGGTGATGGAGATGCTCTGCCTCACATGGGCTCACTGTAAATCTTGTTTCATATTCTTGATAAAAATCCCAAATTATTAAAGTCCATAATTAATGAGAACCGATAACTGAACGAGATCTACTGCACTGCACAGCACCTACACATGGCAAGATCATCTGCACAGGATTAGGCATTAGGCTATTTTTTTTTTTTTTTTTGAGCAAAACTACACCGAAAGCCAAACTTATTTCTGATTATTACATACAACCACTGTCACTGTACAGTATTACGAAATTATGAAATGAGGCGCTCTTAGCTTAACGACGATTGCCAACCACAAAAACTAGAATGCAAATCCGTGATGAAGGTTTATGTTGAGATCAGGTTTGCGTATTGCGTAAGCACAGTTATATTCCTAGTGCAGTGGTCTCAAGGATTACAGTACGAAGACAAAAAAAAAAAAAACACTGGCAAACACCTACTTCTGTCTTTCTGATGAAATGTTTATCCATTTACGTTAATCTAAATTTCCTCCTATTGTGTTTGCATGCGTGTATCGGTTCGTCTCTTCTCTTTGAGTCTTGCGTGTCTAATAATTGGAGTAGCCAGTAAATCTATTAGGTTGGCTGCAAAAAACGTACGAAATTATTCAGCCTTGATGAAATGCAGCCTCTAATAAGCAGAGTAATTTGTTTAATGCCATCTCTCATTAAAATATATAACCCATGTCTGAACGTTGATCTGAATCAGTGTCCGCTAAACTGAGGTTCACCCTCGAGTTAAGGATTTCCATGGAGCACAGAAGACGTGTAGGGTTCAGTTCGGGTAGAGATACTGCAGTAGGTCGCATCGCTATCGCGCCTAGGATGCAGTTTATCAGCCTCTAATCCCTTGTCCTAGCTGATCCGTCCATTTTGCAACCTCTGACCATCGCAAACACTTTGGAGATCCTTTAAACCTGTGACTACTTCCCTTTTAGTCGTCTAGTAAATTCAGAGTGATTTAGCCCCGCCCCTCACTAGCTCCTCCAGCAGGTGCAGCCCCAGCTCCCACGTTGCTCCTCCTCCTGATCCCGCCCCCTCAGCGTGACCGTGTTGGCCGGCTGACTCAGAACCAGCGGCTTCTGCGACTTCAGCTTGTGCGCCACCGTCATGAAGATGGCCTCCACGTGGTCGCTGTCGTTGCTCTCTCCCTGCGGGCTCTTAGCTGACGTCTCGAACAGAGGCATGGAGTGGGCGTCTGCGAACTGCTGGGCCACCTCCGTGCTCACCTGAGCGGCGTGGCGCAGGTCGCATTTGTTGCCCACCAGGATCCGGGGCACCTCGTGGCCCAGCGCGTGCTGCCGGCACTCCTCGATCCACGCCGGGAGGTTGCGGAAACTCGCCGCGCTCGTCACGTCGTACACAAACACCACGGCGTGCACGTTTCTGTAGTAGTGCTGCACCATGCTCTTCCGGAAACGCTCCTGACCCGCCGTGTCCCACAGCTGGACCTGAAAGACAGGGAGAGCAAAACAAAATGAAAAAACTTGTGCGAAATACATTTCACACATCACCAAGTGCTCCAGCAGAACGCTATGTATCTGTGTGCCACAGTGTGAGGGGACTGTAAGTGTCTCACACAGACACACACACACACACACTTTAATATTCCTGACTGTTTGTTCATAACAATCTTCATCGTTCCAATAAATGTAACTTTCACGTGGCACACAGATACATACGCCAAACCTTAAAATTTGTTCTGCGCTCTTTATCGCACGCAGAAACGCAGGATATAATAAAATAGAACAGAACAAAGGAGAACAGGAAAGAACACAATAGAATAAAAGAGAATAAAATAACAGAAGAGCGTATCATGTAGAATAGAACAAAATAGAACTGATTGAACAGAATGTAATATAATATAATATAATATAATATAAAATCAAGCAAAATAGAATAGAACAGAATTGTAAGGAATAGAGAGAGAGAGAGAGAGAGAGAGAGAGAGAGAAAGAGAGAGAGAGAGCAGGCATAAAGGGGTGGTACAGAGAGAGTGAGTGAGTGGGTGGAAATTAGAGACAGAAATGGCAGAGAGTGAGTGTGAGAGTGGGAAAGACAGCAGAGAGAGTAGGCAAAGAGAGTGATTCTGTGTGAGAGGCAAAGAGAAAGAGATAGATAGAGACAGATAGAGAAAGAGAGTGAGGGAGAACGGGGGAGAAAGGGTAAAGAGTCTGTAGTGATAGAGAGGGAGGTGGAGGATATAACGATAGAGACAGAGGGTGAAAGAGGAAGAGGCTTCAGGCAGAGAGACAGATGGAGAGAACCAAAGTGGAAGAGAGGAAAAAAAAAAGTGAATATAGCAATCATATAGTGATGCAGAATGGAGAGAGAGAGAGAGAGAGAGAGAGAGAGAGAGAGAGAGAGACAGTGAGAGCATGTGTGTGTGTGTGTGTGAGTGTGTGTTAATAAGACTGAGAGATTCAGTGTCAGTTTTTCTCCTGTAATTTAAGCGGTGTAGCTCAGCAGGAGTTGAGAAAGCTGCAGGTGGAACGCGATGTAACAGGAAACGTTAGATTCTGTCTGCGAATGACAAGCTGATGAATCACATACAGCAGAACCAGAGACACAAAGTAATGCGTTGGGGGGAAAAAGTCAGATTTGATTAAGAATAAACAAATACCACCTTTTTTTTGTCATTTTCAATATCAGATACCTGATACCGATCCGATAGTAACCAAGCTGGGTCTCTATCAGTACCGACCCGATACCGACATCCCCACAGTAACCAAGCTGGGTCTCTATCAGTACCGACCCGATACCGACATCCCCACAGTAATCAAGCTGGGTCTCTATCAGTACCGACCCGATACCGACATCCTCACAGTAACCAAGCTGGGTCTCTATCAGTACCGAC
>CM075009.1:3624033-3651413 GCA_037576675.1 Pangasius sanitwongsei | reverse complement strand
GGTCTCTATCAGTACCGACCCGATACCGACATCCTCACAGTAACCAAGCTGGGTCTCTATCAGTACCGACCCGATACCGACATCCTCACAGTAACCAAGCTGGGTCTCTATCAGTACCGACCCGATACTGATACTGAAACCCTGAGTATCAGCCGATATCGATGCTCATGAGATTATTTTTTTATTCTTTAAAAATGGCTAAGCTTTTAAAACCACAGCTTTGTTTATTCAGTTAAACTCTTTTACACAAATATCACATATAATATATGGCAAATATAATAAAGTGTAAAGTATAAATATAATAAAAACCAATCCTAACAATAAATACAATCTCTTTATATGTAAACTTTCCAGCTCCAAAAAAAATCTTTTGCATTTGTTGCAGGATTTCCTTCTTTTTTAACAAATTTATTCTTTTTTTTTCCCTCTGGTATCTGATCCATCTTTTTTTTTTCTTTTTTTGCTGTTATCAGATCTCTGCTATCTCCGCTGCCAGGTTCTAAAAACACACGAGGCAGGATGGAGGCAGGATGGAGGCAGGATGGAGGCAGGCTTTAAGACAACCTGTCTCTGATCTTCACCTGAATTGCGTACAACATAAACATCATTAAGCCCCCGTCCCAGCCCTGATGCTGATACTACTATTTCTAGTTTGGATTTGAGATTGGACCAGTGAACATACTTAAATCTGACTTGACGCTGATTTTCATATCAGATCAAATACCAGATAACGATACTTTTTTTTTTTTTTTTTTTATCAGATTGTCGGATCCCTAGAATAAATGCTTTAGCTATCAGATGAATACTGTGACAGTGTGATGTGATGGCTCTGTGCTGCACAGATTAGATTATGTGTCAGATTAGTGTGTGTAATATGTAAAATAAATAAATAAATAAATAAATAAATAAATGTGCTTGATGGTTAATAGATGATGGTAAATAGGGCACCTGCAAAACAAATCACTGCATCAGACCTACGACTGAGGGTGACGTCACAGGCACAGCGACTGAGGGTGACGTCACAGGCACAGCGACTGGGGGTGACGTCATTGCCACAGCAATGTGGCTTCTGAAATGGCACGATAGATAAGATCCGATCTCTGCTCTCACCTTGATCTTTTCTCCGTCGATCTCGATGATCTTCTCCCGGAAGTCCACCCCGATGGTGGCCTCGGTCTTGTCCGGGAACTTGCCGGCGCAGAAGCGGTATGTGAGGCAGGTCTTTCCCACCCCGGAGTCTCCGATCACTATGATCTTAAAGATCCGAGTGCGGGGAGGAGGCAGTGTGGAGCAGGTCAGAGAGCTGCTGAACTCCAGAGAAGACTCCATATCTGCCATCGTCACTGTCTGTGTGTGTGTGTGTGTGTGTGTGTGTGTGTGTGTGTGTGTTTAATCAGAGATGATGATGAGCAGCAGCATGTATACAGATGCTCCAAGCCTACAGTAGCTAGCTGAGTCACTGTAACCCACAGCAACAAGCTAAAAGAAACCTAAGAAATTACAATCATTTATGCTTTCTGCTCGTTCTTGCACACAGGAATATCTGAAGCTCTCCTGCCCGGATTACACCCACTCCACATTGCTGACTTTCTTCCTCTCCCGCTCCCTCTCCCTCTTTCTCTTTCTCTTTCTCTCCTGCACCACCGCTGCTGCTGCTCTGTTTTGGTTTTCAGCCACGTACTGACCCAGCGCAAGATCTCGCGAGACTTTACTGTGTTTACAACGGAGATTGACATCACGCGGAAATCTCGCGAGGCTTTAAATAGCACAGTTTCTGTAATAAGCTGATAAACATATTACCCATACAGATCCTGTTTCTATTTTTATTTTTTATAAAATCTATAAATTTTATATAAATTTTGGGGTTTAACTTTTACTACATCCTGGAATCTTTATATTTATCTTTTCAAGTATTATTATTATTGTTGTTGTTATATTTATTATATATTTTAAAATAATTAAATTCATTATTAATACTATACTAATTAAAATAGTTTAAATAATTGATCATTTTTGAAAATCTTGAATGAAATTTTTAAATGAAAACCTTTTTTTTCCCCACTCATAATATATTCACTATACTCACTCACTCACTACAATAAACATTTTTTTTTGTTCTGTGGCTATTATTTCCTTTGTTAGACATATCATTAAAAAAACAGTTAATAAACCTTTAAAACAAGTCTACAGAGTGAAGTTTTTGAAGTAAATAAAATAATAGATTAAAAGTAAGAACAATGACAATATTTAAATAATTAGGACAATGCTGTTATACCATCACAATGATTTCAAGCAGAATAGGTCATTTTACACCGGTATTTTCATGCACTTGCCTTACAGGACACAATTTATTTTAATGAACCTCATCAATTTTGCAAGTAATTTTCAAGTAGCAGAATTCTCTACAGCATTTAAATGTACAAAACATGAACCTGACCCCCAATCCCCAACCTCAACCTGGTATTTATATACTGTCTCTAAAGATTTAAATGAGTTTTAACCGACTAAACAATTAAATGAGTAAAAAAAATGGAGTGAGCTGTTTTTGCTCGTGTTTGGTTTTTTCAGTTTTTTACCAGCCAGCAGTGCGATGACCCTTACCAAAGTCCAACTCAGGAGGAACTGAGTGTCCGAGGAGAATGCTGGTAAATCTGTTGATCCCAATCTGTTGATTTTTAAACATTTTATATTTAAATTCATTTTCTTTCTTTTTTTTTTAATATTAAACAAATGTTAAACATTGCTGAGGGCTGTGTGTGCTCTTTAGGTTTAGCATTTTTCATTTCATTAAAGATATGATAAGATATGCTGCATGTTTCAACATTCACAGCAATCTATTATATTATATTGTTACTTTTTTGCACTACTGTCATATCTGAGACTTTCACCTTAGAACTGTGTACTAGTCGGCGCTGCACTGTATCTCACTGTGCCTATTGTCCTGTTTTGGTAGTCATTGTAAGTCTTGTGCTGTCTGCACATGCACTTTATGTAGTAATGTGTAGTCTCCTGTAGTTCTGTGTTGTTTTATGTAGCACCATGGTCCTGGAGGAACGCTGTTTCATTTCACTGTGTACTAACGAGCTCTATATGGTTGAAATGACAATGAAGCCACTTGACATGACTTGACTTGATGTTTCTGGCCTAAAATTAACAGTATGCTCATATTGCAGTATTATTACTAAATCATTGGGCAAACCTGAGTCCTCTTCTCTTTGACACACAGGTACCATACAATGTAGAAGTGGAGCCTCCACCTCCAGGGCTGCAGATGGAGTTTGAGACCCTCTTCAGCGCTGAAGCTCTGCAGTTCCTGTCAGATCTGTGCTCCAGGTTCCAACCAGAGGTGGACAAGGTAAAGAAGGAAGGAAAAAAATGCATAATGTTGAGAGGAAGAGTGTTTTTTTGGGCTCCACATTCCAACTAATCAGCCGAGAATGAGTTCAGGTGTGTTGGGAGTAGGGAAAACTTCGGAGTGTATAGAATTCTTTATTTTTTTGTGCATCAGGTCCTGAAGATGAGAATCCTGCGGAAGGTTCAGCTGGATCTCACTGAAGAGCTGCCGGCTTTCATGGAGGACACGGCTCACATCCGGAATGATCCGTCCTGGAGAGTGAGTCCCGTCCCGGTCCGACTGCAGTGCAGACACGTGGACATCGGTGACCTTTCACCCTGTGACACGCCGCGACTCACGCAGGCCCTCAAATCAACAGCACAAGGAATACAAGTAATACACGATTAAAAATTCCTCTTCTGAGCTTTATTTCAATATTTTATTAGCTCAGGTGTGGGCTTCATGAGCAGAACTTACCCAGAAGCCATTTCCTTTTCTAAACACCAAACATATGAAGCTGTTTATAATGTAAAAATAATGCGTAATATTTCAGAACTACAAAGATGTTCTTTCTAAGACCCCCACTAACACTCAATCTTTTATTTGGGGGGGTTGGAGATCTTAATTGGTCTCCTAAACCTCCATGTAATTAGTATCCTGACTTCTTCATAACAGAAATGTCAATTTTTTCAGGTAGATTTTGACGATGGCAACTGCCCGACATACTACAATCAGATAAAAGGCATCTATAACGTCTATAGGGTTGTGCATAATCAGTTTCATGGTAAGTTTTTGCTACCTGATGCACTGTACACATTTTTTACATTTGCCAATAAATATGATATTCTGACTGGGTTGCTAGGGACTGAATTTTATGACAAAAGTATCTGAAAAAAAAAACTAAACTAAACTAAGTATTAAAATATTTAAAAAAAAATAAATGTTCCTGATTCAGAGAGCAGGAATTAAATCCAAAGTAATTTTTCAAAATTTAACTTACTACTTACTACACTTTTTATCTATCTTACCATTTTTTATTGTGAACTTTCAGAATATTTTGAATTAATACCGAATTCTTTTGTATCTTCTGGATTTTTTTTTACTTGTGTAGAAAAAGGCCCACATCTAAAATGCCTATTGGTCACCTCAAACAAGCCCCGCCCACTTCCGCTTCACTCAGCATGGTGGACAGATCTGGATCGAGCAGTATTATCCATAATTAAGCATGAAACTTGCAGGAATACATTGGTTAGCGAGCTAGACAACGAATTTGTGAGGTAGCTAACATTATTTATATTTAAGGGTCTGTTAATATGGACAAATTCCATTCCATTCAGAGAAGTGTCCTACAGTGACATGAGTATATTATTACTAGTTGAAGAATGGACTTTTAAGATGCATGCTTTCTTCTAAGGCTCTCCCAGTCATGTGTCAGGTGGCGGATACGGATGCAGGCGCAGGTACACTGAAGCTTTTTTAAGGAAGCTTGCAGGCAGATCCAAAAACGTGAGAGAAAAACCAGGTCAGCGAACAGGCGGAGGTCAGGAGATGTATGAACAGCATAAACTGGGTTAGGCAAAGAGCAAAGACGAGGAAACCAGAAACAAGATCAAAACCAGAAGGGACTATGACTAACAACTGGTACAAAAACACAGAGCACATACTTCGCTCTGACCTGAATGACTGTGAGACCTTGTATACTGTGGCTATGTGAGTCCCAGTGCTTGTAATCAGTAATCAGTTGAGTTTAAATGTGTGTGATGGGAATTTGAGTCCTTTGGCGGCCATGTTTGTAGGCCATGTGGTGTTATGGGTACTGTGGATGGACGCTGATTCTGGTGTAGACCTGCCATCATGAAAAATGTCCCAGAAGTCAGAAGCAAAGGAAAGAAATCCAGAAGCAAACTAAAAAAAAAAAAAAAAAAAAAATACACAAAACTTGCACAAAATAAGAAGCGGCTCCAGGATCCCCAAATCGATCTGAAGCTCGGGTTACTGTCTGTGTGTACTGTCTCATGTTCTCCTTGTCAGTGTGTGTTTCCTCTTGGGTTTCCTGCCACCTCCCAAAAATTTGCCAGTAGGTGGATTTGCTGCTATAAATTGCCCGTAGATGTGAAAGAGTGTGTGAATGTGTGTGTGATGAAGTGACGTCTCATCCAGGTTTTATTCCCATTTGACGCCCAGTATTCCTGGGATAGACTCCGGATCCACCATGGCCCTGACCAGGATAAAGCCCTTACTAAAGATGAATGAGAGAATGAATGAATTACAATTCAAGATTGCAACATCTATTTTAAAATTTTGATACTCGTCACAAAGTATGATTTCGCTCCTCCCTCTTCAACTAGATGCCCCGCCCATATCCGAGGCCCCGGTTCTTATGCTCCGCCCTCGTGCTTGGAACATGGTGGAGCACAACATGTTGGTAATAATGACAGATTTATTCTAGCACTGCTTATTTAATAACACAGTACCTAAAGGCTTTGTGTTCGAGTATCGTATCAGTCAGTATGTCTTGGAGTTGCGTTCGTGTCTCTGCAGGTAGATGGTCGGGAGGTTCCTGGTCCTCTCTTTGATTTTGGCTTGCTGATGTTCCATAATGCAAAGCTGCTGCTGGAGAACCAGAGCGGACCATTTTTCTACCTGTCCAAGGTCAGACTGAACCTTAGCAAAAAAATCTCAGTGTAGTAAAATTAAAGGCTTTATTTTTCATTAATTTTATATCATGGATACACATAAAGCATATTCTTTCAGCATAATGTGTATATGAATATGATCACTTCATATGAATATGATCACAAAGATCAGAAGAAATATATTAACTTTGTTTGTTTTATTGTGATGATTCTCTGGATTTGCGAAAACAACAGTGTAACTAGAGGAAATTATTCTGTACATACCGTATATTGTTTATATTCACCTGAAGCTGGAGCAGTGACCAGAGATACACGTTTGTACATAAAAATCTATAATGTTCTTTAGGTTGAGAGTTACCTGGAGGCCAGGTTGTGGAATCAGATTTTCCTCTGGACCGAGGACAGGGTAAGGACATTTGCGCTTTAAGAAATGTAAAGCATACATACATACTGAATCTGAGCAAAGTGGAGTAAAAAAAGTACAAAAATTAGAATTAAAATTTAGATACAAAAATAAAAAAAAATAATTAAAAAAAAAAAGGAAGTAATGTACGTAGTGATTCACCAAAATGGAAATCCTTGGCTAAAACCTCAAATCGGTTCACTCTGGACTGAACAGAGAAACGAAAACTGAAAAGATAAGTAAATGTTTTATTAATATTATTATTTGATTCTTGCTTTGTTGCATAAATTGCAAGGATTTATTTCCATTTGTTTTTCACAAAGCTTTTGACAATGGAAAACGATGCTCTGTTTTTACCCGGTCTGTAAAACCTGTAGTGGAAGAGGACTTTGGTGAAACACAGCAACTACTTCTATCAAAAATGATCAACATTTTTACTTTTGAAAGTCAGTTTTGGCCACTTTCACCAAAATTTGATGCATCCCTAATTTAGATGAAGAATATACAATAAAAGACATCATTCCCAGGGAAATGAGTGTAGAGCAATGTACATAAAAGCTGCCCCTTTTAGCACTGTATAGTATTGTGTACCTATAATGTGTGTTTGTGTGTGTGTGAGTGTGGGTGTGTCCCTAAAAGTATAGGGCCTTCAAAAACTGCTATTTTTTTATATAAAAAATGTAGCTTTAAAAAACAAATAATCAAATAAATAAAACCTTTAAAGAGCCAAAGTGTGTCCTTTTGTTTACTGAGTTCAAGGTTGGGGTTAGATTTGAGATTTTTAGCTGCATTAATAATTGTCAATGGAAGGATAGTAAGACAAATGTGTGTGTGTGTGTGTGTGTGTGTGTGTGACGCAGCTGGGCTTGCCAGTGGGCAGTATCAAGGCGACGGTGCTGATAGAGTGTGTACTGGCTACGTTTGAGATGGAGGAGATCCTGTACGAGCTCAGAGAGCACTCTGCCGGTCTGAACTGTGGCATCTGGGATTACTCTGCATCCTTCGTGAACAAATTTGGTGTGTACATTTGAGCACTGTAATGATGAATTTGAGTCGAGGTGCACCTGAGCGAAACGAACGCCTCTGATCTCTGCAGGTCATCGTGCTGAGTTCCTGCTCCCTGACCGCAGTAAGTATGTGAACATGGAGAAACGTTTCCTGCGCAGCTACATGGAGCTGCTGGTGCAGACGTGCCATCGCAGGGGGGCACTGGCCACCGGGGGCATGGCAGCGCTACTGCTACCCACACACACAGACAGCGCACTGTACAGGACTGTACTGAACACCGTCACCAGGCAAGAGGCAGCAGATCTGCTGCTGAATTCAATTAAATTCAGTCATTTAAAAGAGATTTGGAATTTAAACCAAGCATAGAGACAAGCACTTGAGGGTTAAGAGTCCAAGCCTTGACTCTTTGGTATTTCTGGGATGTGAGCTCATAACCTTCCAGTCAGCAGCACAAAACCTTAATATCTCATTTTTACTCAACATTATAATATTAATCTGATACTTATGATCTGATATGCCCATTGTGGCAGTTTTTGTCACATTTAAAGACATTTGAAGACATTAGCTTTAAATATTACTGACATTTGCTAGCGTCAGTTGTGGAGCTCTAAATGTAAATTTTTATTATTTTAGAGTTTTGTGAAAACTATGATGTGCCATATCTCAAAGACAGAACCTTATAACACCAAGGTCACAATATTGCTACTGTTACTGTATTCATGTCATGTGTACTGCTTTTCCTGGTTATTTCAGACTAAAGCTCCTGGAAATCAAAGCAGGAGTCGACGGCTTCATGGTGTATGACATGAACCTGATTGAGCCCATGCAAAAAGTAAACTCCATATCTCATATCAGACACAATGATGCTCTTGGATTTGAGAGTGAAACCTCGAATCAGTGACATTCAGCCACTCATCATTTATACGAAGGCCTTCTCTCTGTTTTTCCCTCACAGTTGTTCCAGCTTCACTGTACAGGGCAGAACCAGCTCCAGCAGCTACGGTATGACGTCAACGTGACCCCCGAAGATCTGCTCACTATGCCAGCGGTCAGTGCCCCCCCGGCCATTTTCAGTCTGTCATACTATGAGATATGAGACACTAGGTTAAAGCTAACATTACTAAAAATCCTTTATTGAATAGTAAATTGTCATGGAGGGTCCACAAAAACGTTACTAGGCGTCATAAAAAGGCACAGAAACGCATACACTTCAGATTCCAGAAATGATGAACACTCCCAAACTTACACAAACTCCACCCCTGATAATACTGTGTAAAATAAGGTCATTTGCTTTGTTTTAATTTACATCCTGGAACCTGATTGGCTCTTATAATTTATGATGTAATAATTAACTCAGATTTTCAAATGAGTTGTCACTGCAGTAACAACTTGAACACTCTCTCAGTTTGTGTACGTCATTTCTCACAAAAGGATTCATTAAAATAAATTTCGAGAGGTTTATGTTTAAAGACAGTTTAGTCTGGATTTCAGACTAAGTGCCCACGCACTTAAACCTGGTACCTACAATTTTATGTTTACCAAATTTTACTCCTCGCTTATCTCTGCTATAGGTTACATTCAGTCTGCTGCCATGTAGTGTATTAAACTTCTGTTATGATGTAGTAGGTGGTATTATGATGTACAGTAACGTCTCTCTGCAGGGTGGAGTAACATTGCATGGATTGAAGCACAACATCGCAGTTGGTGTGTTGTTCATTGAAGCGTGGCTCTCAGGTGAAAAAAAAAAACAAGCTTCAACAATTTCACACTCCATAAATGTTGCTAATGATAAATGGAAGCTTAAACACTCGATAGCGTTAGCATAATTTCCGAACTGAGAAAGAACCAGAGTCATATAGTATTTTTTAAAAAAATAGATTTCCGTCACTTTTGCTTCATGTTTTAAATCTTGTCTTGTTGATTTATACACCTTAATTTCTTTTTTTTTTATCTTGGTTGGAATGAAAATCTGCAGCCGCCCTTTGTCAATTCGATTCTCCTCTTCTGCTCTAATCCTTATTTTCTTTTAACTAAACATTTCATTTTGCACTTTTTATCACAACGAACACTTTTCACCCCCGAATCTTGTGTATTGATAGGTTTGGGTGTTGAGTTTTCTTTCTTTCATCTTCTTTTTTTTTTTTTTCTTTCATTTTTTGATGTCAAAACATTTACAAAATCATGCCAAAAAAAATGGCCAAGGACCTGCAGGTGCAGTAATAAAATACTAAAATATCTCCTACTTATAAACTTATAATTTGAGATTAATTTGAAGATTAAAATCTGCATGTTCAGCAGAAATTTTCTTGTTTCAATGAAGCACAAAAGAGAAGTACTTAACCTCTATTTTATTTTTTAACCATTAATATTTCTGATTAATTTTATAATATTAAATTATTCGTTTGTTTCTCTTAAATGGTACCCTTTTCATCAAAACTACAAGTTCTCTTTTCAGTTTCTTTTAACTTGGCGTAACTCCACTTAATGTACAATGATGATCTTTGTTGGTTTATGACTTAAAAAAAAAGGATATTTTAAAAGAAGTTCTTCGTCGACGTGTAAAAAAGTTTAATCAGAAACCCTTTCACAGACGCACACTCTTCAGCTTTGACTGTGTTTGTACCGTGTTTATTACTTTGTGCGTCAGGAAAAGGACATTTCTTCTTTAAGGGGCAGGTGGAAGATTCAGCTACTGCAGAAATCTCTCGATCTCAGGTGGGTGTAACATTTCTGTTGTTAACTGAACAGGAGATTTCATCACACCTGGATTTGACTTTGTCTCAACTGCTTCTCTGTGCTAATCTCTCCTTGGTTCAGGTGTGGCAGTGGATCAGACACAGGGTGAAACTGGAGGATGATGGGAAGACTGTGGTGACTCATGGGTTTGTCAGGAGCTTAACACAAGGCATGATGGGTGATCTGAGGGCAGCGACGTGCTGTCAGACACAAAGGTATATTAAATATCAATTCCTGACTTGCACTATGCTGCACATATTTTTGTAGACATGGTCAGTGGAATTTTTCATGTAGTGTAATCAAAATGTTTCCATGGAAACATCATTTGAAAATCAGAGCTATTTATTAGCATGAATTGATTCATCTTAAGCAAAGCACTTTATCCTGGTCACGGTGATATCAGTTTGATGTCAGTTTTTTCCTTAAATAAATCAAATAAAGTGTTTATTTCTTCATCTATCCTAAAACATATAGTGAGGAACGTGTGATTAGCGTAACCTACGTCATCATTTTTCGATTAAACTGCTCAAAATATCAAATTCTGTCAATGGCAAGCTTGAGGTCTGAAAGAGTCGACTCTTATCGATGAGCCAGGTTAAATGATTCGACTCGCTGAGAAGACTCGGAATTCTCATCACGAACGCCACGAGCCTCTTGACGTGCCTTTACTGACTGGTTATTATTATTATTATTATTATTATTATTATATTTTTATCACACGTGATTCTGCAGTGACCTATTCATAGTCAGACAATTTAAAGGCAGGCAAAAAAGTCACTGCACCTCAGTGGAAGATTACAAGATCATGTCTCTTAATGAATCAATACAGATAAATCATAATTTGACATGGTTAAAAATGTCACTTTCTATTTCATTTTGTCTTCAATGATATTCAGAATATCTGCTATTTATACTTTGTCTCTCCTCGTGAGCAGAGATGAAGAGAGATTAATCACAGCCGTGTCCATGTTTCTGGAGCTGGTACAAAAGAGTGATTTCCCAGAATTCCTCACGACCTACCTGTACCTGGACCACACGTTCCTGAGCGCTCAGTGTCAGCATGAAGAGAGAGGGATGGACAGATCTCACCGAGCCAGGCTTTAATCGCAATCATAACCCCGTGATACAACCTGATATATGCCTTATATACTGATGAATAGAATAAAGAAAGGAACATGGCGGTGCCCAGCATTAGGGATGTTTCTCTCTCCACATCCCCTACATTTAAAGCAGTCAATGACACACCAGTATGAATGAAGGCATATTCACACCAGGGACAGTATAAATAATATAAATAAGGTTTCAATTTAAGGTTTCATTTTTGGCATCCACATCAGATTACCTACAGTTCACAAACGTCTTAAAGTGGATTGTTTTGGATTTTTTGTAGATCTAAGCATAACCATATTGTCATTTGAAGAATACACAGAATCTTGTGAAGAAGTGAGAAGCAAGGCTGGGGCTGATTTCGTTCTAGCCCAGACTGTAGATCCATGTAGCCTATTAGGGACAGTCTCCATTTTGGGCTGATATACACTATATGGCCAAAAGTATGTGGACACCTGACCATCACACCCATATGTGCTTCTTCACCAAACTGTTGCCACAAAGTCAGAAGCACACAAGTGTATAGAATGTCTTTGTGTGCTGTAACATTACAGTTTCCCTTCACTGGAACTAAGAGGCTCAAACCTGTTCCAGCATGACGACGCCCCTGTGCACAAAGCGAGCTCCATGAAGACATGGTGTGTGAAGGTTGAGGTGGAAGAACTCGAGTGTCCTGCACAGAGCCCTGACCTCAACCCCACTGAACACCTTTGGGATGAACTGGAACACCGACTGTACCCCAGACCTCCTCACCCAACATCAGTGCCTGATCTCACTAATGCTCTTATGGCTGAATAAACATTAATCCTCACAGCCACGCTCCAACATCTAGTGGAAAGCCTTCCAGAGTGGAGTGGATCTTATTATAACAGCAAAGGGGGAATAAATCTGGACTGGGATGTTCAACGAGCTCACATGAGCATGTGATGGTCAGGTGTCCACAAACGTTTGGCCATATAGTGTATTTCAGCCCACTTCACTAGCACATCTGTAACACTATAACATCAGCAAAGATGGAGAAGGTGCATGTGGAATGAACACGAACGAGCTGGATTATTTACGCTATCATCCTTAAAATACCTTTGGAGGAAAAACTAAAAGTAGATATACTAAGTACGCTTTGTCCAATGAAAGTACAGATTACACCAAAGGACAGACAACAGAACTGTAAGGTTAGTTTGGTTTGAATGAAAGGTTTACAATGTTTATGTTTACGTGGGTTTGGTGTTTGGTATTTGGAGGAAAAATGACAAAGCCAGTAGAGCCTTACAAATCTAAAACTTAAAAAAAAAAAAAAATTGTAATCATGAATTCAGCTGCCTATCTGGCTTTAGGTGTAATACTTTGCCCCACGTCATTCTTATTACACCATCGATGAGACCTTGTGATATGATGCACTTCTCAACAATGATTGTTTCATTGTCGAGCTATTGATAGATTTTAGACTTTAGCCCTCGTATCTAATATCATGACCAGCCGTCACTGATTTAGACTCCCACACAGTACAGTGACGTAGATACGTCTACTGAAAACATTAATGATATAAAATAAACTCTCTTTCTGATTATGGAATGAAAATATTGTCTTGGCTACAGCTACTACAACTGAGAGGATCCAAAAGCTCCAAAATCAGAGGATACGAAAAACATGGTGATAAAGCAGTAATAAAAGCAAAATATGCAAATAAAGATGATTAGAAAACTATATATCATATTTTGAACAGGAGATAATTATATATATATATATAAAAAAAAGCCCTTTGTTACATAAATCTGTATTCTTTATTTTGTCCAAAGGGTGTGCAAACTTCTGCACTTTACTGTATATTATTTATGTCCTTTGAAATTCAATTCAGTTGTGTTTTATTTGTAAAGGTGTCAAATGAAGATCCCGACTTCAGACGGTGGTAAGGTTGGCAGGCTCTTTTCCTTGAAAATATGGCAGCAGATTTCGAAACCAATCGTTACAAAAAAATAAAGGAGGAGAGGGGGAGGGGGCACACAATTACGGGCACAGTAAAAGCTCAAAGAGCCATGACATCTAAAAAATTTGGAAGACGATGGAAGAATAACAAAGGCAGACGAAAAGAGAAGAAAGAGCCAGATGTCACAGTCTCTCTGTAGCAGCTGCGCAGGAAGTCCTCACTGGATCTGCAAGTCGTTCACACCCCGTTCACACCCCATCCCCCCCCCCCCCCCACACACCCACACCCACACCCCTTTACCTGCGCCCTGTCATAAGCTCCGCCCCTCACACTTGGCACATAATCACCTGACTCGAGAACTGCTCCTCTGTTCTGTTCTCTTTAACATTCTTTTATATAAATTACTCTTAAAAACAAGAAGCGGATGCACGTATCAGAAGAACATGACGTCGAGTCCATCAAAGCCGTCTTCATCTATGTTCTGTTCTCTCTGGAACTGGTTATTTTTTCTTTCGAGTAGTCATTAGCCATATTAATAATAAAAGTAAGAAAGAAAGAAAGAAAGAAAGCAAAAATCTAACGTAAAAACAGACGTTCCACGGTGCAGGACAGAGTCCCGGTCCGTTTTCTACAGTAGAGTCACATCTCAGGCATATTGAAATCCAAGCAAACAAACAAACCCAAACACACACTTTTTCCAAATGTCTCATATCTCGTTGGTCACGTCCTCGTGGTCTCCGGATGACAGGTCGCCGTTGGTGGTAACGGCAGCGTTGTCCTGGTAACCGGGCGGCATGAAGGCCAGGCAGTACGGGTAGAGGCCATGGCAGGAAGCACGGTATGACTCCAGAACTTTCTGCTGTTCTGAACCCAAGCTGCCACCCTTTAAGGCCTGTAACACCTCAGTGCACGTCTGACACACACACACACACACACACACACACACACAAAGACTGAGGTGAGCAGAGAATGAACACACATAAAGCAAACACATCATGTGACACAGGGGTGTAACGCATTGCCACTATCTGTACGTGTATCTGTTTAGTGCTCCAAATAGTCGTATCTGTATTCAGATTTAAACTCCAGATGTAGAAATGTCAGCACGGTGTGTGAATTCTGACTCGGACAGTTCCTCTACGTCAGCTACGGCACTTCAGTTCATAACTGGTCTCAACTATCCCTAATGTAACAGGAGCTAATTTTGTTGTATTATTGGTACCTTTATGGTTCTGCCGGTGAGAGACTTGTCCAGTGATGTAGCCAACTCAGCGGCTGTGCTCTCAGAGGAGGGATCCAGATACACCATCATCTTAGCACCTGCAGGACACACACACACACACATTAAACACATGAATATTGCACACATTAAACCTGAGGTTTCATAACAGGAAGAGCAGATCCCTCTACTGCACAGCACTGGGATACAGGCAGGGGTTCAAAGACCATGAGGATCACTACTGCAATATACAGAGGTGCCAACATATGAAAAGTCCGGCACTGATGTTGGGTGAGGAGGTCTGGGGTGCAGTCGGTGTTCCAGTTCATCCTAAAGGTGTTCAGTGGGGTTGAGGTCAGTGCTCTGTGCAGGACACGCGAGTTCTTCCACTCCAACCTTCACACACCATGTCTTCATGGAGCTCGCTTTGTGCACAGGGGCATCGTCATGCTGGAACAGGTTTGGGCCTCTTAGCTCCAGTGAAGGGAAACTGTAAAGCTACAGCATACAAAGACATTCTATACAATTGTGTGCTTCCAACTTTATGGAACACACGAATGCCAAATACTTGCCCTTTTGTCTTCTATTGGCTCACAAGAACGAGGTTCAGGATTTTACAGGTCAAGGTTCACCTAGGTAAAGATCCATCAGGTCCCACGTGCATTTGCCTTCAGTGACTTTCCTTTTCCATCGTGAGAATTTTATATATGTTTGTTCTGACCACTGCTTTAGCTGAAAATGGTGTGTGTGTACCTGCTAATCTGTGAGGTATGGAGCTGGAGTGCTTCCTCAGGAAGTTTTTGTTGTAGGTTTGGGGGTCACTCTCTCCAAAGAGACGCGTGATCTCCTGCTTGAGAACGGTGTGTACAGGCTGAGGCAAACTCTTGCTCTCAGCCACTGTCAATACACACACACACACACACACAAAAAACACTGCAAATTAATGAGGCTGTGAGACAGAGTGCACAATCATGAGTGTGTGGAGACCAAAAATATAGGACGCCGGTGTTTGTGTGTCTCTCTCTACACACCTCCTCTGAAGAATCGGATGAGGCACTGGTGCAGCCAGGGGTGGTCAGGGTCTAAAGCGTATGCTCTCTTCACTGACTGCAGCATCAGCAGATATTTTTCTGTGAACACACACACACACACACACACACACAGTGAGATAGAGAGATGAGATGAGATGAAGCAAATGAATAGCGCAATGCAGCAGGAGAGCAACATTAAACAAATGCAAAGCTATGCAAATTTGAGTGGGTGAGCGGTCAAAAAAGCAGCGTTTTTGTTGCATTTTTCTGGGTTTAACTTCAAGCTCCTGGCTGAGCATCAACTCAGCAGCTCGTCTGCTCACCTTTGCGGAAGTAGATCTCGAAGGCCAGGAGGTGCGTCTCGATTCTGTTCTTTACCAGGTTCTTCAGAGGAATCAGGAACTTCACCGCTTCTTCCAGGGGATTCTCGATCTGCCGAACCAAACACGGTCAGCAGGAATAAATCAGCACAAGGAGCTATCCGCAGGGACACGGCTGTAACCAAGCTACACAGGAAGCACTCCCTTCCAAATAAGGGATTGTGACAAATTGTGACGGACAAGCTCTCGTGTCTTACACAAGCGTGTGGCATGGATCTGCGACTGACGCGGAGACAGAGCGACATTTAAAATGAGACTTTCTAAAGCCAAATGCAGAAGTATGAGGTATGATGCCATAAAGTGACAAATAAGAACAAGTAGCTCCAGTGAATTCCTCGGAACGTTGTCCGTTGTCCTCAAAAATAAAAGAAAACAGACGGTCTTGTATTTTCTATTTATTTATTACAATATATCTGTAAAACTATAATGTGGATCACTAGGCCACTATCTACAATTAGGCTAAAATATGTTGCATGAAGAGCAACAAAGCAAGAAGTTGAACTCTTCTTGATTAAAAAGATCGAGTAGATATTTGGATAGGTATTTTTTTTTTTTTTAGGTATTTGGTTCAATGCTCTAAACTTTAAGAATTTCTGGAGAGGGGAGATACATTTCCATCACTCTTCAGCTCTATTTGGAGATTTCTATTTACCCATCCTTTAACTTCATTCATCATTAAAAGCAGAGTACAACGTTAAGCTTATGCCCTAATTACGTCCCTGTTGCCGTCACGTTTTCCTACAAACACACCTTTGCCAGTTTCTCAGGTATGAGCTCCTCTTTAGGTCCTCCGATCTCCTCCTCATCCTCCTCTTTTTTCTTCTTCTGGTTTTTCAGCTGTTTCTCCTTCTCCGCGTTCTTCTTCTCCTCCTCCAGCTGAGCTTTCTTCTGCGCTCGTCTCTGTTTGTTCCGCAGTTTCTTCATCTCCTTATCCGTCAAGTTGACTTCAGGGGACAAAATGATGGGACTTGTTATAAAACGCCATTCGATCCTCCGTGTAAAAAGTTTTCTTTGTCAATAATATTTTTAAATACTTAATAGTTAATCTTTTAAATATTACACATTTTGAATAAGTGATTTGCAAGATTAACAGATCTGGCTAGTTTCTTTGTCTCTGACTTGTTATTTTATTTATTCGTTTCACATATTTCTCAAAATTTCTCTCAAAATAAGCTATGCTGGTACAAGTAAAGCTGCTCTGGTCCGCCGCTTTTTCCTTAAAAGTCATGTTGAGAGGAATATTTCATATCAACACGTATGGTTGAGCTGACTGGGTTGAACTTTCCAAATTGTGATTCACCTCTCAGACAGGAGACCTCTAGACATTTACAAATCGCTCCTTAAACCTTTAATGTGTGTTTATTTACTGTTGTCTGTCTGCGACTCCTTGTTGTCGTCACACAGTGGGTTGTCGTGGAGATTGAGGTAGATCTGGATTGCGGTTTGTGCGGCTTTAAAGTAGAACGGGTGCATGCGCAGCACGTCCTCCAGCTTGAGCAGAGCCACGTAAGAGCGCAGGGTCATCTTCCTCATGCAGTACGTGTGGAAGTCAAACTGGTCATCTGTTATTTCTACAAAGTGCTGCAGACAGAAAGAGGGAGAAAATAAGTCTGATTTCTCAACGCGCCGTAATACTTTTATGGCCGAGTTTCCTGAATGCCACGTCGACTCACTCGCTCGATTTCATGGCACTTCTTGAGTGCTTCTCCGTATTTGTTCATGGCCTTGTACGCCAGAGCACATTCAGTCTGAAACCACATACACTGCATCTCGTTCAGGTTCTCCACTGCCGACGTGCCTTCCTGAAACACACACACAAACACACACACACACATTTTCATCACAGATCGCTCAAAGAAGACAGATCAGAAGACACGACTGGTCAGTGTAATCAGAGTGAACAGGGACTGACAAGCACTGAGGCCACGCCTCCTTCATCGTTACTGGCCACACAGTTTAGAAATAAACCACCACTTAAAACTGATTCCCCACTTTTCCCCTCACACACACTGTTTTAGCTCAGTGTTCCTGTCTTAATAATTACAATACGGCTGCACCGATTCTCACCCTTAACACACACTACGTGCACTAACCCGGGTAAATTTGGAGCACATCTCCTCGGCCTCTTTGATCAGTCCCGCCTTCAGCAGGTATTTGGCGCATTTGGAGTTGACGAAGCGATCTGCAGTGTCGAGTGCCTGAGCCTCATCCATCCAGCGTGCAGCTTCCTGAATATTTCCTGCATGCTAGAGACGAGACACAGAGCGATAAAGAGCAGCAGAAATAAGTGTTACAGGAAAAAAAAAAAAAGGCACCAAATCCTAAAATGTGTTTACCTGAGCTTAAAAAAAGAAAAATCACATTCAAAAAAACCCAAATATTGGTTCCTTTTCACTCTGGGTTTACTACATAGAGTATAAAAATTACATTTAGACCCTACATAGTGTAGTAAGCCTAATGTGTGTAATAAATATTTTTAATTAACTAGAAAATAATTGATATAAAAAATATCTTGTGACTGACATGCATTTATTTATACTCACTTTTCTACAAGTCATTTAGCCAAAAAGTTTAGAAAGCACATGTATATCAAATAAGTAAACACGTGACTGATTTTCACTTTGAATAAATATTATGGAAATTCTAACAGCGAAATGAATTCTGCAGCTCCAACATACAGTGACGTGAATAAATATTAATCAGAAAAGTAACCAATTCTGAAAGTACTGCAGCGATCCAGTCACATAGGAGGAGCTGTTCACTGGACAACCATAGCCTAAACACTCAACAACGCTTTGCTGTATGGAAGAGTGAAAAGCCATATACATTCCTATCAGGAGTTTGGCAAGAGGCATGTTGGAGATTCAGCAAAAATGTTCTCTGGACTCTCTGGCTTTGGCACAATGTGCTACATTTTCCAGAAAACAAAACACTGCTCATCTTCTTGAGATCAGAATCCCCACAGTGAAGCATGGTTGTGGTAGCATCATGCTGTGGGGATCCTTTTCATCAGCAGGACCTGAGGAAATCGGTCACGGTTGAGCGCAAGTCGAACAGAGCCAAATACAGCAATACATACGATCCGAGATGAAAACCTGATCCAGTCTGTGATTGACTTGAGATGGGGGCGGAGTTTACCCTAAGCCTAAGCAACTCTTCGCTGGAGGGGTTTAAAAAAAAAAAAAAAACAAGGACCTGAATGTTCTTTTCAATTCTTAGGTGTAACACTACACAATGTTCAAAGCACACTACACTAAATGCGCAGCTCATTAATGTTAACATCCGTATAATGCTTAACAAACGCATTATTACAGGTGTATGTGTGTGTGAGTTCTACCTTGTAGATCTTGGCCTTGATGAGGAAAAGCTCTATAAGTGTTGGAGTGCTTTCGATGGCTGTGTTGATGTACTCCAGGGCGACGACGTGTTGTCCAATATGATCAAAATGCTGCGCGAGGAAGTACTGAACCCACAGCAGGGTGGTGGGAGGCTCCGTTTTTCCGTCATCTACACATCACGCACATTATACAAGTTACTACTGACATCATGTACATTTGGTTTTGACTTTTCTTTAACCTTATTTACACATCATATAGTTTAACGTGTTGCCGTCCCCATCGACATCGTTGGCGTCAAGTTCTACTTGTTATGTTATGCTTCATTTGCGAGCCCTAATTTGACATTTTGAGACAAAGTTTAAACAAAAACCAAAGAAATGTATTTTTTAATTATACACTCACTGGCCACTTTAACCCTCGTGTGGTCTTAACATTATGTCTACTCCCTTTGTCCTAAGGGTCAAAAATGACCCGCCTTCACCAAACCCTTAAAATAAAGAGGCTTCATTGAATTTTAAACCCCAAATCTATTTTTCATGAAGAAACAATCTGTCATTCATCAGAAACTTTGTTAATCTCTGGGTTTTCCCTCTTCACAGTGCAGAAAGACTGCATTTACGCAGTGGACGCCACTCTTTTTCTTGGCTGGTAAACATATTGGTGGGACATTTTTGACCCCTATGACAACAGGGTTAATAGAAACACCTTTACACCCGCTCATTCATGCAATTATCCAGTCAGCCAATCATGTGACAGTGGCACGATGCATAAAATCATGCAGACGCAGGTCAAGAGCTTCAGGAGAAAAAAAAAAAAAAAGTGATCTCAGTGATTTTTAATCATGGCATGGCTGTCAGTGCCAGACAGGCTGGCTTAACTGTTTCACAAATTGTGGATCTCCTGGGATTTTCATGCACAACAATCTCTAGACTTTAGACAGAATGGTGCAAAAAAACACAAAACATCCAGTTAGTGGCAGGTCTTCGGGTGGAAATGCCTTGTTCATGACGGAGGTGAAAGGAGAATGATCAGAGTGGTTCGAGCTGACAGGAAGCCTACGGTAAATCAAATAACCACTCTTTACAACCGTGGTGAGGAGAAAAGCATCGCAGAACGCACATCACACTGAACCTTCAGGTGGACGGGATACAACAAGAGAAGAACACACTGGGTTTGACTCCTGTCAGGGAAGAACAGGAATCTACAGTGGGCACAGACTCACCTATACTGGCCCACATTAACTGAAGCTCTTGAGCTGTATGATTGTATACACTGCGCCGCTGCCACATGATTGGCTGAATGGAAAATTTCATGAATGAGCAGGTATACAGGTGTTCCTATTAAAGTGGTGTGTGTGTGTGTAATGCTTCTCAAATTCCACTGTTTTGCTCTGGTTGCTATGGTGATTTGAACATCTTCACTTGTTGAGAAGGAACCAACCGCAGCAAGGAGATGAGATTTGTCAGAGCTTGAAGAGACAGCGCATCTCAACGCTTTATCTTGACTGTTATGTCATTAATGTAAAGTAAAAACTTGTTTTGCTGCCTGTTATTATTCTGGTGAATTGCGCTTTTCTTTTTTGCATGTCAGCACACACACAGCTACAAGCCTGGCACATCTGTGTTTGTTTTGATATCTCCTGGTAACGGGAAAGAACATGTTTTGGTGTGGTCAGGTTGGTTCAGTCACAACTCGGGTAATGTGTGACCTTTAATCATTAGTGTGTGTTGCATACGTTACAGATTCCATAAAAATCTTTAATCCACAGATGCCCAGTCTTATAATTTAATAGTTTTATTGTGTGTTCCCACTGGCATGTTGATGACTTACCATTTTGGCTGAACATTCTGCAGCTTCTCAAACTCGCCTCATAGCTCATCACCATCTGCTCAATGACTGACACCTGCCATGAGACAAGTTACAAACATGATCATCCTCGACCTTCAGTCTCACACACACACACACACACACACACACTGTATAAGCATCCGTCTCCGTCTGCTTTTGTGGCCGTCTCACCTTCTCCTTGTCGTGATAGAGAGATTTCAGCGTAGTGAAAAGCGGAGGACATCCTTTACTGAAGTTCACCCTCAGGTAATGATCCAGACACTCCCTGAACTTCTCTCCTGAACAGATCCAGAGCAAAACAGACAGAAAAACAGAAGAAAGAGAGGCATCTGAATTATTGTGGCAGTCCATTTTCAACAAACTACAGTTTGCAATTTATGATCTATTACATTCCTTTATTTTAAGAAACTGTAGAATTATTATGAATGTAAACCTGCTGATTCCTATCGGTGCACTGGTTTAAGTATTAAGTAGTTTAAGTTTAAGTAGTATCCATGGGATTGTTAATCACACATCAAGGTGCATATTGTATCATCTCAGAAGACACACACCCCTAAAAATGACTAAATATTTTTTAAACCATTGAAAATGTTCTTGGTGAAAGCCTTTTAAGCGCAGATACAGAAAGGAGGACGAAAGAAACATGCTGAACATGAGACACTCACCTGTGAGGAAGTTGAGTGGCAGCCTCCTGGGCACTAAACCCTTAGGGAACTTCACCCAGACGTCCTCGTAGATCTGCTGCTTCTCCTCCACACTCCCTAAAAACACACACCCACACACACACACACACACAGTGTCAGGCCTCACAGTGAGGAGACTAATGTAATCAGTGTGTGTGGGGGGTTGTGTGTGTGTGTGTGTGTGTGTGTGTGTGTGTATTTGGACCTGGTTTCAGCGCTCTCTCCAGTCCCTGGTAGTAGCTCCAGTTCTCAGGGTTTCTCTCCTGCAGATGGCGATAAACCTCCGTGGCTTCACTGGCCCGATCCAACTCCAGCAACAACTCTCCTACATTACGTTTAATGAGAAAAATATAAATATATTTGAATTTATGTCACAGCCTTGTTGAATTTTCAGTTCTGATTCATCATAAGGCACTGTTTTTTGTTTTTTTTTTTTTAAATAATGTATATAATAAAATAAAATAATAATAAAATTATGAAAGTAGTGTAGCTGTCGTTCAAATCACAGGTTTACATTAAAACATTGTTTCTATAGTAACTAATTCATGAGGACTTGCATATCAGACGCTGCATATTTTAAAAGGTGTGTAATCGTTGAAATTTTCTGCGTGGAGATGTTTATTAGGCATTTATGGAAGGAGTCTTCAGTGTGAGCACTTTGTAACAGTCAGAGATGAAGTGGTAATTTTTCTGGTTTCTCGGTTACGTGACAAGCTGCATTTTTTTTTTTTTTTTGTCTTAAAAAGAAATTAAACCCACCTTTGGTCTCCTCCACAGCCAGTTTGTCGCAGATCTGTTTCTCGTAGCTGATCAGGTGATCGAGAGCCTCTTTGAAAAGTCCGGCCTCTCGCAGCACTTGATTCTGATACAGCAACAGCTCGCTGTACTCGTAGTCCACTTTATCTTGAGATGTCTGTAACAGAAAACCAACACGCACTATACATTAATATATAACCTCTAAACACACACACACACACTAGTATTTGCTGAACAGAAGATTCTGACGAGCTACAAAACTAGAAAGATGAAAATGAAGGTGGCATCAGCGGTATAATCTCCAAACCCTGCGTTCACTGAGACGAGATGCGATGATGCAGCCTGAAGTCCTGCATTTTTAATGACAGCTGTTGATTTACAGCAGCAGGAAGTGTTGCGATAGTGCAAGGTGATGCGATAATGCTGAACAGAGTTTAACTTTATGCAAATGAGAAGCAAAGCGACGGGGCAATGACCAACAGGAGTGAGGGACTGTACTTTGTTCATGTGTTTGTTCTTGGTCAAGATTTACTGATGCAACTTTGGGAAAAGGAAAAAAAAAAAAAAAAAAAAGAAATCTCTCATGTAGATGATCAGTTTCAGTCGTGTGTTAATGGATGTGTGTATATTTGCAACGTGCCTGCTGGGTTTTGCGAAACTCCTCCACGATTTTGGCTGCCATCTCGTAGTCCTGCAGCAGGTGATAGGCGATGGCGTAACCGATCCACGATGCTCTCTGAGCCGGCCGCAACTGCAGCAAATGGTACCTGGTCTCCTACAAGAAACACACACACACAGAGAGAGAGAGAGAGAGAGAGAGAAATTAGTTTTTGCACACCATCATGGCACCACACATTTCTCTTTAAAAAAAACACACACACACACACACACACACACACACTTGCTCCTTCTTTCTCTCTCTGCCTCACCCTGTATCCCTCGAGGTCCCTCATCTGGATCTGCAGCAGCGAGAGGTCTCGGAGGATTTGCAGGTTGTCTTTGTCCCATTTCAGAGCATTTCTGTAGCATTTAATAGCTTCGTCGTATTTCTTATCGGAGCGCTGCAGCAGACCGTACACGTGCCAGCCTGTGGGGGCGGAGTCAAGGACAGGAAACAACACACACACACCACCTCGACGAGGTAAATGTTCAGTGTTTTTTTTTTTTTTTTTTACTAAATGTTTATGTTAGTTCTTTTTAGAAATTACAAGCTGAAAAAAAATTTTATGACTTTCTGCAAATAATGTAATGCAGTTCCGCTACTAATAAAAAATGATCCCGCCCCGGCTTTGAGGAGGATACAGACGTGACTCTTCAGGTCGTTGCGGAGGCCTCTTCTGACCAGATCATACGCCTCTTCTTTTCTTCCCAGACAGTTCAGAGTCAGTCCCTTCATCGCCAGCGTCTCTGACAGCGAGACACAGAGACAGTGATATAACTCGGCACACAGCTCAAAATCAGGCTTAAACAATCACACAGAATTAAACCTTACCCCCATGCTCGGCAAATTTGGGGTTGGACAGGATCTGCTTGCAGAACTTCAGGCCATTTCTGTATTGCTTGTGTTCGTAACATCTCTAATGTACGAAAGAGAGAGAGACAGAGAGAGACTTAAATCATGACATACACAAATTGAAAAAACAATTATAAGTGATACTAGATATCTGTTACATATATCATATACGCTGTTGAACTCTCGATTCTGACTGGTCTAACGCGCTCTTTGAGGCAGTCGTGGCCTAAAGGTTAGAGAGTCGGACTTGTAACCTGAAGGTGGTGGGTTCGAGTCTCAGGTCCGGCAGGGATTGTAGGTGGGGGGAGTGAATGATCAGTGCTCTCCTCCACCCTCAATACCACGACTGAGGTGAGACCCTTGAGCAAGGCACCAAACCCCCAGCTGCTCAAAAAAGGCTGCCCACTGCTCCGGGTGGGTGTGTGTGTGTGTGTGGGTTAAATGCCCAGCACAAATTCCGAGTATGGGTCACCACACTTGGCTATACGTCACTTCACTTTACTAATACATCATTGTTTCCATAGTAACAGCTCATTCACAGGGACTTGCATGGCCCTCAATCTACATAATCTAAGCCTAATAATAAACAGGTTTTGAAAGTTTTATTTATTAAAAAAAAAAACACATAATCATTGATATGGTGATGCTTTCTATAAAGAGACTTATGGAAGGAGTCTCCAGTGTCAGAACTCTGTAACGGTATGTTTTCCGAAACAGGAAAGATTTCAGGACAGAGGAGTTTCCACTTCTCCTGTTTCTCTGTAACATGACAAGCTCCGTTTTCTTTTTAATCTTATTAACTTCAAGTCAGAGGAAAAAAAAAAAGTCTGATGTCTGAGTCTGATGAGGGAACGACTGTTCCACAACCAAACGCTCCAAATGTAACTATAAACAGATAAAAAGCATGTCATTCTGTAATAAATTGAAAATTGTGATGCCCAATCTCAGTGGTATAAGAGGAATAAAACACATCAGGACACGCTGTTATTGGCAAATAATCAACTTCTCCGCTTCACCACACCACCCCGTCGTTGATGATTTTCCTAAAACACTACACCTCCATGTGGTTTATTCCTTACTTATTTTCTGTTCTGATAAAATGCTTTTCTTCATACAACTATTTTTTGCATGTTCCCGTACAAACATTTCTTATTATTTCTTACTTCTTATTTTTAATTTAGTTATCTAAATACAGTCTACGGAGGCCAGATTTTCATGTCACTGCAAGTTATATTCTGTACATAACTGCATATGTGACAAATAAAAAAAAATCTTGAACTTGCCTTGATATGCAAATGATCAAGACCATCAATGAATATGCAAATTAGTGACGGCAAATCTGTGACGTCAAAACGACTTTCTAAGCATACATTAGCTACTTTTTTCCTATTATACAAAATAAACAGCATAATAATGTTTTTATTACATCCTAATATCATATTTTCTACCCTTATTTTTGCTATTTATGCCTTTTTTAGATTTAGATTAGACAAACTGCTTACATATTATAACAAAGTTACTAGACAAGCGTCAGGTAACTTAGCAACATGTCAGGGTTAGTTACAAGAATGTATACATATTTTTAAACACACACACACACACACACCTGTGGTTTTAATTCGGTATAATTTGTAAACATTAGAGCAACTCATAAAGTCTAATTGACCATGAAGAAGGTCTGTCACTATTTAAATTTTTGCTAACCTCATGGCTCAATTCCAATTTGCTCTCTAATGACTACATAGTGCAAATAATTAGGGCGTAAAGGGCGTATTTCATTCCCTATGTAGTGCACTGAAACAGGGAAGTACAAGTCATTTGCACTCCACCCCTTGACTCCTGCACTTACTTCATGTCGCTGTCTAAATAAGAAAAAGCACGCATTACTGCTGACTTTAGGTAAGGTTAACCGGGCTACTTAACGAGTCCTGAGATGCTAAGTCGCTCCTGAAGCTGTTAGTTTGCTCCAACATGCCATAACTTACCAATATTCTCTTAAAGAGAGCGTTCTCTTTGGGCGGCAGTGTGACTGAGGGCATGGCTGCTGTCACTGCTCTCTCTCTGCTACCGGCATTAATCAGAGCTGCAGCTCTGCTGAGATCACTGTCCCTCTCCCGGACTGGGTTCGGCTCAATTCCCCCTCAAACTTCACTGCCGTTTGGATCAGGAGTCTTCACGTGGTGACGGAACCAACATGGCGGCCTCGGCTTTTCTCCGGGACAACCCTCCGTCTGCGCATGCGCACCGGACAGAGCTTCTCTTCCGGGTAAAATCACACAGCTACACCGAAATGCATATTATTATTATTATTATTGTTATTATTGTTGATGTTGTTATTGTTGTTGTTGTTGCTGCTGCTGCTGTTATTATTATTGTTGTTGTTGTTGTTATTACTACTACTACTAGTAATAATAATAATAATAATAATAATAATATATCATGCACATTTACACTGGATTCTGACTGATGGATAGACTGATTTCAGACTCTGTCCTTGTATTGTATGTGCAATATCTCACATTATGTCACTTTTTGACTGCATACAATGTTTACAATGTTACCTTTTTTTTTTTTTTTTTTTTTACTTGCTTAGACCACATTAATAATTTTGCGCAGTCTGTTGTTTGTGCTCAGTGTTTAGAGTTTATTATTATTTTTACTTGTTCAGAGCACATTAATAATCTTTGCTACCTTTTGTACTACATAAGAGTTCATTTATCATCCCTGCACTGTGTCAGGGTAGGACTGCAGCTGTGGCACAAGAATGTCGCTGTATACAGATGCTCAAGACAATAAACTTAAAACTGAAACTAATCCTTTTTTTGTTATTTATTTTATAATGAACTTTATATTGTGTCTATAAATATAAATTCAAGTTATGTATAAAATTTATATTTATAATATTTATATGTGTCAGTTTTACTTTTTTTTACTTTCTACTGTGGTACCATCGTCATAAATATTACAAATTGTAAATAAATTCCATCATACATCTAATTTGTTATGATAAATGTACATAAAAACATAAATTATTCAAAATTCTCATTGTCAAGCGCAAACAATTTGGCAAATTAGGTTTCCTTTTCTAAACTGCAAAGATTACAGGAAAACGATATTTTTATATCATGAATCTCTCTAGAACTTTTACTCGGGTAATGAATATTACCATGAATATGACTTAAAACAGTATTTATGTCTTTTTCAATTTACTGGCAGACACTCTTATCCAGAGCGAAGTGCTTTGTAGTCTCCATTAAAAAACATATTTTAATGCTAGTACAAGTACACTATATGGCCAAAAGTATTTGGACCATCACACCCATATGTATTTCTTCCCCAAACTGCTGCCACAAAGTTGGAAGCACACAAGTGTATAGAATGTCTTTATATGCTGTAGGGTTACAGTTTCCCTTCACTGGAACTAAGAGGCCCAAACCTGTTCCAGCATGACGATGCCCCTGTGC
>CM075009.1:3580919-3623933 GCA_037576675.1 Pangasius sanitwongsei | reverse complement strand
CTGCACAGAGCCCTGACCTCAACCCCACTGAACACCTTTAGGATGAACTGGAACGCCGACTGCACCCCAGACCTCCTCACCAACATCAGTGCCTGATCTCACAAATGCTCTTGTGGCTGAATGAACACAAATCCTCACAGCCACGCTCCAACATCTAGTGGAAAGCCTTTCCAGAAGAGTGGAGCTTATTATAACAGCAAAGAGGGAATAAATCTGAAATGGGATGTTCAACACGAACATATTAGTGTGATGGTCAGGTGTCCGCAAACTTTTAGCCATATAGTGTATACCGACACCCATTGACCACTTTATCAGGTACCTACTAGGGCTGAGTGATATAATATTGTTATCATGAAATTTTGTCACAATACACTTTTCTGAGATATCATGGGTACTTTATAGTTTTTTTTATAAGCCATACACTGTAACCCTGATTGAAAGTAGCTGATTAGACGTTAATGTTTTGTACTGTTTTGTATCTTTAAAATTGTACTTAATTTTTTATTTGTCCTCCTTTGTGATGGTCAGGTATCCACAAACTTTTAGTGTAATTCAGGGTCTAAGAACAGTATTCAGATAAAACCCTGTTAGAGAGGAGCTGTAGTGTTTGTCTAAAGTAAATCACCGGACTTTTATTGCCAGAACAGCTTTAATTAATGAGGCTGGGAGCTGAATAGTTGGATTGTGTTGATGAATCTGTGTAAATGGGGTTCATGAAATGCAGATGAAAGTTACAGAACTACTGCTGTACATTATTCTGTCTTTTTTAGGTTAGTTAACTAATCCAGTTAGCTTTGAATGCATTACTTAAGGCTTTATAACTTAATACTTCTAATCTTTATCTTTTTTTGAAATAATGGCTGTTTTTTACTCGTTCTCTACATTATTTGAAATCTTAATCGATTGCTCTGTGTGTGTTTGTGTGTCCGTTCAGGCGAATTTAATCGAACGCTGATCTATTCGAGCAGCGCGTCCTCTTGCTTCTGTGTCAAAATGCCTCTCGGTCGGTTATTACTGCGAACTACAGCTTTAAATAAGAGTAAGTACTGATATGTGAGGAGTGTTTGGGCTTGGTACATTTGTACAAGATTGTTACCAAAGTAAAATGTTTGTAAATGTTTGCATTTGGTCATATGTAGCTAGCTGGGCCTGCATGGCTGACCTTAGTGTCTCCTGCACCTTATCTGTTAGCTTAGCTTAGCTTAGCTTATCTTAGCTTAGCTTACTCTAGGTGTTTGTGTATAAAAGACAATAAAACGTTTGTATTGTTCGATTGTCAATTCTGATTGGTCAGAAAGTGTTGATTTATTGTCTGTAACAGCAGCTCTGTCAGTAGTGCCGGCTCTAAGGCAAATCACAGGTTTATAATAACAAAGAAAATCACCTGATCATTAATATGATGACGTTTTCTGAAAGGAGACGTTTATTTAACGTCTCTGGAAGGAGTCTCCACTGTCAGGGCTTTGTAGCAGCCAGTAAATTTTCAGATCACACGTTTATAATGACAGAGAAGATCACCTGATCATTAATATGATGACGTTTTCTGTAAGGAGACGTTTATTTAACATCTCTGGAAGGAGTCTCCAGTGTCAGGGCTTTGTAGATTTCAGCACAGGAGTTTATGCTGTGGACAAGCTGCAGTTTTTTGTTTTAGAGAGAGAAAAGCGAGGCTGGTGAAGGAACCGCTGTTTAAAGCTGCTGTTAGAAGAAAATAATCATCCTCGGGGTGGCGACAGGAAGTCTGCTTCTCATCCGAACCCAAACGTTGATTATTTTCCTATAACAGTACGCCCCAAAGTGTTGTGTTCCTCACATATCATCTGTTGCAGATGTGCAGTCCTGCTATTTATTTACTTTATATTATCCAACATCATATTTGCTTGTCTTTTATTCACTCCTTTTTACATCGTATTCTTCTTCTTCTTCTTTTTTTTCTAATTGTGCCCGACTGCTTTGCTGTAGGATTTCTCCATCGTGCCTTTTATACTTTTCATCAAACTGTGATGTGACAGTAAATTTAAAATCAGATGTTTTTTTTTTTTTTTCTTCCAGCTGTGAGCAGAAATGCTTTCACTGCCACCAAGCCGGATCCTTCCAAACCGAACATGCTGCGAGTGGGTCTAGCCTTCGGGACCACAGCTGTCCTGTGGGCAATGGTAATCCTGACACAGTCACAGTCTCTCAGAGTGTAGGTTAGTTTAGGGTCAGGTTCAAGTTTATTGTCGTTGTCAGAGTACGAGTCCAGAGACAACGAAATGCAGTCAGCATCCAACCAGTAGTGCAAAGAGCAAGTAAGTGAAAATGAAGTAACAAGGTTAATAAATTAACTTGCAGTAAGTGCAGTAAGTTAACAGTGTACAGGTAAAGGTAAACAGTATGATGCCTACCGGTAATGCAATGAAGTTAAACGGAATAAATAAGAATTATGGTGCAGTTAGTTGAGATAAACAGTTTACAGGTAGAGATAAGCAGCACGATGCATGCAATCTGATGCAGTGGATAAAATGCAGATGTTCAAATCGCAATAATGTGCAAATGTTGTTGCTCCTCTTTCGGCTGCTCCCGTTAGGGGTTGCAGGATCATTGGTCCGCATATTTGATTTGGCACAGTTTTTACGCCGGAAAGAGAGAGAGCGCACTGCTGCACACAGGGTTGGTTTCCTGGCCGGGAATCGAACCCGGGCTGCAGCGCTGAGAGCGCCGTGGACTAACCACTAGTCCTCCAGGAACCCCAATAATGTGCAAATAACAGTCTGATATAAATAATAGTAATAATGACAGATAATGGCAATAATGTCTAATGCTAATGTTTAGTTATGAGGTGGAAGCTGGCAGCTAACGCTTAGAAGCTGAGCTTAGCATCAGTACAGCTGAAGGGAAAAAGCTGTTCATGAGGCTTTTTGTGCGACAACGCAGACTTCTGTAGCGTTTTCCTGATGGAAGACGCACAAACAGTCCATGGTGGGGACGGGAAGTGTCCTTGATTATACCTCTCAGACAAAGGAATGTAATGTTCTGAATGTAACGTAATATTTCTGAAAAATTGTTCATATTACAAATTTCACTGATATTCCTGTAAGTTATAAGCAGCTGAGAGTTACTGAAGGACCACAATAAAACAATACTTGCTCTCTGTTTTTTTTCATCAGCTCTTCAAAACACACCGGAGTGATGTGCAGGAATACAAAGCAAGAAACGGCCTGGAGTAATGGGTCGTGACGTGTAAGCACCACTCAGGCATAAGATCCTACCTTTCAGGCTACATTCACATCACAAGTGGCACAATCTGAGCAATAAGAGCTGCATAAACACACAAATCGGATCTTTCCGGCACAGGTTTGAGTCTGTCCTGAATCTGATGCCCAATACAGCCTTGTTCACTCAGAACAAATCATCTGACTAGCTTTTTAAATCCACATTAATAATGACATCTTAAAGCATTTAAGACTAACACATGAAGATAACATTTACGTCTTCGAGTATGATGATGTGATATTTCCCTCACCTAAAACATACGAATAGTTTTTAATAAAATGAAGAGTATTGGGCTGTTAAGACTTTGCGTCTCATCTTTGACTCATGTCGTGTACAGTATTTGCTCTATGTTGAGTAAATTTTCATTTAGAGACACAAGAAGTATTTTAATATTAAAATATGGAATTAGAAATTGTCAGTTACTGAAGATTGAGAGATAATAATAATAATGATATTGATAATAATGATGATGATAATGCAGCTGATCATTTTTTCTTTCTTCTTGCAGATTTTATTTTTCCTGTACCTGTGTGCTTCACTGCTTTGGTGTCCTCTATAGTCATGTGTAATAAAGATGTAAATGTGTTCATTATTTCTTTGTCTGTTGCACGTCATTACAGATATTTGAACTTTGGTGTAAAGGATTAGTGTTGGCAATATACAGGAGGCTGACAAATTAAAGGGGAAAATGCTGGGGGGGGGGGGCATTTACTAATTTTGCTCTCATGGTTTGGATCCACTTTTCCCTTTAGACTGAAATGTCACTGCAAATCAATACTGCAGTTCTCCTGACTGATCACCTTTATCCTGTGATGAAACATTTCTCTCCTCATGGGATAACTGAAAGATGAAAAATCTGTACAATATTATCATATCTGCCCTCTCTCTCATTTTTAACATCTTAGTGAGGTGTAAATCTTGTAGTGCGGCTCAGGGGTAAAGCAGATCTGGTGTAGATCAGTCCCAGATGAGAGTCCAGTGCGATTTTGGTAATTAACCTGCTTAAAGTCACCTTTCAGACAGGTTTTGTAGGCAGTGTATTCTGAGCTCCTGAAGTACACATACCCTGTGTTTGTAGGGTGCAGAATGGAAAAGCTCATGGCACCCTGGAGGTTTTCCTATAAACACACGTGAAGTTCAAGTACATATCATTACTATTATATTCAGTAAATTATAAAAAAAAAAAAAAACTCCAAAGATGGTGCTTCTGCAAGTTTTAGTTTTCACACTACATTTGAGCATTTTTCTTTAAATGATGTCATTTTAAAAACTCAAATTTTAAATTCTAATGAATGAATAAGTATAAGCAAATAGAAAACTGTGTATTAAACTGAAAAGAGTTAGAAATCGATTTTTACTGGAACAATCTAATTCTGATTTTAATGGGAAGAGGCCAAAAATGTTTTCACTTGAATTATGCACTTTATGCACCACATATGGAAGTTTTCCACTTAACACTAGCACTGTCTGAATCTTTTATCAGAAGGCGTAATGCTGCTAAACACCTTTAATAAAGCTCTTAAAGTTGCATTAGGATCTGAGCAGGTTTTCGCTTTGCTTATTTAACCGCTATGGTGTAACATTTTGGTTGGTCTATGGTATTAATAATGATAAAACTATAATACAATAGAAAAATCTGCACATGTTCAAGCTGCCTCGCGTGCAGCGAGAATCTCTGACCCTTTTGCTAATTAAATGAGGAGATAAAAGAGGTGTGTATAAAAGCAGAAATGAAATATTCTGTAGTGCAGGAAGGTGTACAGAACTTGAAATAACCCTGTAGTGGTTTTAGCTGATGTGTGTTGTATGATTGAGCAGTCCAGTGTGGTGCAGAACACACAGCTCACACAGCTACAGGTCACACTGAGAAGAGAACGTCCCATACTGGAGTTATTTAAGAGCAACTGGTCAAAGGACAAGAGTCTCAAATGTCTATATGTAGTAAGCAGAAAGATAAATGAACGCCTGTGTCATGTCATATTGGACATTCTGTACTGGGGATTTTGCACCATTGCCATAAGCATGATTTTTTTGTTTTTATTTTTTAATTTTTTTGTGAAACTGATGTTTTAGAGACCAGGACAATATTTTACACTGAGTTTTTAAAAGACTATTCATTTGAAGAGCAGCATAAACACCTGTAACCGCACAAACTTCGTCCCGATGCATTGTTCTGTCAAAGATTTATGAATCTGAATGTAAGATTTGGGTGCCTCAGTATGCTGCTGAATTACAGAATGGCTTCTCATGCAACTTTAAGTATCTTAATAACAAGTATCTTAATTAGTATCATCAGCATATAAAGATCCAGGAGTAAAAATTTGAACAAGAACAAGAAAATTAAAAAAAAAAAAGTAATAAAAAATTTATTATATAAAATTCTCTCTAAAATTGTATATCTATGTGATGTGTAAGAGCAGATTTGGACAGAAAAGAGAGAATTTTGTCTGTTTTACTGAACAACTACATTAAATGAAAACTTTTCATAAGTCACGTGGGATCGTCTGGACAAATCAGATGCCGCCGTCTCATCCGGGTATTTTCTGTCGTAGAAAACTTTAAAGCTAGATAGCTATCTAGCTAAAGGTGATTAAAACCATTAAACCGTATAAAACCTTTCTGTTTTCGTACATGTAAAACCAGAATATCGTCAAGGGGCATCGTGGCTGCCTGCTACAGACGAGTTAACTTGTTATTTAGCAAAGATTAGCAGAGCAAATGTTTATGGGACGTGTAAAAAAAAAATCACGATACGGTTCAGGAAAAAAAATATAGCAAGAATTATGGACACAACAAGGAAACTAAAATATATATTATATATATATTTATTGAAAAAATTAAAGAATTGTTTAAAAAAAAAAAAAAGACCGAAATGAATGAGGAATTCACTTCCGGAACGAGTGTGACGTAATGACGCCCTGCGTCAGACCATGTGGCTTGGATCACGTGTAAGAGTCGACTCTTTCGTCTCCCAAACGGTTCATTGCCATTTTTTATGTAACTCATACATAAAATACTATATTCTGACCAGTGCTTGTTCTTGTTTTTAAATTGGTTCATGCACCCGAACGTTTCAGTGGAAAGCTTTGGATTAAATTACAGCGCAATGAACGACTCTTAAATGCGAGTCGACTCTCAACGTTCACCTAAAAGATCCGGTTCAATGAGCCGACTCGTCACTACTGCTCTCACACCCCCTTTTCTCTACAGCTCTGCTCTGTCCGGGTCAGTTCCATTTGATCTGCTGTCGCTGACTGTGTTTCCTCGCTGCATTCCTCCTCCTGTGGCACTGAAAAGAAGAAGCCATGTATCTGTGCAGGGCGGCTTTGCAGAGATTTTCTCCTCTGGTCAGACACTCCATCACACACCGTGCAATCCTGCACAGAGATGGTGAGGGATTACATGCGTTTATGCTTTATATAACACATCTGATCTCGAAATTTCGACTGTCAAACATTAGAAGGTCATCACCATACTATGATAACAGCTACAAAAACCTTAACACTGGATGCACTAAGAGAGGAAAGTGGAGTGTGTGTGTGTGTGTGTTAGAATAAAAACAAGTGTGTGCATGTAAAGGGGAAGTGAAGGTCAGATCACTATATTCACAACATTTGCATGCTTATTAATGTATTAATCAAAGATTTTCATCATTTATTTGTTAAAGGGGGTTTAAATTGAACAACAATCTGTAATGCAGTGTTTATCTGTAGTTGGAGTTCAAGCAGAAAGGCAATGAGTGTCCTAAAGTACACAGTGTACTAACTGAGCACAAGGGGATTTATCTAGCAAAATACCTCCTGCCAAGTGCACATGGACACTGTTATTCACTTCAGGAGTGAATTTCTTACTCCAGCCTTTTTCTAATTTTACATTTTGTACTGTTTTGTAAGACTGTGAGCTGAGTCTTGTTTCTTACACAGTATGCATGCAAGATCAGGTGTGAAAACATGCCACAATACACCAAAGTTTTCTAGTTTCAGGGTTATTTTGGAGGTTTTTGTGCTTATAAGACATGTAGTGGTGAAATATTACATTTATGACCTTCGTTAGACCTGGGAGTGGGGGTTGGCTGGAAAAATGGCTGTGTGTGTGTGTGCGTGTGTGTGCGTGCGTGCGTGTGTGTGCGTTCACTCACGTGTGTGAAAGGTCTAAGTGTGTTCAAACTCACCAGTCCAAAAAAAAAAACTTCTTAAAACTCAGTCAGCTTTCAAAATGTCTTCCTACAACTCAGTGCACAAGATGATGATGTTATTATTTACTTAATTATTCATATATCAGAAAGTTGCCATTGATATGCAAATGAGCCATGTAACCACTCTTCACAATTCTTGATTCTGATTGGTCAGAATGTGTTGATTAATTTTCTTGACATTAGTTCTGGCTGTAATTCGGATCAGAGGTTTACATTTCTGCAATAACAGCTCATTTACAAGAACTTTACAAAGGAAGCTTTCTGTACGGAGACTTTTATTTAACATTTATGGAAGGAGTCTCCAGTGTCAGCGATTTGTGAAATAAGTTGTCCACCACAGGAAAGTCTTCAGAACAGATGATTTTATGCTTTTTCAGTTTCTCAGTAAAGTGACAATTTTTGTTTTTGTCTTATTAACTTCAAGAGAGACAAAAAGAGTCTGGTGAAGGAGCGATTGTTTATAGCTGCTATAACGTGAGCGATAACTTATTTTGCGGATCTTCAGCAACATTAAATGTAACTATAAACAGATTAAAAAGTGCGACTTTCTTTAAGAAATAAAAAATAAATTGTAAATATTGGTACATTTCTGTGGTGTAAGAGGAATAGACACTTTAGAACTTGAGAAGTTTCTCTTCAGGTGTTGATTATTTTCTTAAAACAGCACAGCCCGTTATGTTTCATTCCTTACATATAGCTTAGATGGTGTAATTAAGTTCGTGGTGAATTTTGGAGGGTTGTTTAAATTACATTAACCTTCTGATAAATTACCTCGTCACCTCTCATTAATGACTAACAGCAGAACATCCTCAAAAAACAGCTTCCCCCAGTTTAAAACCCAAAATGGGAGAACTGGTATAAAGCAACAGAACTTTGGAAAGCACGGATAGCAGGATTCGGTCTTTCCTCCGAAAACTGTGTTGGTTTAATCTGTTACCACATGCCATCTCTTAGACAAACACACACACACACTGTGTGTGTGTGTGTGTGTGTGTGTGTAGTACCCTTTGACTCCTGAAAGATTGCCAGAATAACCTGTAGAAATAAATCTTATGCTGAGATGCGTTTAATATCGAGCTGGGCAATATGACGATATATAACATCAATACTGTGATAGATTATGTTACAATGTACTTTCCTGTGATATTGTATGTATATCAATATCTTTTTGTAACCTTTTTTAAAAAAAAAACAACAATTTGGGTTTAAGACCTTTTATCTCTGAGGAGTGTGTTTATGTCTGATCACAGAATGGCTGTGTTTCAAATGTCATGTTGTGTACCTGATGTCTGTAGTGTAGTAACGTCTCAAAATGAGCACTTTGAACATTTTGCTCTAAACAGTCCAAACTGTCCAGAGCAAAAGTCTCCGCCCTTTCTGTTACAAAGCGCAAGCTGTGACTGTTGTAAGGAATTTTTTTTTTTTTTTGCGAAAAAAGTACTTTGTATTTCATGGACAAGCAAAAAAAAAAAAAACAAGAGGCAGCTCAGGACTTGCTTCTGAAAGAGCTTTGTACCTGGGGGGTGGGACAACGTGGGCTAGTTTTAACCTCTGAGGTCAACCCTATCGTCGTCAGAGCTGGAATCACAAAGCTTGCAGGCTGTATTCGAGTGTTTTTAACTCAGTAGTTTGTATAATCCACCCGTAAAGTTTCCAGTAATATTCTTCACATTTTTTATTTCTTACAGTCTTAACATTAACCAATCAATCAGCTCCACTGACTGGCCCATTGTTATAATGCCTGAAGGTATGATTCAGCAAAAAAAGGACATTTTTAGCACAGTTTTTGCAGTCTCAGGGTAGTGACACTGTTGTGTTGATGATACAGACGACATCTTTGTGATTATTGGCAAATTATTATGAGTACTTATGTATTCATTTAAGGATCATCAGATGAGCCTTTGTTTTTGGTACAAATGATTTTTTTCATCCTTTAAAAATACATAGAAAAGCCTCAGTTGATCTTTTGCAGGAGCTGACATGACTCATTCAACTTATGAGAACGTTAAATCGTCGATAACCGTAGGTCCGTACAACAAAGCACAAGCAGCACAATAAAAAATTTTCTCTCTCTTCAGTCGTTCCTCGGAGGCTCATGTCGTCGGTTCCTGGTGGCTCAGGAGAGAACCTGGTTTACGTAGTACTGTGTGGGGGAGCCTTAGCTGCTGCCGGGACTTATGTAAGTTCTTCAGCATTTCTGGCCTATGAGTATGAAATGCAGCTTTACTTGATTATGTAATGTGTTTTGATTCACAGGTATACTGGACGCTATCTACAGACAGCGCTCGTTTTACCGACCGCATTACAGAGATCGGGGCACGGCCCAAGAGCGAGTGGAAGCCCAAAGCATGGCCGCCAAAGAGTAAGTCCTCAGAGCGTAGCATTCGTCAACAAACCGGTCAGCTTACTCAAGGTTTAACGTGAGGGAGAGTAGTAGAGAGGTCACGTTTCTCTCCAGCAATACGTGTATTTTTAGCCCTGAAGGAAGATTCCTACTAAAATAGCCCTAGGTCTGAAACCACGACACCCTGTTCACTATATCGTGCACTATTTTGAGAACCAGTCTTTTTAAAGTGATATTAAGACGTACAAGTGCTGTATGACAGGAATGAACATATCAGCAGATTTCGTGTCCTGGATATTAGATTTAAATTTACAGTTGCCCAGACAAGTAGATTCAAAAACCAGGAAAAGAAAAAAAAAAAAAAAAAACACACTCTTCCTGACTTTCGCAAAACATATTTTTTTAATTTGGAGTTTTACTATAATGTGCTCCACATTAGTGAGAAAACCTCAATACTGTAATTATAGTGTTTATTGAACATTCATGGAAGGAGTCTCCAGCGTCAGCGCTTTGTAAAATTGGAAAGTCTTCAGGAATTTCAGGTTTCTCTGTAACATGACAAACTATTTTATTATTATTATTATTATTATTATTATTATTAATTTAAAGAGAGGCTGGTGAAGGAATGACTGTTTATAGCTGCTATAACGTAAGCGAGAACAGGAACTGACTAACTCCTGGACGTTCCGCAATATTAAATGTAACTATAAACGGGTAAAAAAAAGCATGACATGTTTTAATAAAATTAAAACTGTAATAAAAGAGGAATAAAAGACTATGTGCTGTTATAGGAAAATAATCCAGTTTGGCGTGGTAACTGTAACTCTGCTTTGTGTCAGGGCTACATCACACCACCCTGTCGTCGATTATTTTCCTATAACAGCACGACTCTGTTATGTTTTATTCTGTACATAAAGCACGGTTTGATGACACACATGCTGTTGTTTCAAACGCCTCTTAGATACAGCAATCTCCCGAACATGGCCTTATTCCTCTGTTATGGTTTTCTCAGGGTACAGACAGCAGTTAGGTCTCAGTCACAGCTCATTTCACTTCATTACCCTATTCCATTCCACTGACAAACATCTCTAAACACGCTGGATCTCCGCCAAACTACAATTACACCCTCTTATCTCCATTACAGTGAATATAGATCAGTGATGATATAGATAAGGAAGCCATTTAGCAGAGCCAGCGGTTTTGATTCAGGACCGTAAACGCTTTACGAGGATCAGGGATTTGTTCTGTAGGTTGTTATTTAAGACTCGCACCTTAAACACCTGAATAACACCGTGTACGATGTAAGCTTATTCCTTACACAGGGCCTTAAACTATATAACTGCATAAAATTAGTTCAGATGTACTAAATCACTGTTTATTAGTGGTTTGCTTTATGATTTGTGTTACACAGTGTTGTTTTAGAAATTGTGCATCACCTGGCTTTAAGGTAACACACCTGGGTTAGTAACAAAATATGCTTAAAATATTAAAGGAAGACAGTGGATTAAATATTTAAGCATTAAAACTTTTTTTTAATTCAGCACCAGTGACAAAGTAGATTTTTGAGGAAATAAATGTTGTTGGATTGATTTGCTCTGCGTCCTCACACACTTGATCATTACTTCTCAGAGTGGGGTGCGCTTTTTTTTTTTTCTTTTCTTTTTTTTACTTTTTGTTACAGTTGTGAAAATCACAACCCAGCAATATTAAATGTATCAAACCGCTAAATAACGTCAACTGGATTCTTTTTTTTTTTTTTTTTTTTTAATGTTAAATATGTCCCCGGATGCAAAAGGTTCGAGAGCCCCTGTAATTTCTGCATTGTCTGAATTCTGTTTGTTTTTCCACATTCTGAATGATAAGTTGGATTAAAACACACCCAGAGTCGACCACATTTGGCGTCCTTCCAAGCTGGCAGCATTCCTTACCCTTTCAGCGCAGGGCTGTGGTTCAATAACACGACAGCTCACATTTATTAGATGTCTGAATAGAAGTGTCATGCTTGAGTAGACTAGATTAATTAAAACGTCACTTTCGAGATCCATCACGGCAGTTCACTTTGCTAATGACCCTGAGAGAGAAATGTGCTGATAATCAACGTAGACCAGGACTTTTTTCTGTGAATTTTATTATTTTGTGCATTAGCACTTGAACTTCTGCGCTGTTGAATTCTCAATTCTGATTGGCCAGAAGGGGTTGATTAATTTTCTATAACAGCAGCTCTAACGGCTACAAGGCAAATCGCAGGTTTCTATTAATGCGCTCGTTCTAACACATTATCATATAAACAGATTTTTAAAAAAAATCAACATCTGTAATTGTTGATACAGTGAAGTTTTCAGTGAGGACACATTTATTTAACAGTTTTGGAAGGAGTCTCCAGTGTCAAAGGTTTTCCGCTCAGGAAGTTCTTCAGGATTCCTTCGGGAATTTGAGCTCTGAGGTTTCTCCTTTTTGTCTTGTTAACTTAGAGAGAGAAAAAACAGAGGCTAGTGAGGAAACGACTGCTACAGCGTAAGTGATAACTTGTTTGTAATGACTAATTACTTGCGGCAGTTTCACAATGTTAAGTGTAACTATAAACAGATAAAATGTACAAAGTGTGTTTCTTTAATAAATTGCAATCGTTGACAAATTGCTGTGGTGTAAGGGGATTCAAACAGCTGCTGGATTCAAACAGAGAAAAATAATCAACTTTGGGGTGGCAATAGGAACTCCGATCTCAGGAACGTTTTGCCAGACTGCACCGTTGTTAATGATTTTCCTGTAACAGTACGCCCCCAAGTGTTTTATTCCTTACACATCTATACACATTATTATGTGCCACCTTAGGGTACAGCTGTATATCCAATGCTGAAGTGTTGGTCTGTGTTTCTGAATTAATAACAAGTACAGAAGTCCAACTCGGTATGAAAAACTAAGTCACATGCACAAGTAGTTTCTGTCCTTTCTTTTCTAACTGTCTCTTTTCTGACTCTTTCCAGAAGATTAACTAACTGGGGCAGTCGAGACGCTGTGCTTGTAGCCGTCGGCTCTTTGGATCTGTCTCCCTTCCCTCTGCTGCACTGCTGCTACTAACTCCGAGTCCTGCTCTCTGTCCTGCTCTGTAATCTCCCTCACCCAAACCCCCTGTCTCTCTTCTCACTCTGTCTCGACTGACTGCTCGTAACTTGTTTCACTGGCTGTGCTTTTGAATTTCTTGTCGGGAAGCCGTGGAAAGTCACGTTTCCCATTTTCGTTTCATTAAAACTTGCAAAACAAAAAAGCGCCTCTGGTTCTGTCTGTGTGGTGTTGGACTTTTACAGACACGCTGATAGCTTTGAACGGATGGTACGGGTTAGCCAGACTACTGTTCCTGTCCTCTTTAACTTCCTCATGTCTCTTTCCACTTCTCGTTGCATCTTGCTTTATTTTCTCTTTCATTCCTTTTCTTCTATTTTATTCCCTTTTTTTTTTGCATGCCATCGTTTCCTGTATGCTGTGTATTGTAACTGGTTTTCAGTTTAATTAATGGATTTGCCTTGTGAGAAGATGAAGTGTGTATGAGAGCATGAGAGGTGAGAGGTTTGGGGAATTTACAGTTAAGTGAAAATCATTCAGAGCATGTTCAGATATGCAATGAACATTAACTTATATATACTTATACATATATACATATATACACACATATACACACATGAACATGCACACATTAACAACACACACACACATTGATGTGCCAGTTTATTGAATATACCCAGTATATGTGTAGTTTATACAAAAGTTTGCATCCCCCATAGATTTGGGGTGAATTGGTGGCTCAGTGGTTAAGGCTGTGGGCTAATCGTGAGTTCTAATCCAACCACGGCCCGAGCTGCCCCTGTTGGGTTCTTGAGCAAAATTTTTCCCATTTTCTCCCCCGGTTTTAATTTGGTTAACTGCAAATCTCCACCCACCAGCCAGCTCTCCCCTATCACACAACAGGGCAGAGTGACACAGAAAGCGCCGTCTGCCCTCTTCCGCATAGACAAGCTCATAGACACGCATGATTGGCTAGTGTCACTGTGATTGACAGGGGATTCCCAGTTTTCATCCCATAGCTCCCAGCTGTGGCAGTAGCTGCTATCGAACTCACGATCTTCTGACGACAGGGTGCACACTTTTCTGTTGTGCCGCTTGGGACAGCAAATTTTGCCTGAATTTTATCGAATAATTACAGATCAAATGTTTGTTACTGCAGAAAATTCCCTCACATTTGTCAAGCATTTGCACAGTATAACAAGATACATGTATATTGAAATGCTTTTGGCAGGGATAAGGTAAGTTTCATACATGTATTAATTAGAGAATATACAAAAACACACAGCACCATCATACCGACCAGCATAATCAGAATAAAATTTACCCACAATCACCAATTCACCCACAGTCTATGGGGGATGCAAACTTTTGCACTCAACTGTACCATTAATGTACATACTACACATATACTGGGTATATTCAATATACTCGGTAAGAATACAATATACTGTGTACGTAAGTGGGGAAAACAATGAGTAAATAAAGACAAAGTATTGCGCCGTAAAACTCCTATAAGCTAAAAATGAAATGTTGCTATATGGGATAAATATTATATTAAATGCAAAGGATTTAAAATATTAATATTGCAATTTGGAGGACTTAAAAGCTGCTCAGATGATAAGAAATAGGTCGGGGGCGGTTGAAGAATAGGTGCTTGAGTTGTTAGCTAATATTTATATCACATTCAGAAAGGGGGTGCAAACTTTTGAAATTATTATTATTTATTTATTTATTTATTTATTTTTATACACGATTTGACCATTTTGTTGCTGAAGGAATCTGTAAAACCAGCATGTCCTGATGATTAAAATGAATTTGCCCAAAGGGTGTGCAAACTTTTGCACTCAACCATAATTATTATATTTCTGTAGTCCTGTAACATTTAAGGTGCGGACTGGACGGAATGTTCCCATGTAATCTTGGAACTTTTACTCCCTTCTCTGCATGTGAAGATGCTGAGGAAGCAGAGGAGGTCGCAGAGGAAGTCGTCGAGGTAGCAGCCGAGGCTCCAGCTGAGGCAGACGCTGAAGAGGCAGCACCTGCGCCTGTAGAGCTCGTCACTGAAGCTAAAAAGGAGGAGCCGGCCTCTGTGGTGGAGACGGCTGCCGAGGTGGTTGCCGAGGCGGCAGAGGTGGTTGCCGAGGTGGCCGCCGTCGTCGAGGAGACAGCCGAAGAGGTGGCGGCAGTGGCTCACGAGGTGGAGAAGATAGCGGAGGAGGTGGAATCTGCAGCCAAGGAGCTGGAAACTCCCGCACTTCCTGTTGTGGAAGAAACAACCGCTGAGAGCAACGGTACGGAAGCAGCCTCACGGGAAGAGGCGATTACAGATTTGGCTAATACAGAAGCGTGAGGGGTGTTAGGGTACACACACACACACACACACACACACACACATACAGAGTAAAAAAGATATATAACAAGGACCTGGAGAAGAAGCAGAGTGACAACTTGCCTCCTAAATACACAAAAAGACAAAATAAATACGTAACAAGACACATTGCAATACAAACACTAGATGCATCTATGAGATGCAGTTAGCACAGATTTCAGCGTTTTGCAGTTATTTATTAGAGCTGGAGAGAAATCGTCTGTCTTTAAACAGAGTAGTGTATTAAGTTATATTCTGACTTAAAGGGAAACTCTACCATGAACGACTACCGTGTTACACTTAATTAACATAATTTATTTTCTAATGAAATTCTGAGTTTAAACTTCTTTCATCGACATATTGGTCTATTTTCACTTCACGGTTGCGTACGTTACCCACAATGCCATATGACTACCCGCTGTTAGTGCTGCCAGCAGGATTTAGCCCTCGCTTTGTCTCTTTAAGTAGAGAGCGATACAGCGGTGCTTTAGTCCTCTAGTCTGTCCAACTGTCTCCCCTCTTCTTCTATCTACACACTCTGCTCAAACAGATCAGCCTCTAAAGCTTCAACTTTCATGCTAATACTGCAATTAACACCATCGTGCTCCTTGTCTCATAGATCATAGCTAACTAGCTGAGCTCTCCCTTAAGAACTCAGTGTTGTATAACTGCATTGCATTATGGGACTTTGAGTCCAGTATTTGCACCAACGTCTCCACTACTTCTGTGCTGGATTTCTTACTAATGTGATACTGAACGTCGGTAGAAAATGTTTCTTTTTCGGAAAATAACAGCGAAATCTGATCTGTTATCTGTTATGTTTGAGAATGGGTTGAGTTTCCCTTTACGTTTCGCACGTTAATAAAGTTAACATGTTGTGTACAGTTCAGTTGACAGTCTTGAGATATGCTGGAAATATTCTTTAAACAACAAAAATCAATATTTTCTATTCTCCTACTGTTCAAACGAGAAGGCACTTCATTATTGACTGTGTTAAGCCACTTCAGGCACAATACCTCTAATTAATGAACTTACATTAATGAGTATGCTAATATCAGGAACCTTAGAAACCACTGTAGCCTTTGTGGTACCTGTGAAATGTGACCAAAAATCTCACCAGCAGTCTTTCCCCTCCTCTTCCTTGCCTTATCTGAGCCTGTTCTGTCCTTCGCCCTTCCAAATGCACGCTTAAACTCAACATTTGACTAGTTCACTGTTTACAAACCTGATCCAGGATCTTAAAAGTGCTAACCTTTAGCCTGCCTTACCTTCTTCACTTCTCTTAAAATGCATGCAGAAACCACACACTTGCTACATAAATTATGTTTTCATGTTGTATTGTAAAATTTTGTCATACTTTGTCTAAAATGTATTAAGGCTTTTCTGCCAGATATCACTCAGTTGTACACGCCACTATAATGTGAAAATTTAAATGCCCTAAAATCTGACTTTTTGCTCTCATGAGCCATAAATATAAACCAAAGGCTGTCAGCTGTGTGTCTGTGATCGTGTGCTTTGTTTTTTTTTCTTTTGCTTTTCTCTGAAAATATATACATGTAGTTATTACACTGTTACAATATAAACTGAATGCAAGTCGTAAGATCAACAACAAGCCAAAGTATTTCTGTTTTTCAAACTGCTATAGTCATGTACTCAGAGTGGTCAAGGGAATTCAAACGATTAATAAAGTGTTCCTAACTCTATGCTATGTTTTGTGTTCATTTCTGTTTCGGTTTCTGAAAACAAAGAACCCAACTTCCTGTGAGTGAATCCACGTGTTTTATACAGCAAGATTACAGTTTCATATACTATACTGTTGGACCTTTTTTCCCTCAATGGTGTGTGCATTTCTTAGTGATATTTGGCAGCAAAGTCTGGTATGTTGTGATATGTACTGTATATTGAAGTATTAGTCTGTTTTGCATGCTTGGGGGAATCTTTAAGCTGTTTGTGCATTTACTTACCACAAATAATCACTAGTTCGGGTTTTTTTCCTTTTAAATTTTTCCCTCTGCTTTGTCCGTCCTCTAAACTGCTCCTCAGATCTGTTGTAGGCTTTGTGCTATTGACGTCCGACAAAGGCCCTTCACACAGTCTTTACAGTCTTTACAGCAAAGTTTACGAGTATGATAGCTTCTACATTAGCTGCCTGTTCTTTGGCTTTTATAAAGTAAATGTCACTTTGAGTAACAAAATTATTTGATGATAAGACCAACTAGTGTATTCTCTCCAGGTTTGGCTCCAGTTGTCCCCTTAGTTGTTGAACGTTCAAAGTTCTTCTCATTGATCACCTTTATCCCATGATCAAGATGACCCACCACCATTCAAAGTGCATGAGGACCCATTGAATGGTTTAATGAGGATGAAAATTAGGTACATTGTATGTTATGGCCTTCACCCTCACGAGATCTCAACCCAAATTGGGAGATTTTGGGATGACGTGTTACACAGTGCTCTCTACCAACACTATCAAAACACCAGCTAAAGGGAATATTCTTTGGAAGTGTTAATCACTCCAGTTCCAGAGAGACTTGTAGAATCGTTGCCAAGACATACAGAAGCTGTTCTGATAGCATTTGGTGGCCCAAAACCTTACTGAGACACGTTATGTTGGTTTTTCATTTAATTGGTCATCCACTTCTAGGTTTAATTAACAAGAAACTACAGCAGTTTTAGTCATTTTAATCAGATATTCATCTTCCGAAACTCTCACTGCTTTACAAACACAGATGGTTGCTATTATAGTTTCTGAAACTCTGGTAGTGGTATTACATTTTCTTATAGAGTTTTCAGTATGAATAATGGAACAAAGGTGCAACTTAATCTGTTAGATACATGAGTTTACACTGTTTGGCAAACAGTATAAGCTCAGCTTGTCATTTTGTTTTGCAGTGACCCAGGATCATACAGAATTGGCTGCTGCTTCGATTGTGGATAAGACAGTAGTGGTTCCTGTCACAGAGACTACAGCTGAAGTTGAGCTAGAAAAGCCCGTGGAAGCCCTTGTTGCACCTGTTGCTGAAGAAGCACCATTTGCCCTTGTAGTAGAAGTGACACCAGTAGTCAAGGATGAGCCAGTTGCCTCCGCAGTCGAGGAAGCTGCTGTTTCCCCAGTAGTTGAGGAGGTGCCAGTTGCACCAGCAGTTGAGGAAGTTGATGTTGCCCCAGTAGTCGAGGAGGTACCACCTGCACCAGAAGTAGAGGAAGTTGATGTTGCTCCAGTAGTCGAGGAGGTACCAGCTGCACCAGAAGTAGAGGAAGTTGATGTTGCTCCAGTAGTCGAGGAGGTACCAGCTGCACCAGAAGTAGAGGAAGCCACTGTTTCCCCAATAGTTGAAGAAGTACCAGTTGCAGCACAAGTAGAGGAAGCTGCTGTTGCCTCAGTAATTGAGGAGGTACCAGTTACCCTTGTGGTAGAGGAAGCTGCCGTAGCCCCAGAGGTTGAGGAGGTACCAGTTGCAGAGGAAGAAACATCAGTCGCCACAGCAGCAACTGAAGAGGTACCAGTCTCCTCAATAACAGAAGTTGTGGTAATGGCCTCAGAAATTCCAGCTGTCCCAGAAGCTACTGAGGTCCCAGTGGTCACAGGAAGTTCAGAAGTGGTTGCAGAAAGTGTTGTTGAAGATGCAGCAAATCCGGTTGTGGCAGCAAGTGAGGATGAGCTCTCAGTAGAAGGTCAGGTGGTGGAAGAGGTGACTGCTTCAGCTGAAACCACAGCACCCCCTGCTGCTCTGGAGGAGCCAGAGTCTAAGCATGAATATGTGGTAGTCGTGTTGGAGGGAGCCCCCAAAACAGACAAGAAGCTTAAGGTTCTGGGCGTTTCCCCTATGAGTGGTAGGATCATCCCAGCTCCAGAGGATGAGGAGCCAGCAGGACAGGTATCAGGTAATCAGCTTTAACATCACAATGTTCTCATTCACTTTATAGCCCAGGCAATGATAAAGTTTTGTTTTAAATGTATATGCAACATCAGCAAGAAAGGTACGAAACTGTAATGTATTAAATTATTAATATTTCATTGGATTATTTAAAAAAAAAAACTACACACATGTACTCACATGTATGATGGTGTATATTTCACCAGAAAAAAATCTAAATATTAAGAAAAATTGATGTCACTATCTGGCTTTAAGACCTATGGACCAGTGTGTGAAATAATGGACATACCTCCTTCAAGTGCTGAGAAAAAGTCAGTTAATGCAAAAAAGAAAAATAAGTCATATGCTGTGCAAATAACATCAGTAACCAACGGAATCTCAGGAAATATTTTTAACAATATAAGATTCAGTATAATGTGGTTTAAATGTACCTACCTAAAAAATAAAATATTTATATAAATAATTCTCAATTTGTTTTCATGTGTTGTTGTATGAAAATTATACATGTAAAATATCCAAAATTGAGACATACATAAAATCAAGTTTTAGTGTAAAACTGTACTGTTTGGAAAGTCAGAAGTTTGATGATAAATTAATTTCTCCCCCAACAGGGCAAGCGCCGCCTGCTTAAGATGCAGATGCTCTGATATGAGGGTTAATAAGGTAAATCCTTATTATTTTTAATCATTTTGTTTTCAATTTGTTTTTTATCCAGATGGAGTTAAATATATACACCCTACTCTGGTGCCTTTTCCTATTTAACCAAAATTGGTGTACCATAGAGAATGGTGTATTGTGCAGACGTTCATTACTCTGTCGTTGTGATTGTTGTCATGAGCTCCATATCAAATCACACACTATGACCTTACATTTTAAAGTATTTGCTAATCTAGAAGATCCAGAAAATTAGTACATTTAGAACGTAGCTTTAGTTTGGTTAGTCATTTGCGCCCAATGCATTACTTCATACCACCTATTGTTTACGTTAGTACTGAACCATGAGCATGTGTCACATCGATTATATATTTAGGGTAAGATAGTATTTCAGTTCTTGTCAATTTCATCGTCCTTGTAGCTCCAGTGCCAAACTAAATAAGCAGACATCTTGTTGATGAGCTACGTTTCTGTAAAGTGAGATATGTGAATGTCTCTCTCTCTCTTTCTCTCTTTCTCTCTGTCACACACCAGAAGTCCTGTTATAGTTCACCTGTTCCTTGATGAAGACTAAGAGATGTGCCTTCCTCCATTTTAACCCCCATCTGTCATTTAGACCTCGCTTTCAGTTCGGATGGATTCACCTGCATGGATTTGGCCCTGACAGAGACATCAGAACCTCTTCATATGATACGACTTTATTCTGTTTGCTTACATTTCACGAGCCGTTACTGAAACATGTTTACTTCTATACATACACTACTTTCTTACAACACACTTTCTTTACAATACACAGTAGAGCACAGGTTTCCAGCGCTGATCCTGGAGGACGTCCTGTGCTGCACACACCTGATTCAACTAATCAGCTAATTAACAGCCCTTCCTGAGTTGATGTGTGTGTGTGTGTGTGTGTGTGTGTGCGCGCGCGCGCGTGTGTTAGAGCAGGGAAACCATTACAGTGTGAAGGACCAGGGTTAAGAACCTGCAGTAGAAGACTGATGTTTGATATTTATCCTCTTACCTGTTATTTCATCAGTTTTCACACGGTGTAACTTTATACCTCCTGGATAAACGTGGCTTTCTTGATACGTATGATGTGAGATGCTCACAGATTCTCAATTTCTTCAAGTCTTTTCCTAACCACTGCACTGTGGATGGAGTTTATTTTCTACCTCAAGCCTCACTAAAGCTAGCTGCTGCCATGGTAACGTTTTCAAGCCAACCCACGAGCACGCTTACAACTTCCAAACATATATCTTTGGCACCTATCTTCTATATCAATCAAAGATTTTCCTTAGTCCTCAGGTCCTGATTTTTATATGAAACTCAACTTGTATAGTATTAAGGAAATTTGTAAGCGTGGCTGGAATTGGCGACTGATCCTTACCGGCATTTGTGCGTTACGACTTGTTTCTACCTCACCTCAAAGGAAACCTCCACCCTGAAACACATTAAATATGTTTATATTAAAAGATCTTGTGATATGTTAAACATTTCTGGTGCTGATTTGTTGGTTGGTGCTGTTTTTTTTCCATTGTCCTTGGCTGCGTGTTGCTCTGACGTCACAGGGTGACATTGTTATTGCTTGCACAATACAAGCTGATCTGTTTGAGCAGAGTGTACAGACGAGGAGGTGAGAGAGCTGGACAGACTGAAGGACTAAAGCGCCGCTGCATCGCTCTCTTTAAATAGAGATGAAGCGAGGGCTAAATCCCACTGCCACCACAATCAGCGGGTAGACAGAAGGCATTGTGGGTAATGTAGGAAACCGTGAAGTGGAAATAGACCAACTTGTCAGTGAACGACGTTTGAACTAAAAAAAAAAAAAAGAAAAAAAGTCAATTCAGAATTTTATTGCAAAATAAATCTTGGCTGATGTTGAAGATCACACAATTATTAAAGATTAATATGCAACTCGTTCAGGGCGGAGTTTTCCTTTAGTCCTTCACGTTTACAAGTTTCTCCTAAGTACAAGACTACTTTTAGTATTCCTTTTTTTTTGCAACCAGCACAACTATCCTCTGTACTGCGTGAACATAATCTGTGACATTTCCTCTGTTTTTGTATTTTTATAGTATGGACTGAGCTTGTATTATCTACAAATGTGAATCTCCAATCTGTGAAAATCCTCCCAGGAATACAAAATCATTATTTTTTTACCATTTTACACAGAAGTCTAGCTGGTGAAGTATGTGGCTAAGTGGCTACATGTGGGTTTATTACTCATTTACCAAGGATTCAGCTTTACAGAGTTATGGATATGAGATTTTATAGATAGCTCATTAATAATAAAGTCTGTCATAGCCAAATTACAGCTGTTTAAAGACTTATAGTAAAGCTTTTCTAATTAACACAGATCTGTTTCATTTGTTTAATTAGTTTTTTTTTTTTTTTTAATTTCTGTATCTGTTTAAAAAGGGGCTAGTAAACTGAATGTAACCTTTACTTATGCAGAGGGAGGTTTTGGGTTTTTTTTTTTTTAAGTGTTTCTCACATAAGGTTTTTTTTTTTTTAATGTTTGAGGGTTTCATATGTTGTGTTGATTCCTTGCTGTCCTGAAGTGCAGCGTGTGTGCATCACTGGTGATTATTTGTAAATGTGACCTTTACCTGATGTCAGAAATAAAAAAGGAATCAAATGAAAAATCGTGTTGTTAATATACTTTAGTGTGATTTATTTCTCACATCAATGTTTCCTTATAAATTGAATCGTATCGTAGCAGATTCTGTTGTATCGTCAAATATCGATTTGTTTCCTTATAAACCGAAAATGAATGTACTGTAGTGGATCCGGTGGTATTGTCAAATATCGTATCGTTTCCGTATGAATCGAATCGTATTGTAGCAGATTCAAAACTAATGTATTGTAGTGGATTCAGAGGTTTCGTCAAATATCAACTTGTTTCGTAGCAGATGCCGTGATCGTAGCAGATCAAATATCCATTTGTTTCCTTATGAATAAATAAATGAATCGTATCGTAGCAGATTCAGTTGTATTGTCAAATATTGACTCGTTTGCCTTATGAATCAAAAATGAATCATATTGTAGCAGATTCAGGTGTATGTTCAAATATTGACTCGTCGTTCAAATCTAATCGTATCGTAGCAGATTCTGTTGTATCGTCAAATATCGATTGTTTTGAGGAATCAAAAACTAATGTATTGTAGCGGATTCTGTGGTATTGTCAAATATCGTATCGTTTCCTTATGAATCGAATCGTATCGTAGCTGATTCAGTTGTATTGTCAAATATCGACTTGCCTTATTAATCAAAAACGAATCATGTATCAGATTCAGTTGTATCGTCAAATCTCGACTTGTTGCTTTATGAATCAAAACGAATCATATCCTGGCAGACTCAGTTGTATCGCCAAATATCGAGTTGCCTTATGAATCAAAAACGGATGTATTGTAGTGGATTCGGTGGTATTGTCAAATATCGTATCGTAGCAGACTCATTTGTATCGTCAAATCTCGACTCGCGTTATGGTTTGAAATCGCATCGCTTCGATGAAAGTCAGCGGTGTCGCCGAATACCAGATCATTTTTTATTATGAATCGAAATTGCGCCGTATCCCGTCGCAGCAGCTTCAGTGGTATCGTCAAATACAGAATCGTTGCCTTACGGATCGAAATCGCGTCTCAGCGTGAGGAAGTCTGAGGTTTACGCCTCTCTCTACGTGCGCCGTGATCTCTGTGGGAGAAATGATAGGAGAAAAGCCTCTGATGTCTGTTCATCAATGCGCTAAATATTCATCAACACGTTCCGACCAGTCGTGTGAATTTATCCTGAGGTCGTCATGCGCGTCGTGGGTGACGTCAGGGATCGCGGTGACGTCACGCGCGGTGTTTGTCAGCGGCTCAGAGGGGCTTCACTTCACTTCACTTCTCATCAGCAGAGAGAGAAAGAGAGAAACCGGGGATTAAAGACAAACAAACAAACAAACACGGTACCGCAGTGTGCTGAAACAGTACTGGATTTATTTAAGCGGAGTTCTGCTGCCTTTGTTTCGTCGCACGTCCTAAATTTGGGACGAGTGTAAACTTTTAACTACGACAGTCTGATCGTAGTGAGCGGTTAGCAACGCTGCTAGCAGGGCTAACTGTTTATTTACGTAGCCGCGTCGCTGTTAGCGGGGTTTTGCTAAGAGCTTGACATGTCTGTGAAAGCTAGCAAAGCATTTTAAACTGGAACAACAAATTAAAAAGGAGCTGCTGGATTAAACCCAATAAGAGGTGAGAACCTGGAGTGTGTGTGTGTGTGTGTGTGAGAGACACAAAACAAGTCATTTATTGCTCAAGAGCTCCATGTTTTCTGCTGAACTGACAGCAGGGCATTAAGTTGTAGCTTAGCTGCTTAGCATTAGCCGCTGGCCTGCTAATGCTGTTTGTATGCTAACTGCTTAGTTCGGGTTTCATTCCGTTTCTGCAACCTCACCTTCTCCTGAATTCCTTATAATTAAAAAAACACACGTATATATACATATGTATGCATGTATTATAAATATTAATATATATATCTTGCAAGCTAGCTAGCACGTTTGTACCATTTCACAGCGTTTAATAGGAAAGCTAGCTCGATGTTTGATTGCTAGCAACTTCATACTTCATAAAGCTGTCACGATTCAGCTTTAACTTTCAGCACAAGCTCTTAAATGAGCACTTTCTCACGATTATTTTTCATTCAAATAAACAATAAAATAACAATAAGAATAATGTTAATGTTAAACAAAAACAAAATATAATGAAAAGCGTTCCATAATCCTGAGCAGAGATTGTATAAACACTGTGCAAGGAATTATAATAATGTCAATAATAATAATAATTTCTTAAAACATTTATAGAGCACTTTTCATGCACATGGCATCTTTTAGCAAATTTACACAATGAAAGTAAAATCGTAGAATAAAACTGGTGTGAAAATATAAGCACAAAAACTTAAATTTAAGACATTTATATGATTAAAAAAAGTAATGTTGTGGAATACGCAAGGATAAAATAGATACTAAATAATACCAAAGAAACAAAGGAATTAAATTAAACACTGGGTCTCATTTATCAAGCTGGATACGAACAGATTTATTCGTACGAGTGTTTACGCAAGAAATTTGGTATTCTTGAAAATCCTGTAAATTCAATAAAATGTTAGTATTTTAGCTACTTGTTCTCCTGAGTGTGTGCAAATTTACACATAAGAAGACTGACTAATGTAAACCTCGATCTGATCGACTTCTGATCATATCATTCGCATGGATTACTGCATTTTTATATCTGGAATATACTGTGGAGTTCAAACTGCTTGTTTTTATTACGTCTACAGCGTTTAGCAGTCAGGATCGTTTATATTATTGACATTAATTAAGGAATATAAAAAAAAAAAGCAAGCCGACACAAACCCATAAAATAAGACACATAAAACGAATCATTCAGTTATGACAAAAGAAATGGCGCCAGATTAACGGAGGACATAATCTGTAAACCAATACCTCGGATGAAGAAAGTTTTATCACTCGCTTGTTGTTGTTGTTGTTGTTGTTATTAAATATTTTTATTGGCATAGAAGTGAGTCAAAATAACTTCCACTTCTGTCTTTCAGCTTTTACCCTGACTGTTCAATTCGTGCTCCCAGCTGTCTGTGCACTCGCCCTTTTATGGAGTTTTGTGGGCGTCGCTATATGCAAATGAGCTGTGTGGGGAATGGGGAAAAATCAGCGTTTCTGAAACCTTTGAAAAATCAGCGTAAAATTTTAGTTTAATTTCGACTATACAAAACATTTACACACAACTTTACTAAACGATTGCTAATCGAGGCTGTTTTCTATAATATTTTTGGAGCAGTCTGTCAGTGAGCTCTTTTCCACTGATGGACGATGTTAGGTCTGAGCTGACTTTGGTACTCTGACCCCTAAATATAATTTTTAAAAAAATTCACAGATCCTCTGGCTCACGCCTCACGGACCCCTAGGGGTCTTTTTATGGTTTTTAAACCGTTAAAAACTATACTACTTACATAAATCACAGTCGTCCTAAAATAGTTATTAGTGTTACAGTTGATTTTAGAGCTGCACTTGGGTGTATTTGTTCACAGATTCGCTTGTACCTCGTTCCCCAGAACCCTGTAAGTGAACGTGAATGTGTTTCTCAGACCGGTTTCAGGAAATTGTGGAATCGAGCCAGCATTCGATCCAGGACAAACAAAGCCTGCGTAAACAAGCTGGGCAGGAAATGAAGTCGAAATATGTCCCCCCCCCCCCCCCACAACCCACCTCCCCACCTCTCTTCTCATATTTCTCCACCCTTACTTTTTATCCTTTTCACTTCCTCGTCATTTTATCAGACGCACATCTCGGAGACTGATACGTATATATAAACACACACACACACGAAAATTCGGTCACCTGATCTTCACCGTTCGTTTGTCTCTGCGTGGTTTAATTGTGCTTATTTATATTCGGGTGTAATTACTCCAAAGAACTGGCAATTAAGTGTTGTGTGAAGAGAGAGGGAGGTTATTTTTTATTTATTTATTTATTTTTGCTACTTTTAACATCATAAAAGTTTCAGAGTTTAGGGTGAAAACAGCACGAGTGCAGCCCATGTGACCCGACTGAGAGGAAACGGAGCTCTTCCTCTTTTTTTCTGTGTGTTGTGTTCATATGGCTCTGTGAACACACACACACATTTTTATTCTGGAGGGAAATGATGTTTTCATGAATGGATCGTCATTAGTCTGAAACGCTGTAGATGTTTGAGATGTATTCAGGAAATGCATCGAAGTTGTAGAACTTTATAGACGTAAGCAAAAAATAATTTTAACAAAAGTAGCAGTGTTGCCGCATCACAGCTCCAGGGTTTCCGGGTCGATCCTGAGCTCGTGTACTGTGTTTGCCGAGTCTTCCCCGAGTCCGTGTGGGTTTGTTCCAGGTTCTCCAGGTTCTCCTGGTTCTCCGGTTTCCTCCAGCCTCCCAGAAACATGCAGTAGGTGGATTAGTGACTTGCTGCTCTTTCACGCCTTTTAATCCAAATCTGAATCAGAGTGAAACTTATACTTTTTTGCTTGTTTGCTGGTTTTGTTTGGTTTGTTTCTCACTGCATATAACAATTAAATGAACCAAAAAGCATTAGCTGAGGAGTGTGTAGCGCTGAAAAGGCGTGCGTAAAACCCCTTCATTTGTTCGTCAGAAATACGAAGGCAGGAAAAAATTTACACCGTTGCCAAGTGTCAGTAAAAATCACCTGAGAACGCGGAGAACACACAGACGTGCTCAGTATATTACTAGATAATTACAGAAATTATTAGTTTCAACATTTTTGTATCGGATCTTTTTGCTCATGAGTCCAAATCTCCGGAACACATCAGTCGCGTTCCTGCAGCACTACAGCTCTGTCCTTTAGCTCGGTTTAGCAGCTCACAGCTACAGAAAAACGTCGTCCGCAAAACCAAATCACACGGCATGTTTGGTTCACTTCCTGTATTTGGGTCGATTCAGGATCTAATCGCTTTCTAGGAGGGAAAAAAACAATAATCTCATCTGCACCAAGAAACCGCAACAAAGAGGGAAACACACCAGGGTTCGATGCATATTGCCTGCGTGCGCGTGTGTGTGCGCGCGTGCGTGCGTGTGTGAGTGTGCGTGCGTGTGCGTGCGTGTGTGCGTGGCTTACTGAAGACGAATGCATGATTTTAACAGGAAAAAAAATCCTGAAATCTCTTTTTTGTTATCATTCTGATTTAAGGCATGCTTATGTGTACTTTCAGATCTGATTAAATTTTAATTTCCTGAAACGTGATCCTGTCAGATTTCATCACACAACTTTTTTTTTTTTTAAACTTCCTCCTGGTCCTGGAGAAAGATAGACGTGACCTGGCTCCTGTCCTTCACTGTGTTCGAGACTTTCAGGACCATGCCTGGACATTGCCCTTATGGGGGGAAAAACACAATCTGCTGCGGAAATGTCCGTGTTTGTATCTAGCTAACTAGGTTACAGTGCTGTTGCTATAGCAACTGTTGTTGATATGCAGTAAAACACGAGTCCTACTAAACAACGGATCTAGTGCCATCAGTTTTTTTTTTTTTTTTTTAAATGAAATATATTTATAGTTACAGAAGTGCATTCACATATAAATATTTTAACAAATTATATAACAAATTATACTTGTGTGTGTTTGTGTAGGAAGCTTAGCTTTGAGAACCAGTGTTAGTTCACGCTCTCAACCCAACACAGTTTAAAAGTTTTGTGGCCAACATGAAGGGCCCGATGAGTTTTCTGTTTAAAACATGAGTCACAGCTCTGCTTTCTGCCCCACCTCACTCTGTCTTTCTCTTTCTCCCGCATCTCACACACACACACACACACACACACACACACACACTAAACACCACAGCGTTCTGTCTCTCAAGAGTTCCCATTTTACGCCAACACTCAGTGAGTCACGGTGTGGAGTTCATGTTTGTGCAAAAAAAAAAAAAAAGTCAAATGAATGAGAAGAGTTTAAGTAATGAATTTAGTTTAAAATCGGGTACGAGAGTGGATTTTCGAAACAGGAATGAACTCGCTGAAACTGATTAACCTGCATTTTAACAAATCTTCGTCGTCCTGTTAGGTTTGCTGGGTAACAGAGTGGACCTACAGGACTGTGTGGCACAGAGGAATGAGTCATGACCTCTGTGGTGGTAATAGACGGTGGAGGGAACGTTCTGGAGTACGTCACCGGGGACGAGGAGGCGCAGCAGGTACGGAACATGTTCACACCACACAAAGGCTCTCAGTAGAAGCTCCTACATCCTCCTCAGGACGTATAAAATGATCTCAACCTATGACTTTAGCCCTACAGCAGGACATCTGTAATTAATTTATTTACACGTCTGCTCAGTGAGAAAACTCGCGCATCTGGGCAGCAGTAAAATGACCAGATGGGGAATGAGTTTCGAGTGCGCTGGATTTTCTACGAATCCAGACGTTAGCGTCACGCGGTCATATGATCACGGTTCGTTCACAACATGGCGTCCAAGCGGTCAAACTGGAGTAGAGAAAAGATGCTGACCAAGTTTAAACAATTTTAAAACACAATAAAATACAATTGGGGCAGTCGTGGTCTAATGGTTAGAGAGTCGGACTCCGAGACTCGAGTCTCAGGTCCGGCAGGGATTGTAGGTGGGGGGAGTGAATGACCAGCGCTCTCCTCCACCCTCAATACCACGACTTGAGCAAGGCACCGAACCCCCAACTGCTCCCCGGGCGCCGCAGCAAAAAAAAAAAAAAGCTGCCCACTGCTCCGGGTGTGTGTGTGTGTGTGTTCGTGTTCACTACTGTGTGTGTGTGTGTGTGCACTTGGATGGGTTAAATGCAGAGCACAAAATAGGAAATGACTCCAGGACCCAGCAAACTCCAGGACCCAGTGTAAATTTAATCTTGTTTGGATAGTGCTTAGGAGAAACCTAAGTAAACACCTTTTTTCGGGATGGTCTCCTCCTCGTCCCCGAGTTCAGCAAGTGATGCCAAATCAAAATGGCCGCTCACAGCATGAGCAATAATCACAGTAGCAGTTCTTCGCTTTAAATGAGTTATACTGCATACATTCTCTTTAGATCATTCAACATATATTTAACAAGCGACTATATCTGCAACTGTACTATAACTATTTTGCTGTTTTGACGAGATAAACATACATCACGAAGAAAAGATGAAAGATGAGCGTGTCGTCCCCCCCATTCCCTTGCCAACCACTCTTTTTTTTTTTCTCTCTCTCTCTCTCTCTATCTCGAATAATACAAAAATTCAGCTTTTCATGTTACCGAGAAAGTGCAGAGTCATTAGTCCTGTGGCGGAAAGCTTTACAAAATAAGTTACAGCTTCACTTCTGACTGTTACAAAGCTCTGACACTGGAGACTCCTTCCACAAAATGTTAAATAAACATCTCCTTACAGAAAACATCACCATTTCAGTGAGTATATGTTTCATTTGTATTTGTTTAGGCTTAGATTATGCGTAACATTCGTCATACAAGTCCCCATGAATTAGCCGTTACTATAGAAACGAGCTCATTGATGTAACTGCTATATGCTCTGCTACAGTGAAGTCAGAATTGAACACACATTGTTGCTGGTCGGAGAATTGTGAGTGAGTGAGAATCGTGATGTCAGTTCTTGCGTATCTGCGTGTCTGTGTGTCGTTAGGAGGTGTGTTGTGATGACACGGTGATCCACGAGGACGAAGCCGAGTGTCCCGCGGTGATCGTGGAGCAGGTGAACAGCGCAGAAGTGGAGCAGTGCTACGCCGCTCAGGTGCTCGTCTGCGACGACGAGAACACCTACCTGATGCAGGACGTGGTGGAGGAGCAGGTGGTGGAGACGGAGGTGCAAGACGCAGGCATAGGTAAGCGGTTCCGGCTACGCATCACGAGACTCGCTAACACACGTCACGATCGTCTGCCTGCAGTGTAGACGTGATCATCAGGATAGTCCTGAGATCAGCACGGGGGAATCTGGAGCATGGACTGTAGATAGATTGTTTTTTTTTTGGCTGGAGGACAGAGTAGATCTGTTGCTATAACAACAAGGAGCGTCTAAGTCCAGTGAGTGTGTTCAGAAACCTCATCCACGTGTGACTAGTGAACAGACAGCAAGAAGAGGGGTTTGTGACTGTAGCAGAGTTTCTGAATATTTCACATCTGACTAAAATTTAGGCGCAAACTTGCTCTCGTTGTTGAAAATAACACAAAATGCACATATTATCCAATCGGTATCATCCCTTTAGTTATCTTCTGATGTTACGAAGCCACTATCTGGGAATAACCAACTGAATGTCCAGCAAGCACCCTGTCAAACCCTGAGTGAGGTCAACTTGTGTCCCACATCTGCCTCAAAATATTAGTTTCATGTCCATCCCATCAGCCATTCTTAAAAATAAAAAATATTTTTAAAAAAATCTGGAACATTAACTGTTTTCTTACAGGACGATTTTATCGCACAAGGAGCACATAGCCACTGAAAGATTCTAAGCAAGAGCCAGTCTGTGTTATTCCACTAGGGGAAAAATAAAGCAATAAACTTCATTTCATTAGCAAGTAGAACAAGTGCTCCCTCTGAGACACGTGAAGCCAACAGCATCTTTTCGAACTTCTGCTCATGCTGCGTCACGGGGCGACATTAAACGAGCCGGAGGAAAGCGCTATCCACCCTCTTCCGCATACATGAGCTCACAGACACTCATGATTGGCTAGTGTTGCTGTGATTGACAGGGGAGAGAGAGTAAGCCCCTCCCACCGGCCAGTTTAGGCTCCTGGTTGGGGATGACTGTGTACTGCATCGTCAGGATTCGAACCTGTGATGGGTCACGCGCTGCTCTGTAGTTATGGCGTTAGAATCATGCTGTTAGAAATTTCAATTTAAATACAAACATCTGAATATTTTTATTTTGAAATTGTATTATTAATCACTAAACAGTTTTTTACTCACTTGACATTGATGTAAGCGTTATCTGGCCTGTTTGTTTGTTTGTTTATTTATTTATTTATTTATTTATTTATTTTTACTGGTTGTAATACATTGATGGCTAAAGAGAGACCTCTGCTGGTGCTTTCACAGACATTCAGAAAGCTAAAACTTGTTACTTCCTTTGTAAAGAGAGATGGGAAAGTGAAAGGATTGTGATTGTTGTTATAAGTATTAGAGATTGTTGTGTGTGGTTGAAGAGTTATTTTTAATTATTATTATTATTATTAAAGATTAGAGAAGAGCGACGCTCCTGTGTGTGTGTGTGTGTGTGTGTATATAGTCCTGTACCGGAAGTATGGCGTCGCGCCTGTGGTGTTTCCTCTGGCCGGCGGAGGGATACACAGCGATAAGCGGCGTGAAATGGTGCCGTAGTGCGGAAAGTAGTTCCTGCTCGCGTTCCGCGGCTCTGCTCGCAGACAGAGGGGGGGAACATGGCGGCTCAGATTCACGAGGAACCCGAAAACCAGTTGGACTTACTTCTGAAAGCGGGTAAAGGATACCGAGTTCAGCGATCAGCGCGTCGTTATACAGCGTCGTTGCTGCACGAGTTTGTGAGCTCGTTTCCGTGCGTGTCTGCGCGCGCGGATGCGTCCCTTTCGGAAGTGCAGGATGCAACGGTGCTCGCTTTTTTAACCAGGAAGTGCATCTGTGCAAAGAAAAGCAGAGGAGAGAAAAGAAAAGCTGAGCTGCCCATATCTCAGCCTGATCTGTAGATACGCGCGCGCGTGTGTATATGTGTGCGTGTAGATTGTATACAGCAGTCCTGGATGTGTGTGTGTGTGTATGTTGTAATGTTTTCGAGCTGTGTGTGTGTGTGTGTGTGTGTGTGGGGGGGGTATTCTCCTCCTGTAACGGGACAGATGTGAGTTGTGGTGGGAAAGCAGGAAGTTCAGATGGATGTTGTTTTGTTTATTTTGTTTCGCTCCTCTCTCGAGTTAACTGCGCTCTCTGACTCCTAACATTTAATCTAAATCTGATCATTTTCTGGTTTTGTACAAATTCATGTCACTCGTTCGCTTTTTGAACTTCTGTATGTGCGTGTGTGTGAACATAACGAATGTTTTATTCTTAATCACTGATCATTAAAACAGCGCCAGTCGTTGTTTTTAGTTGCATTTTGAAATTTATTAAATCATATTTAACGCCGTTTATTGTATCATGAAGAAGTGGTTAGACTATTCCTCCTCTTTTGATGTTGATGGCGGAAGTGTTTTGGAGTTAGTGGGTGTGTTTATCTGAAGACTGACGCACAGTTTTTTCAAAAATTCTCTCCCAGCCAATCAGAAAGCCAGAATGCAGATATTGTGCCGTCAGCCAGCCAATCAGAGCCAGGGGCGGGTCCTGCTACACCCTGACGTTAGCTCGTGTCCAGAGAGAGAGAGAGAGATTGTAAACACGGAAGTTTGTCTTTTGTTTATCTCCGACGGAAGTTCGAGCCTCGTAAAGGTTTTAATTCAACACCAAATCACTTTTGAGTCAGAGGGAAAAGGAACAAAAATATTACAGTGTTGTCTTCATGCTGGAAAATGGTTTAAGTTTGTTTTGTTTGACTCCTTTTGATTAAAAAAAAATTAAGATCATTTGACAGCATATATAAGTGTGTGTTTGTGAGATATTTTAACTCTTTAACGCATTCATTATTATTTATACCATATATAACATTATAACATATCCAGATTGTTTTCTATATATATTTTTTTTTAACTTAAAATTGTATTTGTAATTGCTATGCTTGAATTTTGATTCTGTATAAATATTACTTATATTAAAAAGTAAATAGATTGTCAGAGTTTAACAAAAGGGCTAAACAGTGTGCCTGAAATAATAATAATAATAATAATAATAATAATAATAATATTTGAATGTCCAAAATGTTTAGGTCTGAAATATGTAAGTTTGAAGACAAAAAAATTAGACCATATTTACAAAAGTATTTTAGGACTGTTAAAAAAAAAAAAAATCTTTCCAAAAACAACACTAGATTAAAAACAAACAAAACCACAAATCTAATTTAATAAAATAAAAAATGTAGTATTTATTTGTGAGAATGACGAACAGTCTGGAGAGTTTCAGAAGTTTGCGAAAATGTTAAAAAAAAAAAAAAAAAGCTGAAAATTGACGGTATATGAGTGTGGACTCTAAAACAAACGAAACTGAAAACTTGTTATTACTGTTATGTTTTGTGAGGATTATTTTGTTGTTGTTGTTGTTGTTGTTGTTTATGCCAGGAAGTAGAATCGTTCCTGGAAATGTGGTACGCTCTCCTGTACACCCTCTACAAGCGATATTGGATTTTGCAATGCTGAGACAGTTCACTTATTTATTTTATTTACCAGCTGTATTTGTTAATTATTTAAAGGGGCAATAGTCCATAGTCTTTTTTTCTTACTACTACTTAAGCCAACCTGGGCAAAAAAAATATGTAGAAAATCATAATATATATATATGGTTTAATTATTTTTTTTATTTAAAAAAAAAAAATCATGGCCTCAGTGCAAGTGCAGCTGAGAGAAACCCGTTTGGAAGACTGTCCCCCTGCTCCGTAGCGCTCGACTGTGCGTGTTTTTGGATGGGCCGCGTGTCGGTCAGTTTATCGACTCGTCATCTCCGTGTGAAATCGTGAAGCTCATCCAGGTTAATTCTCCTGCGAGCAAAAAAAATCACTCGAAAAAAAACCTTTGGAACGTAGTTAGTCCAGAATAAACACTTGCCCGGTGTTGACAAATCTCACCTCTGAATGAAAGCTTTAGAAAACAAATAGATAAGTTCACGTTACATTATTACATCTTTGTTCAATGCAAACGAGTCGCTTCCTATTTAGAGTGAAGAGGATGAAGTAAGAATAATAATAAGGTATGATCGGAGGTTTACGTCTGATTCCTTTCTTTTCCAGTGGAGGTATCAGTTCATGACAAAACCATCGAGGCGGCTGAGGCTCTGCTGCACATGGACTCTCCAGCCAGTCTTCATGGTGACCACAGCCCAGGTACACGCGCGCACACGCACACACACACACACACACACACACACACACACACACACACACACGCAACAATGCGTAACAGAGCTCAGGGTTAACCCGAGTTCAGATGTTCAGCTTGTGGAGATGCAGAGCTTCACTAAGGACACGGCGAACGTTCCTGATGTTCTTGGTGCTTCAGGAAGATGTATAGATTCCCACAGAGCCGAGACAGGAAGATGAGATTTGTTTTTTTTACATGTGTAATGTATTACTATTAATAACATCCTGCAGTGTTTCATATATACATAATGTAATCTTATTCAAGTATTCATTTATCTGTCTAAATTGGACAGCTGTGATATTTAAATAAACATGTAGAACCAATTAAATTAACCCTTACTGGAGCTGTCCTCTCAGAGATAGTGGCTGTCTATCTATCTATCTATCTATCTATTTGTCTGTCTGTCTGTCTATCTACCTATCTATCTATCTTATTGGATGACTGTGATATTTAAATAATATATAAATGAATAACTAATTAGATTATTTTGAACCCCTACTGGAGCTGTCCATTTTTTTTGATGTCTTATTTTTCTGTGTGTGTGTGTGTGTTTAGAGGAGTTCCTGTCTGAGATGGAGGTGGAAGTGAGCACCGAGGACATGGGGCAAGTTGTGGAAGATTCTCACAGCACGCTGCAGCAAACGGATCTGCAGAAAAAGAAAAGAGGTAGCAGAGTGAGACTGATAACACACACACACACAGATAGATCTGAGCAAATTTGGAGCAAAAATCAGAATTATTTATGAATGTTCATTACTTGTTGCTCTCACTATAACTCCATGAGCACTGTGTGCAGCTGTATGTTGCTGATATCAAAGGGTGCTGTTTTTGTGCAGGACGGAAATCCAAACTGCCGCGGGCTTGCTGCGATGGCTCCCTGGATCTTATTTATAAGCGGAAATCAAGAGAGAGCAAGGGTAAGAATGTGTCTGGCTTTTTATATTATAAAATAAATTATTTATAGGAGGAACAGAAGACATGAAACAGCTGTCACAGTACTTTCACACTAGTAAGCGATAAGCAGATTAAGCAAAACAAGATAACTGTACCAGAAGTAAAGTGTCTCATTGCCTCAAGTCTGATATTTTCTTTTAAAAGTTGTTGTGATCAGACTGTCTATACACAATGTCACAAAAGTCATTCGGGACTTACACACGTGTCAAAAGGCACCATTTTGTCAGTCATGTAGGATTCCTCTGTTGTTGAAGCACATTTTATTGAACTGCTTTTGATGTCGACAGACAACGCTGTTATTCAGTAGGGTCTTTAACGGAGGTGTTTGTTAAAATATCACCAGAAAGAGTTTTAAAAATCTTTTTATCCCAAGTTAATTAGAAACCACTTACAGATTTTTAACTCGGTCAGTATGGAATATTTTATACGTGTAAATTTCTGTACACGTTTAACGAGAGTTCGGATATGACGGGTTAAGATAAAACTACGTGCATGGGAACTAATTGCAGGTAGGAACTGAAGTTGTGAGTTGGGAACTGAAGAAATGTCAGACCACATGCATCATAGGATTGGATTTGTCGCTGTATCACGTCCTACCTAATTTGCATAGAATAAAAAAAAACCCCACACATTGCTTGCTGCAGCTCCGTGTCGTGCACGTACATAGAAAATGGCCGCCTGATGCTTTGTTGCTTACAAAAATCTTTAGACAGAAGATTTTACCATCCAAGCAGTGGAACTGGTTAGTGTCTGTAGTGCTGATGATCCTAGTAAATCACTCACTGCTTACATTTTCCACAAGGTGGCACTGTTAACACTGATTCTGATTTTTGCGTGCAGATCTGTGCACGTGTTCAGGAGTGATATATAACCTAACTGTCATGGTGTGTGTGCGTGTGTGTTTAATGTTTGTGTGTGTAATCTGTGTTCTACAGGCACCACCACGTACCTATGGGAGTTTCTGCTGGATCTGCTTCAGGATAAAGAAACCTGCCCTAAGTACATCAAATGGACGGAGAAGGAGAAGGGCATCTTTAAGCTGGTAGACTCCAAAGCCGTGTCCAAGCTGTGGGGCAAACATAAGAACAAACCAGACATGAACTACGAGACTATGGGACGAGCGCTCAGGCAAGAGCCCAGAAATGCTTCAGAATGTGCTTCTCAGAGAGTCTGTGTGTTGCTAATGAAGTGTGTGTGTGTGTGTGCAGGTATTACTACCAGCGAGGAATTCTCTCTAAGGTGGAAGGCCAGAGACTGGTGTACCAGTTCAAGGAGATGCCCAAAGACATCGTGTTCATCGACGACGATATGGAGGACGGAATGGATAAGGGCAAAGCGCCGAGTCCCACAGCAGCCGACTGCACCACTCCCAGGCGGAGGAAGGAGAGGCTCTCTCCGGTCTCATCCTCAGCGCCCGTCATCAGCATCGCCTCAGGACCCGAAGGACTCGTGTCTGTGCAGCAGACTCCGGTCACCACGACAGCGGGCCCCAGGTAACACGCGTGACGTGACTGACGTGGAAGCGCCTTAACACCTTTTTCAGATAAACTTTTAATCCTTCACAGTTTCTTAGCTTACACCTCTCCCTCTTTTTGCCGCTTTCTTTTTCTTTCTTCCTAACTATCTCTTTCCATCTCTCTCCCTCCCTGAATGCCCCTCTCTTGCTCACTGGCTCCTTTTCTCTGTCTCTCTGAATGACACACGTTCCTACTGACTCGCTCTCTCATACGCACTGCCTCTCTTTCTCCCTTTCTCCTCCTCTGCCTCTTTTTCTCTCTTTTATTGACTGCTCCTTTTTTCTCTTTTTCTTTCCCTTCTCTTTGTCTCTCTCTTCAGTTGCCTTTCTTTCTCTCCAATTCTCTCGCTCTCTCTCTCTCTCTCTCTCTCTCTCTCTCTCTCTCTCTGCGTCTCTCATGGCCTTTTTTTCTGCCTCTCTCTTGCTGACTGCTGCTTTTCTCTGTTTTTTTCTTTTCTGTCTCTTTCATTCCTCTCTCTCTCTTACATTGCCTTTTTCTCTCTCTCATCCCTCTCGCTCTTTCTATGTGTCTTTGCATCTCTTTCTCTCTCTGCCTCTTTTTCTCCCTCTCTTTCTCTGACTGCCTGTTTTCTCTGTAATTATTTCCCCTCTCTCCCCCTCTCAGTTTCTTTCTACCTGCCTCTTTCCTGCTCTCTTTCTCTGTCTCTCTTTGATTTACTTGCTCTCTTTCGCTCAGTGTCTTTTTCTCTGGTTGCCTTTCTTTCTCTTCCTCTTCCTGTGTGTCCCACTCTATTATTTCCTCTGTCCCGTTATCACCCTCTCTCTCTGTCTGTCTCACCATCACTTTCTCTCACTTGTTTTCATCTCTCACACTCTATATATCTCTCTCCCTCTCTCAGGACAGTGAGGCTGGCCATGCAGGTGCCTGTTGTCATGACAACGCCCCAGGGTCAAAAGGTCTCCACGGTGACCCTCAACTCTCCCACGAGCTCCTCTCCGGTCCTGACGGCGGGCAGCGTCCTGGGCGGGGGGAACAGCACGGGTAAAATGGTGCTGCAGGCCGTGCCCACGCTGGTGCCCACGCAGGGGCAGAACGGCGAGCGGATCACGCTGCAGCTCATCACGCTCCCCGCCACCACCCCGACCAAAGCGGGCACGCCCATCACGCTGCGCACGCTCGCGCCGCTCACGGGGGCCCAGGTGCTGCAGCTCGCCGTGCATTCCTCCACGAACACCCCCACCACCGTCACAGTGCCAGTGGAGACAGCGCTGAACACACAGGACGTCAAGATCATCAAGGTGGACCCTCTGGAGCAAAGCGCACACGCAGACCAGGCCACCACGCAAAGCTGAGACGCTGTTCACACGAACACACCAACCGCAGCGCTTGTTTCATATCAAGATGCGAACCACGTCGATCGCTTTAACAATAGCGACTGTGCTCATGAGGACTTCAGTGATGAAAGCAGCACTACAGCTAAATCCCCCACGTTCACCTTCACGTCCCAACACTATGACTGACTTCTGAAACCGGTCTCCAGCCTGCCGGAGTCGTGAGGTTATGGCACTGAGCCGTAGCCGGTGCTAAAGACCTGAGAGACTGAGACGCTTTGGACAAACAAGTGAGGGGAAAGAAAAGCTTCCACCAGCATCAACGGGCGTGGAAAGGACGCTGTAAATAACCGAACTCAATAGTCGTAGTGAACAAAATGTAAAGCAGCTTCTGACCTTTTTTTTGTTTTCCTTAAAGTTTAAACTTTTTTCCCCCACAGTGTAAATATGAAATATAAATTTTTTGATATTTTGTATCCGGCAGTGTTTTTTTTACAATCTAAAAAGCATCTTAAAACTTTGCAAAACTTTCCTTAATCATTTCATCTTCTATATATATATATATATATATCTATATATATATATGTGTATAATTTTAAAAAACAATTTTTTTTTTGCATTTATATCCATCATACCTGTTATCCACACTTCATTGTCTCATTTACAATTGTGTACAAAAAAAGGGAAGGTGTGTGTGTGTGTGTGTGTCTCTTTGGACTGAACTTTATTGAATGTTCAATATTTGAAGCATATATTTTGTTGTACTCCTATCCAAGCTTGTATCCAAGTAGATTTAAATATACAGGAAATAATTATGCAAACAAACGTGCTTCTCTTGGTGTTTTGCTTATTCTCGGGGTGTCGCTGACGTGTCACGAAAATGACGCTTTTTACTCCTTATCTCATCGGTAGCAATTTAGCGAATGAGTCATTTTAATGGAAAGAACCCTAAGTGTTGGTCATTTATCTTTAACACAGAGACATGTATGCGTTTTTATTCTTCTTATAACTTTATATACGAAGTCACTGGCTTTCTCTGCATTTCAAGAGTTTGTGATGTAAAGCCTTAGCAACGGAGTTTGTTCTAATCTTGTGCTTAAATGTACTAGTTCTTACACCACTTTCATTTTCAAGTTTATTGTTCATGCGTGTGTGCTGGGAAATCCTCTGCATGGACCTGCCTGGAGTTGATAGACAGGAACAGAATCACATACCAGTCACGGTATTTAGCACTTGGTACATCTGGGGACTCTGGCTAGAAGTCAAAGGGTCTCATGTTTCCACCATTTTGTCACTCAAGGACACTCAGCTCAGATTTCTTTCTTTATTTTGACTGTATTTAACTCACAAGGTTCAGTAGGTAAACCCAAAGAACCAAAACTGACACTGACACGTTTCTAACATTTATAAGGTTCTGACATGAATTAATTTAAGTGAATGGGTGATGATGGGATAAATCAAGGCAGATATTCGTGTCACTCTTCACGCGTGATATGACCTGTGTGCGAATTTGAATTGGGAGGATGTCATTATAATTGGCAATTTAATTTGGTTTTATTTCTTTTTCCTTTTGATGAATTCAAATGCTAGTTAGTTGCTTGATACTGAGGAGCAGGGTGCGACTTTCCTGCTCTCTAACGGAGCACGCAGTTGCTCTGTTAATGTTACAGCCGCTAATACATCTGTGTTTTCTACGCATATCCCAACTGGAGCAGTCCAGGCTTATCTCTGATCGAGACTGTTTACCAGACACTGTTTGAAGAGCAACTGCATCGATCGTATTAAAAAGGTACTCTTTTTTTTTTTTTCCATAACAACAACAACAAGGTATGGTTAACTATGGAAGTAGTAGAAATTTTGGAGAACATGACTGAACACCTTCTGACCAATCCGATTCAAGAATTCAACAGCACTCTGGTATAAATTACTTTAATGGTGCAGGCTTGAGTGTTAATTTCGTCACTGTGTGGGATTGGAACAGAATTAAATTGATGCGATTTGAATGGTGCAATAAATATTTTAATCGCTGTTTGAGGAGAGAGAGAGCGCGAGCAAGTCGCAGTAAAATGTTCCCTCGTACACTGTTTAATAAATTAAATAATTTTATTAAGGTCATTGTTATAATTGCATAAAAAAATAATACATTCTTTTTTTCTGACCAGCCAATGACAAATTATGGCATACTATTAAAGAAACAGAACTGTCATCATCATCTGGAACACCTGTCCTGAAACCATCTCAACAAAATAATAAATTAAGTAATATTGCACAGAACAGAAATGAACTACAGCAGATGAGCCATTTTAATCAGGTAGGAGTCTTTATTTGTGAAACTCGTGTGCGTTGAGGTACTTCCTGTTTCAGTGGGTCAGGAAAAGGTTTGGGAATGTTCAGAGTTGCGCTGTCTACAGTTTGATTGACAGTCACATGAGCCTGTGGGGGTCCTGGATGAAGCTGAAATCGCAGACGAGCGAGAGATGATCGGAAGGATAGTGGTACGAGGGTAGGCGGTCTGGGCCGATCTGCTCCTCACTGGGCATGCTCAGAACGGCGTCGACGCTGAATCCGTTGCGCGAGTACCACACGTAGTCGAGTGTTGAGCAGCTCTCTCCGCTCGGACGGATCTTCCAGGTGGTGTAGGACGGCTCGGTGGTGCCATCGGTGCTCAGTGTCCTGTACGCGCTGTCGAGGCCGAGCGGAGAGTTCATAAAGCGGCGGTACACCTCCTCGCCCGGCTCGGCGTTGAAATCTCCGCACACGAACAGAGGAACGGCTTCCTCCTGCCGCGTGCTCAAGATGGCCTTCAGCTGCTGGAGGAGATTGGCACCCTGGGCTCCACGGAAGGTTTCCCAGCCGCTCCTCGCTTTCAGGTGCGTCACAGCGACGCAGAAGACTCGCCCTGTTACCTGGCACTGCAGCGTAGCCACGACGGCCACCTGGTTGGTCTTGAGCGACATGGCTGAGAGACGCAGGTGATGGATGTGGAGCAAATGGAAGCGCTCTCGACTGAAGAACAGGGCGCAGCCGTCGGGGCCGTTGTTGCCGCACACGTCCAGGCACGGAGAGAACGGCTTGGGGCAGAAGCTGCTCTGGTAGCCCAGGCTGGACATCACAGGCTGAAAGGTGTCGTAGTAGTGGTCCACCTCCTGCAGACACACGATGTCTGGTCTGTAGGTTAGGATCTCCTCCAGGATCAGGTACTTCCTCTCAGCCCAGTTTAACGCCTCCATTGGGCAGCGCACGAAGCCGTCCTTCCCCTCGCCCAGAGCTGCAGGTCAAACACAAATGAGATGGCTAAAGCATCTTAAAACTCTACATACTAAAACTATTTTATCTATCCATCTATTATCGTGTAAAAATAAGCTTGGCTTGAGGGAATAATCCTGCCGAAAATTAAATATACTCCCAATTTTCCTCCTAAATCCACACGGTGCCTCTCCTCACATCTCACATAAAAGATATTTAAGTCTGGCTAGCGTCTTTATTTTCTCTAAACGTGTTGTGACTGTGTGTTGTGCTAGCAGGAGAGTACATGCTAATTAATCCACCTAGTGTAAGTATAGGGTTTGGCTGTTCATGTACATTTCATACAATAAAGTTCATACAATACATACGATAGCATTAAAAATATACACACATAATATCATCTGAAACACTTCTAATGTATAATTGCATCTGAGAAATCTGCAAAATCATGTTGTCTTTGACTGATGAGGAAATTCCTTTAAATGAGGAAATTGCTTTAAATCTGTCTGAATCAAAACTTTTCCTCCATGTGACCTAAACTGTGCTACTTTATCTGTATATCTGCTACGTTACTGATCACTGATCACATATAAATAAAATAAACTGTAATTTCACTCATTAAGGTGAGATCATTTAGTAGCAGGATTTTACTGGATGGTGATTTGTTTTTTTAAAGAGTAAGCTTAGATAGCACTTACAGATTCAAAATGTTATCAAAAATTGAAAAAGGTTTCAATCAGAGGTAATGGTACTGCACCTTGTGCTAGAATGTTCCACTGCATGACGCGGATCTGTGGGTTGTGTGCGGCGCTGGCTCTGGTCCTGACGAAGTCGCGATGTGGCCGCGGCGGTCGCTTCCTGAGAACCTCCTCACACTCACGCAGGAGCATCTCAGGGTCGGCCTGATCGAGCTCACACTCCTCAGTGTCGGTGTGTGTGTGCTCCAGCGGCGCTCTGCTCAGAGACTGAGCCAGAGAACTGAAGAACCTGCTGCTGCTGCCGCTGCCCATCTGACACACTGCAACACACACAAATTAAACACAAATTAAACGCAAAAATCAACTGAAATCGCTGAGTTTAGTTACATTTATCTAATTACTTATTCACTTTGGTTCGTCAGTAGTAGATAGAAGCAAAAAAATTAAAAAGTCAGTTTAGTCAGACACTCATCAGCCCTCACCCTGCATCTCCGTTGTCCTGTTATTTCCCTGAGCGTGTCTGTCTTAGCAAGAGTGTGTGTGTGTGTGAGAGAGTGAGAGAGAATGAGGGAGATAAGAGAAGGAAAAGTTTCTTAGTAATGACCTCGTGACTCTTCTACACGCGTCTACATGCGTTATTGAGAAATACGATTAACGCAGTATGAATCATCCACATGAGGTTAAGGAAATGTGTGTGTGTGCATTACAATGGCTTTTGTGTCAGATTTTGTGCATCCTTTAACCATGAATTACACACTCATCGCCTACATCACGCAGGCTCGTCTATACCCTACACACTCATCGCCTACATCACGCAGGCTCGTCTATACCCTACACACTCATCGCCTACATCACGCAGGCTCGTCTATACCCTACACACTCATCGCCTACATCACGCAGGCTCGTCTATACCCTACACACTCATCGCCTACATCACGCAGGCTCGTCTATACCCTACACACTCATCGCCTACATCACGCAGGCTCGTCTATACCCTACACACTCATCGCCTACATCACGCAGGCTCGTCTA
>CM075009.1:3504359-3580819 GCA_037576675.1 Pangasius sanitwongsei | reverse complement strand
CCTACACACTCGTCGCCTACATCACGCAGGCTCGTCTATACCCTACACACTCGTCGCCTACATCACGCAGGCTCGTCAATACCCTACACACTCGTCGCCTACATCACGCAGGCTCGTCAATACCCTACACACTCGTCGCCTACATCACGCAGGCTCGTCAATACCCTACACACTCGTCCCCTACATCACGCAGGCTCGTCTACACCCTGTACACTCGTCCCCTACATCACATAGACTCATCTATACCCTGTACACTCATCCCCTACATCAAATAGGTTATAGATGAGCCTACACACTCATCCCCTACATCACTTAGGCTCATCTATACCCTGTATACTCTAAAATAACAGCTTTACCTCTAACTGTTACAAAGCTCTGACACTGGAGACTCCTTCCAAAAAACTTCATCATGGCAATTATTACGCACATTTATTTATGTGGAGCGTCTGCCATACAAGTCCCTGTGAATAGAAACGAGAACATATTCGAATGAGCGCGTTAATATAAACCTGGGATTGAATCAATGCCCTCTGACCAATCAGAACTGAGAATGTAACAGTGGTGTGGTATTGTTACATAACGTGTGTGTGTTCACACAGAAAAGGCTAATCTGAGTACTGTTTTGCAACATTCTAATCGCCACCAAGTTAACCTTTGTACTTACCTACTGGATCTGTAGGTGCTCTTTCACTCACTTTCTATCGACCCGTTTTAAAACACACAAACAATAGAGAGGGGTGTGTGTGTGTGTGTCTGTGTGAGTTGTCCTCAGAGGTTTTCCTAAATAGCCCACTGTGTGCGAGTGTCTATAAGCACACAATGGTTCACTTTGAAAATCACAAGATGGATATAGCAAGACACAATTGGTTCAACTATTGGTGTCTACACACACACACACACACACACACACACACACACACAGGAGAAAAGAACTGTCGTAATGTCCTAATGGCATCCATGAGGAGGAATGTGTGCCTCATTGGTTTGGAATGTAATTCATTAGAATTCAATAAGATTAAAATACTTATGTATAAAACTGTAAAATTAAAGAGTCAGAAAACAGTGAGAAATAAAGAAAATGTTTGAAAATATTTCTAACAAAACAAAAGAACCTGAAGAACCGATTACCATAACACTCAATTTCAGGTGCCGCTAATAAAACAATTTGTCACTGCATTTCTGTGAATGTCGAGTTAGACGGATTATCATCTGCCCTACTTCAACAAATATTTCAATATAAATCATATTCAGTGTGTGTTTAAGGTGGACATTTCGAGCAGTGTAGAAAAATACTTGTGTATGTTCTTCATAACAAAGCTCTTTGGCTTTAGGAAGAAACTGGTCATCGCATTACTCAGTCCAGTGAACGAAAGGAATGAGACGACAAAATGAACAGAAATGCTCCTTCTGCTTAACTTACATAACTTCCTGTTAAGACCAGTTTCTAAATTCAGTAAGTCGTGTCACGCCTGTACTGCGTGATCAGTGTGGCGAGGTGTCTCGTGTATCTGTATCAGGACCAGATACGAACATTCACTCGGCTGCTTAAGGGTCAAAGGCTAAGTATTTTCTGTAAATATTTATTTATACTGCATTGTGATTGGTCAGGTGGTGTTGGTTAACTTTCTATAACAGAAGCTCTGACAGTAGCGCAGCTGCAAATCACAGGTTTATATTAATGCGCTCTTTCTAATACGTTAACGTTTCTATAGTAACAACTTACACAGGGAGACTTCTATAGCGGGCAGTGTACATAATCTAAGGCTAATAATAAACAAATTAAAAAAAACTTTTTTTTTAACAAAGAAAACTGTATTTTTGATATGGAAACGTTTAACATTTTTGGAAGGAGTCTCCAGTGTCGGCGCTTTGTAACGTCATTATATCGTCAAAGGACGTCATTTCTGACCTCGACTCATTCAACATACGAGGCAGGCCAATGGCCAGCACAGTATCTCAAATAAATAAACTATAACTTCCATAAAGTGACATGTAGCTCATCTTAACTGTAAAGTTCCCGGGGGAATCTCTACAGAGAGAAATCTGCAACCTACCAGCAACTATAAATGGATAAAAACGTACGCCGTGGCATTCTTTCATAGATAAATCATTGTAATCGTTAGCAAATTGCTGTGCTTTAAGAGGAATAAAACACTTCAAGATATTGGAAAATAATCAGTATACAGATAACAGTAACTCCGCTCTGTGTCATCACTCTTCAGGTCACCCTGTTGTTGATTAGTTTCCTATAACAACATGCACGCAAACAGTATCTAGTATCTCTCATAGCATCCAAAAGTTAAACCAATAAGCACCTACGAGCAAACACAAACTCACAGACTGCCGTAAATGCAGCTCTAAACCGATACCTGCTGTATATTTACGTCTCTGCTGGCTTGTAGACCTTCACTGATGTTTGTTTTCTGATAAAGGCCAATGTACAGCCACTGCCCGGTCCTATCTGACAGTGTATGCTCGGTCATTTTGGCTCCTTTAACATCAACGCACAAACCTTTGTGTACTGTGGTTCCGATAATCTCAAATCAGACAACGTGGCCTGACATTTTAACACTGAATGCAGAAGGAGATGACGTGCAGTTATGGCTACACAGATAAATGTCTTGCAAGCATGACACATTCATCCGAGGTCTGTTTGGTCATAAACACTTACAGCTGATCTGGCTGTTATGGGAAGCTGGTGAGCTACACACTTATTCAAGCGAATGTGTTTGAGAATAAATCTGAAAGGATCTAAAAGTGACAGGGGGTCTTCTGAACTCCTCAGTGCAACTTATGGACAAAAGGTCAAAGGTCAAAGGTTTCACTTTCAGACTGCATGTTCTCCAGAGACTGCCTTCACGCTAAACTTGTCTTGGTTGTATAAATACACTGCTCATATTCCAAGCCAGTGAAGAACACAGAGAACTCACACGTGACATGGGTTTAAAAATACACACAGACACATTTCTATACAGTGGATGTAGTAAAAAAAAAAAAAAATTTAAAAAAAAAATGAAGCTTGGTACACAAAGTGAGGAGAGAAACAGGACATTTATCAAAAATGAAGGAGAAAAGTCCTTCATCAGCTGCACAAGAAAAGTGCTTGTGTCCTGAAAACATCCTGCTTCTCTGGAAACTGTGTGCACACCTACTGCAGTACATCCACTGCAGTTACTTCCTGGATTCTTCTTAACACACACACACACACACACACACAAAGAGACAGTCAGACAGATAGCTAGCTATAATCAGCACTGAGCACTGGCTTCATAAAGAAAATGCGTTAACAAGTTTAAATGAAGGAAAGCACACCAGATCACGTGACCAGAAAGGTTCATGGAAAAAAAAAATGGTGACGCGAGAACGCGCAACTGTCGGTCACGCGCACCGGCGTTTCCATTACCATGAGTCACTTTGGCACAACGTGTGATGTCTAATATCGTCTACTACTATCATCATCATCATCATCATCATCATGTCGCCTCAGTGAGCTAACTCCCGGGGTAAAGCTGATCTGACTGATCGCCACCTGTTATGGGTGCAGAGTAGCACATCACCCACCCTGTGCTGATGGAGACCGGCTGGTTTTCAGCTGCCTCGGGCCGGAGGAGGCCACTCCACAGCGGGACACACCGCGCAGGGAAGGCGGGGAGAGCGAGGGCTTCACACCGGCGGCTGGTTTCCGAGCAGATCCCAGTGATGAGCGGCAAAGCGCGGCCAGATCCCTCTGTATGAGCGAAGAGCAGCACCTTACCGGATACATTCTAACTCAGCTATCATACAACACACAATACCAGCTAACCATACAGCCTAATATCCGCTAATCAAGACCCCGACTGCCTATAATCACTAAAACACCGTTTTAGCGGAAATACCTAAGCTCAAACCGCAGCGAGCACTGATGCAATACACCGGCACTCCACTGCCCTGTCATCAGGTCTCACAGACACTCCATTCACCCGATAGGGGAGTCTCATCGACCTTTCCAAAGAAATCCGATTAACACACGGGTTACGCTTTATAAATATTGTTATAAATTCAAGACGATGTTTAACTTAGTAGACTCATTTTAGCCAACATACAATCGCCTATAAAGTTTAAAAAGAAATGTGACGTTTTTAAGAATTCCCCCTACACACAGTGGCAAAATGGTTCAGTCCGGATCCGAGGCGAAACCGTGTGCTTTCTGGGTGAAGGGAGTGGAGGGAAGTGGTCGCATCACTGATGACGTAGGACGAAGTCCTCTTCTGTTCCCCCTTTTTTACCCGGATGATTTCACCACAGGAAACCAATAAATATTTATTAAATAAATAAATAAATAAATACTACTACTACTACTACTAATAATAATAATAATAACAACAACAACAACAACAACAACAGCAATAATAATAATGATAGTTGTTGCTGTCATTTTTGTTGTAATTATTATTATTATTATTATTATTATTATTATTATTATTATTAAAAAACAAGTAATATATAACTATTATAGAACAATTTTGTGTGTGTGTGTGTGTCTTCTGTCTATGATAAATATACAAATGTCATGTCATACATCACTGTCATGTCATAAACACTGACTGCACTTTATTACACTTTATTACACACGCTTATTTTGTTAGTCATCTCGTATGTGTGAAGTTATAGACTAAAGTCCATCTGTTTCCATGTACACTGTGTATTAATCAACCTCTACCCTTTATCAGTGTCATTTTCTGACCACAGCACCGGGTGGTGGATGGTTTCTCAACTTAGCTGTGACACTGACATTTTTAAAAACCCAGCAACTCTGAGTCACAACATCCATCAACATCAGTGAGTTCACAGAACCCACACAAAATCTGGAATAAAGGTGGCACAACTTACGACCCCACCCCTGCATACTCTGTGTTTAGTAATAAAGTCACTGGAAACAAAATGTGTCTTGGTCCTGATAGTGAAAACGTCACTGTTCCACTGTGTGTGTGGGGAAATGTTGTGGAAAAATACTGCTTTCTAGAAACGTAGCACTTCTCTGTTGAAACAACTTCAAAGAACTTTCAAAGGGCAATGATATGGTTTTTATTTCAGGAAATGGAAATAGGGCATGTCAGAGCAAGCTGTCAGCCATTTCACCCCACACATCACAAGGAGAATGTGTACAGTGTAATCAGTCGACTGTTCAACTGCAACATGAAATGATCGCCAATTTTGTGTATTTGCACAAGTCTGTTTACAAACTGAGCATTTCGGACACATGCCTTGTACAGATGTGCTGCAATGGCCAGTTAGTTTTGTTATTATTATTATTATAATTTTTTAAATCAGAGACGAATAATTTTCAGAATCATTTTATCAGTCCTTTTAACAAAGTGGCAAGAAATTGCAAAATTTACACTGATAAATCCAAAGCTATGTGTACACGGTAAGGTTGTATCTAATGATAAAACTAGGTAATCGTACTCCATTTAAATAGCTATGTTACAGTTTTTGTTTGACATGAGTTACAACTTTATTGTGGCTCAACAATAACTTGAATTCATGACAAAAGAAACTTCAACAGACACCTTTTACTCACCATGTTGCTCTCTGTAGTCCACAAATCCCATCCCCTGCATTCTCCATCATTCCCCTGCATCACCATCATCCTCTATCATTCTCTATCATCCCCCATCATTTCCCATCATCCCCCATCATTTCCCATCATCCCCCATCATCCTCTATCATTCTTTACCAGGGGCTTTGGGTCAGTCACCTCTACATTAATGCAGGATTCACCAATAATGCATTAATGGAGTGTAGAGAGCACTAATAAGATCCCCAACATAAGAAATAGCACACCATACCACAGTTTTCTCCTTTGTTCATGCTGACTCCAAGGGCTCATCTAATAATATTCACTTACACTCATAAAGTATTGAACAGCCTTTAAAATAGTAACAGGAAATGTACAAGGGCATTAAAACAGTATTGGAACACAGCCATGGCTTGCCACTGACTCCTCAGTTATACCGTCTATCTCTAAAGTGATGTATTTGTACTAAATTTTTATGATGATGCTAATATAATTTATAGTATATGTCATGGTGAATATAGTATATTAAGCATCGATGGGGCAGCATTATAGTATCATAGTACAGCTATTTTACATATTATAGTACAGAATATGTGTACTGTATATGTGTTTCAGCCGTGCTGTCGTAGGTGGACAGGATTTAAAATAAACATCACAGCGTTACTGCAGTCAGTTCAGAGCTGTGATCGATGACCTTTAACTGAAAACCCCTATCCTACGCAGTTTGTTTAAACTTAGACCAAAGCCTGTGTGTATGTGTGTGTGTGTGTGTGTGGCTGCATGCACATGATCATGTTTGTGACTGTCATTAGGAAAGCATCCACGTGACCACATATTTATACTGGAAAGTGGTAAAGAGGTGAAAAAACATAGTCTGTGTATACTGAGCTTTTATATCGGTCATTATCGATAAAAATACTAATGAGTTTAGTGCATTAAGATCTTAATATGCATTAAGATGATCAAGTTTATCAAGTTTCTTGACACGATGACTCAGTATTACCACGTGCATTCACACCTCTGATTTGAATAGAGACTGAAAATAAATTAGCAAAAGGAATTTGTAGAAATCTTCCCAATAATCTAATAATGAACAATATTAAATGGATTTGCTTATACTGAAGATATTTTCACTTGCCAAGCTGTGATGTTTTGCAGAGTTTTGTATTTCATTTATATTTGCATTTTCCTTTTTTTCATTTTAGACATTGTTAAAGACACATACACATAAGAAGCACAGCTTGGCTTGACTTGAAGGGAGAGAGAGAGAGAGAGAGAATGAAATGGTGTAAAACAGCTGCAACAAAACACATTTACAGATCTTGAGAGTTCAATTTCCTGTTGAGTCGTTTACAGCTCCAACAGAAGGGAAAGCATCTGCCAGATTGAAACAGAAATGTGCTCTGTGTTCTTCCTTAAACACTCTGGACCGCTTCAGAAATGGAGTCACGAAAGGAGTTCAGAATTATGGCAACTTTTCACAGCTTTTTATAATTCATAGTTAAGGCCACCACCACAGACGTTGTCGTTGCAGGGTGACTTTAATAATGACATCGTCTCAAATAAAATGAAATTGAAAGGCTATAACATTTAACTTATGCTACAGGTTACTCTCTAATGAATTTTTAGAGCAACCACGAGATTGAGTCAACAACGTGCTGTAACACAGTGTACAGTCGAACAGCTTGATTTTTGAGCCCTTTTTTGAACGTAAACATTTGTCGATACAGCAAGTGTGTTTCCCATCATACCCGGAAGAGCTAATATCATTAACCAGGGTTGCCAGGTTTCAGCAAAATTTCCAGCCCAACTACATCTCAAAAAACACGCAAAAGACCTGAAACTAGCTCAGAAAATCAGGCATTGAAGAAGAGAGAGAGAGATCTTTCTTCTCTTTTTTTCCACTCTTTGATGGGAAACAAGGTCTCTGTGGTGCGCACACAGTTCTCATGTACGGACATTATCCACTCCTTTCCCTCTCTGAATCTTAATAATATATCTTATAATAGAAATGGTTCTGTACATCGTAGACACACTGTGTGCACTTATACTGCCTTTGTTTTTGCGGAAATGTATTAGATTTAATGAAGATTATTTGCTATAAAGCAAGATCTTGTCAGCCACAGAGTATTATTAAACTAGCCCACTCTAGCAAAACTGTCCTGTCCGCTGCTCCTCCTCCACTGAATAGTCACAGAGTGACCATGGGGCAGCATGGGTCCTGCCCCAGTGAAGCATCTATTAAAGCTTGTTGTTCCCATTTTTGACCACTAGGTGCAATAATAACTCTATGGAGCTAAATCGGGCAGTGAGGATGCTGCAGCACACTTGTGCAACATCTAGAAAGTCTTATGTATATCTGTCAAATATCAACATTTTTAGATTAGTATTTCAATGGAATTGAAAACATAGCTGTGAATGAGGACTTTATGAAGATTAACATTTGTTGCTGATGGCTGATATGGTTGGGTTCTGCCCCACTTGCCCCTATGGGAGGCTAACGTTTCTAACATGTAAGGGAAACTTATGGCCCCCAGTTTTAGCATCATGAGGTCCGCAAGTCTTAAGACCTTTGGACACCACCAGGGAAGCATTTCATTTGTGTAGTGCATGACAAAAACTGCATAGAATTTAGTGTGAAAAGGTGTTTGTAATCAATAACAAAAATGGGATAATATTATAACAGAATAAAGATAATTTTGTAGTAAAAGAACAATAATTTTACATCACACATCCCTGAAAATGGTGAATAGTTGCTCTCTGAAGATAACATTTAAACTATAATGTTATAAAGAAAGTAGCGTGCATAAAAATTGTGGTGAATTTCGAGAGCGTAAACTTGACCAGGTGCAGATGTATTTGTGTTTGTCAGTGAAACTTCCATCAGGAGGACCCAGAGCTAGCAGCAGATATATTCCTCTTAGGAATCTGGTCTGCATAGATAAGAAATCCCGTGAACAGACTGTCAGTCCAGAACGGATCGAAGAACAGGCCGTTCTGCTCAGAGTAGAAGATCTGAAGCCACACCTGGTCTCCTTTCTTGAGCCGGAGCACAGTCGAGCCTGACGCTACATCATGGTTCCCTGTGTTGGCGTCAAAAGTCTTGATCTTGTACTGCCCGTTGTGGACGAGCCCGATCGCCAGGTGCTTGTTAGCCAGCGTGATGTCGTAGCTGAAGTAGTACACACCTGGGACAGCGCAGGTGAACTTGCCGCTGCTGGCGTTGTAATGGCCGCCTTCGTTCATCAGGATGCGGTCGAAGCGGATGGGCATGCGCTCCTTGGGATAACTCTTGCTAATTGCGACTGAGAAGGCTGAGCGTGCCTGCTTCCCACAATCACATCCACCAGGGATGCCAGCTTCACCCAAATCTCCCGTTTCACCCTTCAGCCCTCCCAGTCCACGCACACCAGGTGCCCCCTGCGCCCCCTTCAGACCTCTCGGCCCCGCCCTCCCTACAACTCCTTGGCGACCCTTCAGTCCTGGTTTTCCAGGGTTCCCAGTGCGACCTGGTTCCCCTGAAATTAGAAGTGAAAAGAAAACTAGGCATGGAATTTTGTTTTGTTTTTATCATCACCCCACCACCACCACCACCCCTCTTCAGCATTATGTGTTTACTTTGATATGTACAAAATTTTTAAATACAGTTCTTCTCAGCCACTTTTGTGTGGAAGTAAATCATCGTGACAATAACAAAGAGAACGAACCTGAGTTAGTATTAAACACGGTACAGTCAGCTGTTTACATATAACCGCCAATCATGGGGTAGGCCACAGCAAGAACCCCGCAGCAACATTGCCTCTTTGCGGATAAGCTCGCCTCGCCCTTACTCATCCTCTTCAACAAACAAACATCACGTCCCATTATGCAAATAACATGCAGCCTTTGTTTTCTGCCAGCTTCTTCTGTCTTTTTCTCTTCTATAAATGCTGCAGCAAGCAATTTCATTCAATCGAGAAAGAAATCTTAATCTCAGTGTTGAATTCTTGAATCTGATTGGTCGGAAGGTGTTGATTCATTTTCTATAGCAGCAGCTCCTGCAGTAGTGCATAAATGTAACTATAAGTGGTTAAAAGTATGATGTGATATTCTTTAATGAATTGAAAAATTGTAATTGTTTGCAAATTGCTGTGGGATAAGAGGAATAATAATCAACTTCAGGGTGGTAACAGTGACTCTGCTTCACGCCGCGCTGCATCTCAGCACCTTGTCGTTGATTATTTTCCTATAACAGCATGCCTTGAAGTGTTTTATCCTAATTTATTAGGCAACAAAATCAATGGCATAAAATAACTTTTTTTTTTTTTTTTTTTTTTAAACATTCATTCAGGACCCAAGTGATGCTCTGGCAGTCTGGGATTCTGGGAGTTTTAGCTACTAAGAAACCCACCAAAAATTCTCATGAAGTAAAAAATGAATTTCAGATCTCATTAGGTAATAAACATTACCGTAAGTATACAGACATTATTATGCAGTTCATTTAAATGACATAGGCCTGAGTCACCTTTCTCTCCTTTATCACCCTTGTCCCCATCCTTGCCATCCTGTCCATCAGAGCCTGGTGAACCCATCCGTCCTGCCTCACCGCCGGGCCCCGCAGGCCCCGGGCTGCCTGGTGCTCCTGGAGGCCCGGGCAAACTGCATGCGAGCTGAGACGAGTGAATGGTGAAGTTGTGTTCTTTCTTCATACCAGGTTTCACAGTTACGACAAAAGAGAGAGAGAGCAGGCAAGTAGCCAGGAAGAGTGGACGCACGACGCAGCTGTGACTGCAAAACATCACACGAGCTTAAAGTTTTCTGTTGCATTACTCTGCATTGTGTGTTATTCTCCTGGGTGTTAAATGATTTTGAATTACTCTTTATTTATGGTTCACTGTTCATCATTCTATTTGGTGAGAACATCACACGGTTGCAAACATGTTAGTTGTTCGTTCCATTTTGTTTTGCCAAGTTACACTCTGACTAAATAGTGCATGACATGCATTTGCAGAAGAACTCACCGCAGGTCTCGTTCACGTGCGATGCCAGACCCCATCTGCCCTCAGCAAATGTGTGCAAACGTGAAAAGTGCTCAAAACAAGCTCTCTAGCCGATATCCTCGGTCTCCTCCACACAGCAGCAGCAGCAGCAGCATCCACCCTGTTTTGACGCACTCGCTCCAGATGCTTTGGACATGATGTAACAGATTGGATTTGGGGGAGGGGACTTTTGGAGGAATCATGAAATTCAGCTGGAGACCAGACTCTCATATAGAGTCATGTAGCAATGCTCAGTGTGAGATTTTATGCAAAACAAAATGGCAAAAACTATTTATACAGTTCTGTTGTATTCTTGATTCTGATTGGTCAGAAGGTGTTGATTCATTTTTAACAGCAGCAGCTCTGGTTGTAATTCAAATCACAGGTTTACATTAAATGTGCTTGTTCTAATAATAAAAGACGTGTATTCATCATTTGTGGTCTCGGATGTGGGCGTTTTTCTGGGCAACAACCTGCATTTTTCTCTTATTAACTTCACGAGAAAGAAAATAAGAGGCTGGTCAGGGAAAGACTGTTTATAGATGCTATGATGTAAGTGATAACAGCAAGTGACATATTTTGTGTACGTTCCACAACATTAAATCTAACTATAAATGGTTAAAAGGATGATGTGTAGTTCTTTAATAAAAAAAAAAAAAAAAAAAAAAAAAATGTAATTGGTGAGAAATTGCTGCAGTATAACTGGAAAATAATCAACTTCAGGGTGCTAAGAGTAACTATGCTTCACATCAGGCTGCATCACACTACTCCATCGTTGATTATTTTCCTATTACAGCACACCTGGAGTGTTTTATTCCTCACATAATTGGCAGCTGTAGTTACTGTTATTACCATTTTGTCTGATACTCTGGTACTCTGATAGACACACGATCAAAACCAGCTGTTACCTCTCAGAATAAGAGATTACGCATAATCGTTTAATTCGAATCTTTATATTGTTGCAAAAATAATCAATGATGGAGGACAGACGATCAGTATATCAAGATAACATGGTGCGTTTTGCCATACACGCTATATTTACAGCTTTCTGTTCACATTCTGATCATCTAAAACAAAATGCTTGGAAAAACTAAGCTATCCCAGTCTGATATGTGTAATGACAGGACTGACTGGTTAACCTACATAACGTGAAGAAAAGAGTGGGGGAAAAAAGCGAGAGAGACTTCCAGGATGATTCCAGATCACTGATTAAGGAAGGAGGCCATGGGGTCGTCGGGTCGGGCGCGTTTCATTCGGAAGGCCTCCATCTCCTCCTCGGTGGGTTCGCGTACCTCCTTCAGACTGTTGTATGGTCTCTTCCTCTCGTCCATCTGCATCATCTCAGCTACCTGCTTCAGTCGCTGCTCCTCTGCGCTCAGTGCCTGCCACACAACAAACAACTTTCAGCACTTACCCAAGACTTTCTCAGGGTAAATGTGTTAGTGTAAACCTTATTTGGATGGTATTCGTTTCTTAAGGGTTTACCTTTGTCATAAAATGTTGCACGCATAAAGCTGTGAATTTACATGGTGCATATACACTTAAAGTAAGTGCAGCTAAAACTGTTCACCTTTTTCAGCTTTTCTTTCTTTTTGGCTTCGTCTTCCTCATCACTGCTGTCTTCATTTTTCTTCTTGTGCTTCTTCCTGTGCTTCTTCTTCTTTTCCTTCATCTTTTCTTGGTGCAGCTAGAAAAACATTACAAAGACCAAAAACAGCACATCAGACTCTCACATCTCTAAAAATGTATCCAAGATCAAACAGAGCTTGAATTATGTAAGGCTGCTTTCTATTAGCCTTTTTTCCATTATATTCAATTTTTTTTGTGCTAATACGAACTGAAAAGCAGCTCATGCGCTGTATACACTGTATTAACACTCTTACTGGTCCTAGCTGCTATCAGCTAGCTTGTTGTCTAAATTAGATTTATTATAATCAGTAATAAAGATGAAATAAAGATTAGTTTAACTCTGGTGCTGAGGAAGTTGCTGTAACAATTGAGGCAGAAAAACCCCAAGAATTTGATCAGCTTGTGCGATGCGACTGTATTCACTCACAGTTAAAGTGGAACATCACATCACATCACGTACCCGTCCCAAACAAGACAAGTTGTTATTTTTACAATGTTGTAATATTTCCAGTGAAATATCTTCTATCCAATGTGTTGTAAATCATCTCATATTCGCTCACTAATAAACATTTTTCACTAGCACTTGTCATGTTTGCTTCTCTCACTTTGTACCAACTTGCACCCTGATTGGTTGGGAGGCTTTAAAAAAAAAAAAAAAAAAAAAAAACCTCCCTCAACACTCTGCGTTTCTTAAAAAACAGACGAATTTCGCTGCCTTGCACCCACTTCCTGTTGCATTACATGTAAAAATGTGTGTTAGCAGTTGAGATGAAGACAGCAAGTGTGAAAAGAGCATTAAAAGGGAAAATCCACAGAAGCACACTGAGAGGAAATGCAGTTAGCCGAACTGTCAGTACCTCTAAAAGTGTCTTTGGAGCCTCCTCATTTTCATCATCGACCCCTTCGTCAAACGGGACGCATGATGTGTTCTGCAAAGGAACGCACGGTTAACGGTTCTGCATGCACTGACCGGCGTCGTCATTACTCCACATAAGCAGTAACGGGACGATTCACTGCATCACGTTGCGTATAAAAGCGATAACTCACTGTGGTTTTCTTGCCGGTGTCTCCGGTGCAGTAGCTCTGTTTGACCAGCGAGTGGCAGCACTTGTAACCCCAGTTGCCATCTTTCCAATACGAGCCCCAGATACACTGCAAAATGAAACAATCTAGTCAAATTTTCAATAATGTATCGCACACATTATATCCCGACGCCGGTCAGCTGTACTCACGGTGTGGTTATTAATAAGGACGTCCTCTTCATATTTGGAACGCGCTATGGCTTTCTCCTGGCCTTTGATGACGGCTCCGTGTCGAGAGTACTCCACGTAATCCTCGGTCTGAGCGAGCAGCAGCTCCTGCGGAGGAGCGTCGAGGTGCTCCTGCCCCCCGTACTGCAGACGAGATGCACACAAACAGCACTCACACTCTGACACTGTAGCTCGAAGAAAGAAAGAAAGAACCGCGAGCACAGTGTTTGGCCGTACCTTTTCCAGAATGCTCTCTTTCTGTTTGTCTTTGAAGTCTTCCTTCTTAACCTTGAAGGACTGATGGAGCAGCTCCAGCTTGGTCGGGTCAGCCTGCAGGTGGACCTCCGTTCCCTTCTCGTACGCCTCCCACGCAAAGACTGATCGAGAGAGCGGTTAACAGGAAGGAGAAATGATTGTATTGATGTCACGGTGGCCCATTAAGTTATTACAAATACATCTGTTTTTATAAATGAACATATCTTACAGAAGAAGATGTGAGGTTTCTAATCAACGACACGGCTAACATAAGAATATTCAGATTTTTACAGGTGATAGAATTTCTTACACAGAAGTTAAACAATGTCCTCTTTAGTTTTATTTATTTATTACAAATATCTCTCTAACCACATAGACGGATTTTGCGCTCTACTATTTTGAAACAAGCGATGTTTAGATTCAGAGTGTTCACACTGTTTTAGCCTTTTTCGCTCTCATGACACACTGCACTAGTTTAGGATTTCGCCAATCACATCCGTCATCTATAGTGTATAATATAGTGTATAATAGTGCACTTTAATTACTTACGCTGCGTCTGTGCCATGCTGATTGTATCTCCACTGTAACGTACAAAGTTGTCTCCAGCGTACCCCACCCTGCAAAAAAACAAAAAAAAAAAACAAAAAAAGAAACAGGTACAGTTCAGGCAGGAATATTAGTGTCCATCTTCTTTCACGTGTGTCTGTATCTACCGGAGCAGGACTGGCACGTTAGCATAAGAATCTTTATCTGCTTCAGATCAAATTCACTAAATACACTGAGAAATCAGTGTACGCATCTGTACATACACGGATTGCTCACTTTATTGGGTTTAATTTATTAGGATCAGTTGTATTAACTAAGGCACTTACTGAAACGTGTTATTGAAATTATTAGACAGAAACGTACTCTTCTGGATTCTTGCCGGTGTTGGAGTACGGGTTTTCTCTCATGGCTCGGGTCTTCGGGTCGTAGTAAGCCGAGTTTGGATCCAGGTTTCTCAGGTACTGTTACATGATTAATGTGTTAGAATGGACACATGGCAAAAAAGCACTTAATAATCACTTAGGGGTTAGAACTGTTGATACAATATACGTTTTAAAATATTTCACTTCTTAATCAAAAATAATTAAATGATTATCCCAAAGCATATTAAGAATACGAATTGAGGAATAATGCATACTGATAACTTGAATGAGACAAGATGCAAATGTAAACCTGATCATGGAAATATAGTTTCATACAGTATGTGATTTCTGCGGTTGATGAGTTCTGTTTCAGACGCTGGTCATGTTCATTTAAGTCTCCGTCAAACTGAGTATAATATTTTAAGCAATGCTTTTTATATTATTAACTGTGGAGTCTCCAAGAAAAAAAAAAAAAAAAAAACCCTCTCTCTATGAGATGTTACATCCATAAATGTCGAAGATAATCCTGTGAGTGTGTGAGCTCATGTCAGTCGTAATGCTAGGACTGCTCAGAACACTAAACTAACTGAAGTACGAGATTTCTAAAAACAAACAAACAAACAAACAAATAAACCAGTAGTGCTTTATATGAAGATGTTACCTTAGCCGTGTCCTCTCTGATCCTCAGGTTCCTCACTGTGATTCGTCTCTTGGAGTCAAAGTTCTGGCCGGGCATGTCGATATCGTCTGCGTATTTGTCCTCGTCCTCGTCCTCGCTGTTGTGTTCTCGTTCCTGTGGGAGAAACGAGAGGAATGAGTTTTATTCTAGGGAAAATACAGATAAGACTATATAAAACTATATAATATATATATAAGATATATAATTAAATATATAATACTTAACACACAGTACTGTGCAAAAGTCTTAGGCACCCTATTTTTTTGGTACAAACTTTGTTATAGATTTTTATTTTATGACTTCAATTTTTGCACAGTACTGTATATAAATATTAAAACATTGTAGATGTAATTGATTTCCTGCAGCATCCTCAGTGGTTGTTAAGAGAGAAAACAATAGAAAACTATTTTAAAAGCTTGGCAGTAAATTCTAACAAGCTAGTTTATCAGCAGTTAAAGAGACGTGGCTTAGTCACATGTTCTAACATAGAAACCCTTTTGCATATCATGATGCTGTTTTATTATCTCTTTGAATTTGAGATTTTATATCCAATTTATATAACAAATCACATTTCTCTCATTTATTCAGTCACTATAAACAAATAAAAATGCTATGTTTATAACATAAATTGTAAATTAGTGAAAGCAGCTATTGTTTTTTTAAACACTTTAGTTAAACTGCCTTTACGTAGCTTCTATTAACCCTCAGAGCTCTAAGCCTAATTTCTGATACTCAAGTTCTTCATTTTATAAAAATGCCCCTATTTCAAATACGCATGTGGTGTTTTAGAACATTTATCAGCACCGACGGGAATCGTAGTCTTAAGTGTAATCAAGTGTAAATAAGCTAAATCAATTAAAAAACTGCAATAGTAGAAATGCCGCTATTTAAAAAACAACTTAACTTCTATCTTGAAAATAAATTGAATAAATATGAATCTTTGTTTATAATAACAGAAAATGTGGATTTGCAGTCGGCTAAAAGTGTGTTTTAAACTCTCTAGGTTAGATGAATGTGTAAGATGTAAGATATTGCAGATCTCAGCGGGTTAAAAGAAATACTCTGACGAAACAAAAATTAGGAAACGTATGTGCGTCTGTGGAGGGAGAGATCATCTGCCTCTTTCTACTATTTTGCTCGTAATCGAGAAGCCCTTACAAAGAGTTGGTAATAAGTTGGAGATAAATGGAAAAGAATAAAAAAAAAAGATTACAGTGGAAAAGTATATACTGTAAAGTAAGTATAAAGAATCTTATTACAGTGGACATCGATCTATTTAATGGAATTAATAGCAGAGAGATTTGACTTGCTCCTAAAGCGTGTTTACATCATTTTATTTGTGCGTCTTTAGAGGAATGGGGTTTCTGTAGACAGAAGCGCTGCTGGAGCACAGAGCATTTATTTTATGTTTCACTCACGAATATCTGTGCTGACAGATTCATATAAACACGCATTATCACTATTATTACGTAAAGTCCTTTAATCCAGTGAGATTTTCACTCCTAAACTCTGTGACAGTGAACTGTAACCCGCTACAGTAATACTGAGGCACTGATGTTCAGTAAAGCTTTTGCTGTGTGTTTAATATTTCTGTGTCGTGTCTGTGAAAGATGCGGAAATATTATGTGTGATTATACCACACCCTTTTCCTTAGAGGATAATCACATTCTTAGAGGTATTCGAATCAAAATTAGGCAGGAGGAGCATCCCTAGCTCCAAAAGGAAGTCTATAATCAGAAAATAAATCCATAATGCCAGTAGAAATGTCTCTCAGGTGTAAGTACGTACTCCGTGATCCAGTTTCCCGGTGGCCAGCTCCTCCTGTAACCTCTGGGCTTTTAATGCGCGCTTTGCCTGTGACACAGAAACGTACAACATCGTCTCTACTCAATGACTATTAAATAAATTATTATTATTTTCCGCTGCAGGATCTATTCAGTGAACTTTACCAAGTCGACTTTTGAGTACTCCTCCACAATGCGCATGTGTTCCTCGGGGTCGTAGCCGTTCCAGCGGTCTCGCTTCCCATCGTAATCCAGACTGACCTGAATCTGTTGGTGCTCATCCGGGGCAAAGCCTGTACCCGAGAACTTCGCTCCGACCTTTCTGGGCCGCTGTGAGAAGGAAAACAAGAAACATCAGAGAAAAAAAAAAAGATTCTAAAACTTCTTTTTGAGGACTACATAACAGAATGATTCATTTTATTTGTCTTTGTGTTTGCTCACTTTCTTTCCTCAATATTCTTTAATTAATGCCAATAATATAAACAACCGTTTTTCAAAATGTTCTCGATGGTACTCTTAGTGCCTGACTTGAGTGAACTAGCATGAGGATGTGTTTCTGATCGAGACTCCAAAGCTCTTCTGTGAGTCGCTCTGGATAAGGCCGTCTGCTAAACGCTGTAGACGTAATAAAAACAAGCAGTTTGAACTCCACAGTATATTCCAGATATAAAAATGCAGTAATCCATGCGAATGATATGATTTGAATTCGATCAGGTCGAGGTTTACATTAGTCAGTCTTCTTATGTGTGGATTTGCACACACTCGGGAGAACAAGTAGCTAAAATACAAACGTTTTACTGAATTTACAGGATTTTCATGAATACCATATTTCTTGTGTAAACACTCGTACGAATGATTTACGTACATCAAGTAGCTTGATTTTAGCACCAGGGCAAAATAAAAGAAACTAAATTTGAATATCAATCACGTCTCATCTGACAGACACCATAAATAAACTAAAGTTTGAATTCCTCTTGAAGGATAATAAGGTGATATCCATGTTACCTCAAGACAGTCCTTCTTCTTGTGTGTCAAGGCACCGCAATTCTCACACGCCCCTTTCCTGTACTTTGTGCTGATGGATTTCTGCAGGCAACAATTTTTATTTTCAGTATTAATCATCATCCAAGCACTTAATCGATTTAAACTAGATTTAAACTCCTTACCTCCTGTACGCCTCTCTTGTACCACTCTCCTATAGCCGAGTACTCCCTCTGTTTCTCCGCCTGAGGTCTCTGGTGCTTCAGCGTGGGTCTCTTTGAGGGGTCGATGTACCACGGCACGGAGGAAATATACTGGGGGATGTGAGGGTTGATGTCCCTAAAGAAAAAAAAAACCCACAATGGCATGAAGAGGAATCGAAAGCTTTGAAATCTCAACGATAATAACTAGCTATCAGTCAGAGTGTGTGTGTGTGTGTGTGTGTGAGATCGTAAGAGCTTGTTCTGCCGCTCATCAACGTACTTTCCCTCCTCATCAACCTCAGCAGGAGCATTTCCCAGCTTCCTCTGTTCCTCCAGCTCCTTCTTCTTCCTCCAGTCTTCTCGGGTCATTTTCTTGGGTTCTTCCAGGTCTATGACGCCTTCCTGACCCGAGCTGGTCTCCGCTTCTTGCTGCATGGCGTTCCAGGCACCGGTGCAGCCACAAAACCGTGAACTTCACTCCGACCTTTCTGGGCCGCTGTGAGAAGGAAAACAAGAAACATCAGAGAGAAAAAAAAGATTCTAAAACTTCTTTTTGAGGACAACAAAACAGATGTGTTTCACTGAACCAGGGCAGAGGGGGAATAACTTTGGCACACATTTGGTCATCGTAATCATCGTCACACTGGGCCTTATTTAAAGTTGTGCGTTAAATGTTTTGCATAATCCAAACTGAATTAAAATTTTACGAGTTTCAGAAACGCTGATTTTCTTTGTACTCGTGTGTAAATATTGATCACCATAAGTGCAAAACACATTCCTGACACAGCTCATTTGCATATAGCGACGCCCACAAAAAATAAGTGGAAGTTATTTTGACTCACTTCTATGCCAGTAGAAATATTTAATAATAACAACAACAACAACAACAACAATAATAATAAGCTGTCAACCGTGATCAGGAATTCTGCCTGCATGACAAATAACAGGTTTTACACAGAAATCTATCATTCGGACGCTCTACATCACCTAACACTAATAAAAAACGCATTTAAAAATGCGTTATTTAACAACAAAAAACACAATCGCTGACAATGTTAAGTTTTCTCTAAGAAGGCGTTTATACAACATTTATGGAAGGAGTCTCCAGTGTCGGTGCTTTGTAACAGTCAATATTTTCCACCACAGGAAAATCTTCATTATGTCTGTTTTTTTTCAGCTGCTACGATGTGAGCGATAACAGGAAATAACCTGCCTCATGGACGCTGAGGAACATTAAATGCAACAAAAAATGGATAAAAAGAACAATGTGCTGTTCACTAATAAATAACAAATTACAATCACTGACAAATTGCTGCAGTTTAAGAGGAATAGAAATACTTCATGACGTGCTGTTACAGGAAAATAACCACTCTATCGTTGATTATTTTCCTACAACAGCACGAGACTGAGTGTTTTACTCCATATATAAAGTATAACTAAGCTAAAATATATAACAACTGGCTTTGTACGATTAAGGCCAAGGTTGTACAAAATATAAAACATAAAATTATTTAAAAAAACCAACAAACACACAACTTAATATTCACCTAAAACTGAAGTACGTATCTGGTAAAGTTACTTTAAATCACATTATATGAAGCTACTGTTGGCTGGCTAGTTAGCAAGTTGGCTAACATTAGGAATGTTACAAAAACGAGTCTTTTTCGTAGAAAAGAATAAAGTTCAGATTTCGGAGTTGTTCTCAAGCCACACATTTACCTGTAAACGCGATGACTGGCAGAATTAAAAAGCTGTGTTTACAAGTAATCTACCTTATACTGCAGCTAAACTCCAGCTAGCTAGTTGTTTACAAGCGTGTCACACGCAGAAACTGGAACCGGATGTATACATTACAAAATAAAAGTAGCGACTTTTCTATAATAGTAATAATAATAATAATAATAATAATAATAATAATAATAATAATAATAATAAAACAAAAAAAATCCTTATAGTAAGCCCATGTAATGCCTTACTTGATGTGTATGAGTACTACGGAATTGTTCTAAATAGAGTGAAATTTTAAAAATATGTAGATTAATACATTTTAATATGTTTTCTACCCTCAGACAACTATTAAAAATCATTTCAGCATCTGAATATACATGATGTAAAATGCCCCCATGCTTCAAAATACACTAAAATATTCTACACTATATACTATAAACACAGTATTCTGGTTACTGAGATTTGTTATAGCCGTATCTTTATCAGCATCTCTTTATCAATATGCATAATATTTATCCATTTGACATGTATAGGACAAGTATGGACCTGCTTAGACTGTGCAAGGACAAAAGAATTGGACACTAGATGGCGTTTTAAATTTTAATAACAACTGCATCTTTTATCTGTGTGGAGTTTCTGTGCGTGTATTTCCTGTATCTGCGTGGGTTTCCTCCTGGGTCTCTGGTTTCCTCCCTCCTGTGTGTGTGTGTGTGTGTGAATGATGCACTAAGATCCCACCCAGGGTTGCCAGGATAGGCTTCGACCCTGACCACCATGACCCTGACCAGGATAAAGACCTTACTGAAGATGAATGAATGAATGCATCTTCGATCTGTGAGACAAACAGAGTTCATATTACACTCTCTTTCTGATCATCTTCCTGAACCACTTTGCAAATACAAAACCTTTTTAAAACTTTACTTTTAATAATAGAAAATTGCATCAAAAATACTTTTTAATCTACTCTAGATTTTCCTCTAACTTTCCAGAAAAAATATATATTAAAAAAATCCTATAATAATTATATCATTTATATCATTTATAATTATAAAAAATTATTTAGTTGTAAAATGGTGTTTGTCTGACAACTAGCTAAAATACAAAGCTAATTAAAAAAAAAAAAATTAAAACAAATATATATATAAATATAATATAATAATATAATAAATACATATGTATAATGCATATGTATAATAATATGTATAAGATTGCGTGGGGGTTTCCTTCAGCGCCGTAGGCTGACTGGTGTCTCTAAATTGTCCGGAGTGTGTGAATGTGTGTGTGTGTGTGTGTGTGTGTGTGTGTGTGATTGTGAACTGCGATGGGTTGGCACCCCGTCTAGGGTGTCCCCTGCCTTGTGCCCCGAGTCCCCTGGGATAGGATCCAGGCTCCCCGTGAACCTGTGTAGGACAAGCGGTACAAAGAATGGATGGATATATATATATATATATTTAAAGTAAATCAACACTGATGGTCCCTAACAGATGAACAATTTGGTAGAGAAATGGTTTTCTCTAAACGGTGCAGAAAACTGAGCAGCCTTATTTGTAACTATTCTTTAAGAGTCTGCAGAGAGATTTCTCTAACTGATGCTATAGCAGTAATTGCAATTTAGCTGTAGAACCTGTTCAGAATTTTAATTTGAAAACAAACAAGACGATATTTTATTAATACAGACCAGCATTCCAGCTGAGGATGAATACTTCATTTAAAACATTTTAGTATCTACATTATAATTCAGTCATACACTAGTTGCTAAATATTAATATAGCCACTTCTTACTTGTGTCAGTGGTAATCAAAGCGTGATTTATTTTCAAGGCTTTTATTTTTTAATTTTTTTTTTTTTTTTTATACCTCTGGAGACCTGTCCAAAATAGACATGACCCCGGCCTCATGTGTCTGTCTCGGGGATTTCCTGTTTTCATCTTTGTCCACTTCACTCCATATAGCCATTAAGATCTAATAATGTAGTAGGTTTAATAATTAATAGCTCGTATTTGTTTTAATATTTTACCTTTGCACTGTGTGAGAGACCATCCAGAACTATGTGAACAAGCACAATCAGCTTTTGGTGATCACATCATTCAGTGATTCATCATTGCACTGTACATGAATAGAGCACTGTAGAATCACAAGACGTCAACATCGTTAAAGGTTTTTACTGCCAAGACATTTTAGAGTCGGGTTTAAGACTCTTCTATAGAAAGCTCATCTACTGCCTTACTTGTTCCCCAAGCAAGAAAACAGTAGAAGTACTGAACATTTCCTAAACACTGTGAAATTTTAAAACCACCCTAATTATAAAATAAGAAATTCAAACAACAGCTTGGGAACATATCTGTTCTCATAAAAAAAAAAAAAAGTACATCATGAATGTACATGATGTAAAATGCCTCCTTGCCATCTTCCCTACTAAATAGTTAGCTTGTTAGCTAACTGCTAGTAAACTAGCTCAAATTAACTAGACACAGCTAGACACAACTTGGTTTAACTTATTTTGTCTCCGTAACCAAATTCACCTAAATGTGCCGTAGCAACTAATATTTTGTTCACAAGTAACATTAGCTAAGTTAGGTAGTTAGGTAGCTAGCTAGCTACCTTAGCCTGGAGGATCTGTGGCTAAAAGATTCAGAGTACCAATCTGTGGGCTTTATTTCACGATATCATAAACTGAACATACATATAACACTCACTTTGCTAAGTATTTTTTTTTTCAGAAGTATTCTAAGAGAGACAGAGAGAGAGAGAGAAAGCGAGAGAGAGACTCTCTGATTTAAGTTTGAAAAGTTTGACTTTAGCTAGTTTCAAAGACATATAATCAGAATCAGCCATCCAAGTGGAGTTAACCATTTAAAATCACATATTTAGGTGAAGGGCCTAAAGGATTGTTCAGTTGCTCATCAGATTTATTTATAGAGCTATTGTTCAGCTATGGTTTTGGATTTGAGTCATAACCGTAGGCTGCATTTTACAAGTGCTAAGCATTCCTTCCCGATAAGACGATAGCATTCATTACAATGCTGTGATCATGAGGTGAGGGAAAAACTAAAGATCTTAATAGATCACAGATCCATATGCTATCTAAATTGTACACTATATAAGCCTAAAACTGAACGAACTTTGCAGCCAATATGATTTCCAATATATAATTTGTACCATAGCTCAAAACGAGTGGTGATGATAATGCTAGCACAGACTTAAGATGCTAAGTTGCTGGTTTCTGACTTTGGCTGCATCTACATTGCCAACCCATTTAGATTGTTTTCACTGACGTCTGACGCAGATTGGAACAGCTAGAATCAGATTTATTTTAGTTTTTCATGGGCCACATTCAAATGAGATTGTAAAGCCGAAAATCTGATACATAATCATTTGACTCACATTCAGATCCTTATATCTGATTTTCCTGTTAATTCTGAAATTATCATTTTTGTTTTGTGACCATAGGCTAGGTCAAATAATCATAATAAATCTGTTTCAGGGAAACAAGCATTAAAAAAAAAGAAAAGAAAAAAAGCCATTTATGAGGACATTTCTCGGGCCACAGCAGAGCGAAGATACAGCCTGCCCTTGCTCCAATACCAACGGAAAAAGGTTTTAAGGTAAAATACAAAGAGGCTAAAGACCACAACAGAATGACGTGTTCTTTATACAGACAAATGAAGGTGATCCTGAGGGATAAACACAGATATCATCCACCTAAAGTATTCAATAGCTCTGTGTTGGCATGGAATGGATTGGAGAACGATGACTGTGAGTCGTGTCTAACTTAAGCTAACTTAAGCATTTTGGCTAGCAGCATTTATGCAGCATGTGTAATCTCGAGAGTGTACTAAATATGACATTAGAACACCTTCTGTGCTGAAACTGCCAATCAGTTCTTTATTTACATGTTACTCAGGCCTATTTCCATTTGCTGTAAAGCTAGCAACCATTTGCATTGGGCTAACTAACGTTTTGCTGATATTCACTGTAGCCTACAGTGTATGGGCAGGCTACCCTTTAACTATTATAAACTTCTCCCTGGCATTTAAATAAGAAAGTAAGTTAACCTCATGTACAGGAACCAGATATGGGTCAGATCAGGTCAGGTAACCAGATGGGACAAAAATCATATCTGTGTCAAAATACCAGAATCAAGCATCACAATGTAAATACAGCCTCTGTGTCACCTTCTAGTATGTGCTTTCTTGCTAGGATGGAGCTATAATTAGGTGAGGCCCTGTGACTGTTAGCCCTGCGTGTCAGATTGCAGCTTGCTCTATCTGGGCTGGTGTAGCACCTGCTGCTAGCTGTAACACTCTCTTAAGCTTAGCACAGGGTACAGAGATACAGTACAGCAAAACTGTATTAAAAAAAAAAGCAAAGTCCAGTCCATGTACATGTTTTATAATAATAAAAAAAACACTTGTTTTCAGTGGCAACAGTTCACGTTGGAACTACATGGAAGCACACTGAAGTTTAGGTGGATATTCCTTTACAGGTTTATGGTGTTAGTTGAGGGGGCTGGACTCATCACAGTGCTGAGTGACCTGACTGGACGAAGGATCAGTGTAGCACACAGAAACGCAGACACCCTGTTGGAGCCTCATCTTCAGCTCTGTGGTACAGTACATGTCTTCTCTCTGTTCTGTTGCTTTGAGCAGTGGGTGTGCTATTCCATTCAAAATGGCCTGATACAGTATGGCACTAAACGGCAAGTACATATCGAACAAATCATGATCAATGATTTTAAATTAGATAGTAAATATGAATTCTGAATTATGAAATATGAAATATGGTCTGAATCAGCCAGTTTAAAGGTAGTCTACGTTCTGCACTGGAAACATTGCATGATCAATAGGATTTGATTAATGTGATCCTTTAGCCACTGTCGCTAAGAACCTTTTATATACGTACACCTTATTAAATAAAAAAAAATGGAATAAAGTTCAAGTGGGTTATTCAGAAAAGCTCCTAATTTTCTGTATGTTAATATTAAAAAGTGTAAACTGTTGGAAATATAATATGATCTCTTATAATAATATAGAGTTAGCATACCTGTAGACTTGTAGCATAGTAATAGTTCACTTCATACAGAAACGCCCACAATAGATTTTAGCAAAGTGATAGTAGAAATACCACTTCCTTTCATGCTTTTCTTTACATTTGTTTTTCATCTTTTCAGCTCCAAAACTGCCTGTGGTTTTTGGATAGCAAAGATGGGGCGATGCTGCGTTTCTAAAACACAAAGGAAGTCCAACCCAAGTTAAGAAACAGTGCCCTGTGCTTGGAGCAAAACAATGGAAAGCTGGGTTCTTGAGGGAGACAGCTACTCATTCCTCCGCAGTGCACCACGTAACTTCAACCTGCAGCACCTGGATGGGCCCAATCGTGTGGAGATATTCGACATCACTAGTATTCCCAGCCATCGTAGTGCCATATCTGAAACGACTTGCCTTTGTGACATTTTTGGGGATGACTGTGAGTCTCCGTCTCTCTCCAGCAGCCCGGCCTCTGCCTCTTTTCTGAAAAAGGATGTGGATGAGCACTTACCAGTAGAAGATGTCAACGATTCGTCAGGTTCTTACCATACAGCTAGTGGTTCGGAGCATCTGAGTGATGGGAGTGACACATTTGAGGACTCAAACGACACAAAAGATTTACTTTTATCTGACACTGGGGAATCAAAAACACCAGCAAGTGATTTAACCTTGCCAAATGACAAAAGTGAAGTTACCTCTGTAAATGGCTCACCCAAGCCAAAAGGAAAATGGCAAGAATCTCATTTGTCTCAGGACACCAGCCTAGTGCAAGTTGAAAATTTATCTGACCAGCAGCAAGTAACGTCAACGTCTGAATTTAGAGACACTAATATTAGAGTAACTGGTTCCTCACAGGACTTAATCTCTCCTGACCTCTTATCAGAAAACAAGGGTATTAGAGACCAGAGTCATGCTACCTCGTCTTCAACAGAGGAGATAATTATTCCTGAATTCTCACCTGAAAATGGGGGTTTAACAGAGCAGAGGCACACTACGACATCTGAGGTAAGGGAAACTGATTCAACACAAGAGAATAAACATTATAAACAGAGAGAAAGCACATTTTCAGAAAACCGAGAATCAGCTGAGTCTTTTAGTAGCTTGGCATCAGAAGATTCTCCTAAGGAGAATAATGATCTAGGCTGCTCTGGTGAGGAAGAAGGAAAAATCTCTTTGCCTGATATTTTACCTATAGAAAACATCTCATTTGTTTGTGAAACAGTAAAAAGTGACCCTTCTGTTGCTCTGACTAACTTTTCAAATGATGGCAGTGACGTTACTCCTGTCCAGAAGACAGCTTCTGATCCTTATGCAAAAGAGGGAACACATGACCTGAGAGAAATGTCAGCTCCACTGGAACATGAAGTTGTACCAAATAAATCATCATACATAGGTACATTTCAAGCAGGACTGTCAGATTTGGAAGACCCTAACACAGTGCCTCCGCCTAATTATGTTGAGGATAACACAGAAATAGATGTAGCATCTATGCCTCAACACTTCAATATTTCTTCTGAAACAAGAGAAACAGTAATCCTACGTGAGCATAGAACTTTGTCATCCTTTTCAGACACAACAGAAGGACTGATACCATGTGTGATTAGTGAGTTATGCTCACCCTCTGGTTCTTCAGTGGATGTAAACTCCTCAGAGCCACCAATAACAATACACTCACCTGTGGGTTTTACTATCTGCCCTTCACCGGATCCCGAGAACAAGATTTGGTCAGCTGGACCAGAAGATTTAGCGTTCACACCTGAGAGCCCAGAAAGTGATTTCAGACTTACACCTACAGACAAATTTTCTGTTTCTTCATTTGATTCCAAACTATGCCCTACACCTGAGCCAAGAAGCATTACTTCTACACCAGAAAACAAACAAAATGTCTTTATATGTGAATTGAGTCCTGCAGCTTCATCACTTGAACTGAGGTCTGCAAGTTGTTCTCCTGAATGTAAAATAATGACTTGTAGCTCCCTGACGCAACACTCAAAGTCACCTCAAATTGAGAAAAAAGCACCCCAAAATGACTTTTCATCCCAAAATGAGATCCTAGCACAAACCCATGATGTAGAGGGAATAATACGTGCAGAAAGTTTTATGTCAACTACACTTCCTACACAGGAAGTTGCAGACGTGACTATTCCAACTACCTACAACCTTTCGCCAGCACAGAGAGGCATATCTAGTCCATCAACAACTTTGCCAAGAGATACCATGTCCCCTGATCAAAAGGGAACAAGATATACTGAAAGCCCTACATCAGATATACTTCCCACAAATAAGATTACAAATATGGCTATCTTCTCTAACTTTTCATCAACGGACACGTGCATAATTAGTCCACATTCAACTATGAATATACTGAGAGGTACAGAGTCTCCTGATGTACACGAAATAAGATCTGTAGAAAGTTCTATTTCAACCATATCTCCCGTACATGAGACAACAGGCATGGCCATCTCACCTGTCTCCAACCTTTCATCAACAGAAGGAGGCATATCTAGATCACCATCAACTTTAAGTATACCAAGAGACACAGCATCTCCTGATGTAGTGGGAACAAGATCCACTGAAAGCTCTACGTCAACTACACTTCCCAGAAAGGATATTGAAAATGCGGTCAGCTCACCCATTTTACAGCCTTCATCAATAGAGAGAGTCATATCTAGACCACCATCAAATTTAAGTGCACCTAGAGACACAGCATCTCCTGACGTAGATGGAATAAGATGTGTGAAAAGTCCCGCATCAACTACAATTCTCACAAATGAGATTACAATTATGGCTATCTCACCCCTCCCCAACCATTCACCAACAGCATCAAATTTAAGTATACCAAGAAATATAGTGTCCCCTGATGTAGAGGGAATAAGATATGCTCAAAGCTCTATACCAACTATGCTTCCCATAAATGAGATTGAAAATGTGATCACACCAATTACACAACTTTCATCAACAGTGGGAGGTATATCTAGATCAACATCAACTTTAAGTATACCAAGAGATACTATGTCTCCTGATGTAGTGGAAACAAGTTGTGTGGAAAGGTCTATGTCGACCATACCTCCCACAGATGAGACTACAAATATAGCCATTTCACCCATCTCCGACTGTTCTTCAACAGAGGGAGGCATATCTAGACCATCATCAACATTAAGTATACCAAGAAATACAGTATCTCCTGATAGGGATGGAATAAGATGTGTGGAAATTCCTAAATCAACTACAGTTCTCACAAATGAGATGACAAATATGGCCAACTCATCCATCAACCTTTCATTAACAGAAGGCATATCTAGACCACCATCAAATTTAAGTATACCAAGAGATACAATATGCCTTGATGTAGAGGAAACAAAATATATAGAACAATCAAATGAGATTCCCACAAATGAGACTACAAAAATGGCAATTTTGCCCATCTCCAGCCATTCAACAACAGAGGGAGGCATATCTAGACCACCATCAACTTCAGGTGTATCAAGAAATACAGCTTCTGCTTATGTGGATGGATTAAGATGTGTAGAAAGTCCTACATCAACCATGCTTCCAACAAATGAAGCTCCAAATATGGGCATCTCACCTGTCTTCAATATTTCACCAACTGAGGGAGGCCTATCTAACCCACTATCAACTTTAAGTATACCAAGAGTTACCATGTCCCCTGATGTAGTGGGGATTCCCACAAATGAGGCCAATATGGCCAATTCATTCATCTCCAACCTTTCATCAATGGAGGGAGGCATATCTAGACCATCATCAGCTTTAAGTATACCAAGAGATACTATGTCCTCTGATGTAGAAGGAGCAAGATACGCTGAAAGATCAAATGAGATTCCCACAAATGAGAATAAAAATATGGCTTTATCCATCTCCAACCTTACAACACCCTCAAATATAATAACAGATAAAGTGTCTTCCCCTAAAGTGAGCTATCAAAGATCAGCTGACAGATTTAATGATAATATACCAGCACCAGAAATGTGCATACCTCTGAAATACACAGATAATCACCTTTCAACCACAGTCAGTGAGAAGGTGGATCTTCCATTAATGGTACCAGTTGATGTAGGTCACATAGATGATACTAGCTACAAAATGTCAATTAAAAGCTGCAGTCTACCTCAGAATGATTGCACGGACATTGTTTCAGTACCTTGCAGCCAAACTGATAAAATAAGTGATTCATCACCTGAGCCACCTGCTCCCAAATTATCTGTAAAACAAATAAAAGAAAGTTGGGAAAGAATGAGTGAGAGCATTTTAAATTCTCTGAATCCATGGCAAACATCCAAAAAGATTTTAACAGTGCCTATTGCAAAGGAAGCAAAGGAAGGTAAAGACAGTGGAAGAGAAATGTTGGAAAGAGAATCAGCAGGTAGTGAGAAAGCATTTGGACAGATGTCTATGAGACCTGGGGAAAGCCCCAGTGTTTTACATAGTAACAATCATAGCATGTATGAAGGACAGTCATGCAGGAACAAGGGGTGGAGTGGGGAAAGGGTGATACAGGAGGAGCATACATTAGGAAAAGGGGTGGGGAATATAGCAGAGGGTAGTTACAGAGGGGAACAGGTTGAGCTGTCATTCAGTACCAGGAATAGAAAAGGGCCTGCAATCCACAGCCCTGCTCCCTCAAGCCGAGACCCAAAGTCTGGAATTCCACCTCGCTATTTTGAGTCTCCCCTGGCAACTCGGCGGCAACAGAGTTTTCTCAGAGCACAGAACTTACAAAAAGAGAACAAGACTGGTGCCAGGAGGGTCCGATCGACTTCTCAAAGCAAATACAGTGGTGCTGGTCGTCTTTCTTCAGAATGTATTAGCGACACTTCCAGTATGGGAAGTGAATTTGATGACGCAGACAGTGAGGTGAAGTGGTTCACAGACCAGGCCTTCAGGAGCCTATCTAGCCCTCAGGTGGACTACTTGGATGTCTACAACTCAAGCTGTGGGTCATCTGCAAATGTTTCACAGCCTTCTACAGTCGACAGTCCAGGTTCTGCTACATGGATTTCCTATGCAGATTTGCATGACTCGTTACATGAAAATGATGATGTCTTATGCCGTACTTCTTCTTTTTTACCTCATGGTACACTAGACCCAGCAAAGCGTTTTGAGATGGGTAGTTTTGAATGTGTGGATGTAGCAGTGGAGAGCAAGGAGGAAACCAGGAGAGGAAAAAGGACTGTCCCAAAACGACAAATCCAATTTAAGAGACGCAACTTTGATGAACTAAAGTCTTCTGAGAATGAAGGAAAAGCTATGGATTCACTGTCCACACAGACCTGTTCAAGGGACACATTTGTTCGTCAACATAGCACCCCAGCATCAATGCAGGAAGATCTGGTTCAAGGTGAACATGAAATTCAAACTGGTAAGAAGGTGCTCCAGAAGTCTGCATCTTTAGATGAAAGTTCACACAAGAGTAAAATGGCTTGCAGCGTTATCAAGAGTGTTCTTTCAAAGAAAATGGACACTGCTACCAAAGAATCTTCAAAAAGTGAACCATGTGAGAATAAAAAGAAACACATTGATACTCTCTCTGGAGGAGAATCAAGTAATGCAGAGAGGCAGAGTTCCAGCCTACCCTCTGAATGCAGTTTGTCCTCTGAGGACTTTGCAGACAAAGAGGAAAGAAGCCCTCATCCTCAGAAGAGAAGCTGCAGGCCCAAGGTTCCCCCCAAGCCAGTCTTCAAAGCTAACTGTTTACCTCCTAACAACAACCCAGCAGGTGTTGCATTTCAGGGCAAAACCTTAGTGAAGGATCACATAAGACCCATAATGGTTGATGCCTTTGAAAGCAAAATATCTAAGAAACAAACCTTTGGGAACAGTGAGAAGGAGGCAAGTAATTTGGGAGAGGAATACAGCAGTGACTCAGGAAGTGCCATTAACTGGACCCCAAGCTGTACTGCAATTTGTGTTGCAAGCACACGGAGCAGAATGACAAACAGTGACAATGAACACCCCATGACACCGGAAATCCATAAACAACAGGAGGGCAGCAGCAGTATGTTCTTGTCAAAAACCCCTGAAATCACTCTCAAGCCTTGTACCATCAAGGATAAAAATAAGTCTTCCTTGAAGGCATCTCTTTGTCCTGAACTGGAAATATCCAAAGACACCATATGTGAACCTCAATTAGAGGAAAAACATGAAGAGCGAATGAGATTGAAAACAGGAGTTGAGGCAGATGCTGAAGAGGATAATGAAAAAAACAAAGCAAAATCTGTTATACATAAAGTAAGGGATGTCAGGAAGCTGGTAAAGAACACCTACAACCTGTCCTTCAAAGCCTCAAATACCACTCACCATGTAGAGGATGTAGTGCCTGAAAAACAGAAAGAAATGAAACCAGAATATCCTCATCCTTTGCATATTGAATGCAGAGCTATCAGCTTGAAAGACAAGACAGCATCTTGCAATAAATCTACCACCCAACAAGATGTAGCACATACTGGTGACAAATCAAAGATGCCGCAAATGGATTCACCATTAAAAAGTGATGTAGGTATTACAAAAATAACAACCAAGGCATCCTTGCCAAACATTCAACATTCTGATGTGGATTTGTTTGTCGGTTTGGATAAATGCAACAGCATATCAAAATCTGGTAACTGTGAACAGAGTACAAAACTAGAAATGCCTTCTAGGCCATCAAGTAAGGAAATATCAACATTAGTATTTCTGCAGGATGGCACACCGAAGTCTATGCAGAAGCCAACAAGCCCTGCTTCCCCTGATGTAAAAACTGCTAACAGTAGCCATTCTGTATCGATGCTACGGAAAGAAAAGGGGATGCAAGCTGACATTGGGGTTTGTGATGTCCTGAGTGAAGGAGTGGATGCTAGACCTAAGCATATCAACAGGCTAGAGGTACCCTTGCAGACATATGCATCAGAGGGAACGTCAAGTGAATTCCGGAAAGTGAAAAAAGGAGATGCTGATTTTCCTCCTGAACAGAAGACATCCCTAAACAGTGGTCTACAGACAAATGAAGGTTCCTTGCAGGTTAGGAGTTCTCCAAAGCCTATGGAAGTGAGAGTACGTCCCAGTGGAAAAGGAGGAGACAACCAGAGTCAAGGAGATTTGTTACAACCTCCAAAAGAACAAGAGATCACAGTTGCAGCATCAAACAAGGCAGAGGTAAGAGCATTTTCTAGCAACACAAAAATTCATGCAATGCCAGTAACAACATCTAAAGAGATCGAGTTACCCATTCAAGTGAGGTCGATATCCAGTGACAGACCCAAACCATCTGTGCTGCCTAAACCAAGCTTTAAACAGCCATTTGCAGAAATTAGGTCAACATCAACCGACTTTCCTAAAACAGACATCACACCAACAACTTCTATTTTAAAAGAGCAAACACATATAAAGAGTGATATTAAAATAATTGAGACATCAGCAACAGTGATACACAATGAGCAATCCACCAACACTGCATCAAGCAATACCAAAACATTAGCTGTGTCAGCTGTGTCCACCCACAAACCTCAAACTATCCCAGCTACAACAATGTCAAGTTCTGCACAGAAATCAACAGCCGCTACAGGCAGGCAAGAGGTATCTTTCCCTTCGATGCCAAACTCCAGCAACCGGCAACAGCAGAACATTCAAGAACAGGTGATACCAGCAACTTCTTATGCATCTGATCATCAAACCTTACCAGTAGTTTCACAAGCCAATACCTACATGCAGCCTACAACGACAACATCGTCTAACAACCAGTTACATACAGACGACTTTCGTTTCCCTACATCAGATGATCCACCCAGTTATGATGAACGAGAAAGTTTTAGCCCATTGCAGCTTTCTGATTTGGCCCCAAGGAGGCAGAACAGATACCATCCTACCACCAAACATTCTCTTTGCTCCTGTACATCATGCACCCACCCTCAATTTGGCCAGCCCTACCATGGCTCGCAAAACCAGACACCGCCAGCCCCTCGTTCACCAGGTCAGGTGATTTCATACCCAGGAGCACCACCACAGGCCCAGGTCCGTCCTCATCAGTGCAGACCAGATGGCCAACCCTCAAATTACTCATCTGTCTCACCGAAAACTACAGTACAACAGACTCCAGCCATGATTCAGCCCATGCACCACTCCCATACCTACCCTGCACCAGCCATACAACCCTATGGTAATGAGCAACAGCAACCCTCTACTCAGCACATGGACAGACGTTCAGGTAATCAACGTTCACCACAAGCTCCAGGTGGGGCAGCTTATCGGGAACACAGTCGTTCACCTAATATAGCTGCTCTGGACCCTAGATCCCAGTTTTTTAATCCACAAGAGCTACCACCAGCTTTTGGTCATGAATATGGAAGTGATGGTCATGGGGGTGGAGGTGTGTTGTACCCAGAAAATGCAAGTGGGCTAGGGTTTGGTCAAGGGCCCCGTCGTGTACTTCTAGATCCTGAAACTGGGAAGTATTTCTACATTGAAGTGCCAATGCAGCCACTGAGAAAAATGCTGTTTGATCCAGAAATTGGCCAATATGTGGAGGTTCTCATACCACAGCAGGCTATGTCCAATTCTAGTATGTATCCTCCAACTGCTGCTCCATACCAGGGTCCATACCATGGTCAAGGGTTATATGCACCCCAGTACCTTCCCTATGCAATGCCACCCCATCCTCAGTCTGCCCAGCAACCACGACATCCAGAGCCCTCTGTCCCGACATCACTCCATCAAACCACCATGGGATATGGAAGCTCAGCAAGCCAGGTGCCAAAATCAGATGTAAAAGGACATCCATCGCTGGATCAGAGCTATTTAGAGAGCATGTATTACATTCCTACCGGGATGAATGCAAGCCCAAATTCTACCCCTTCAGACTGCTACCACAAACCAGCAACAAATATGCCTGCTGCTGGTGGCAGGAGGGCATGACATAGTCCTAGATTTCGCATTTGTAGTGTGTGGTGCTGTGCAAACTTTTAGAGTAAGGAGCTTGCGATAGATTACACCCAGTAAAACTATTCCAAAGTCAAGGCCAATGTAAAAATACCAACAGTACTGTAAAACAATGTACACTGTTCAAGAATATTAGCATGTCCTTCTTTCTAGCCCAAAAATCCTTCTCAATCTGTACATCAAAATTAGCCCAGCTGTGAAAGAATTAAAAAAAAGAAATTTGTTATATGATCCTTACAGAGGTGCTTTGGGTTTTTGAAGAGCTAATGCTAAAAAGAAAATATTTGGTAAGCCTATTTCCAATGCTTGTCGTCACTCCATTTGACTGAGCTGGTGACATGCCTATGTTGTGTTTCTTTCCAAACATTATATGTCAGTATGTTTCATCATAGTAATGACCCCGATAAAAAGAGTTTTGTTGTATGTCAATATCTGGTATATTTGCATTTTAGTGCACTATGAGCCCATAGAAAACATTTTACTGACCTTGGGGAATTATAATAACTTCATTAGCACTATTATTAGCACCTATTTCACACTAACTATCCCAGGTCCAGTCCAGGCATGTTTCTGAATTTGTATATATCAATTCCAAATTTAAATATTTATACTAAAACATAATTCACTGTAAGTGAACCGTTAAAGCAGTTGGATATGAAAATATGTAGGCCAATTGATAAATGATTAAATGCTATACAAAGTACAGACACTTTTCTAATGATAAAAGCTTACCAAATGCTATTTTTTCACACAGTTTTACCAAATTAAAGGTATTTGTTCACCACTACAATTTATGCATCCTGTGTTTTCTTTCTGATTGATATTGTGTCTTTGCTCTTATCTTAAAGTGGCACATGAATTTTTCAATCCAGTTACCTTGAAAATGTGTGAACAAGCCTATTTTCAAGAATTCAAACAATTTCAATAAGGTAACTATATTCACAAAAAACTGAACATAAATTAAAGTGTGAAACTGTGAGTTGGTTAATAGTGATACATCTGGTGTGATTCAGGAAGTCATGAATAGACTCAGACTACCACCTAGTGGTGACTGTTCTAAAAATATGCAGAAAAGATTGAAGCAGTATTTTAGTATTATTTTATCTAATAGGTGCAGTAAGTGTAAACAATATATTTCACTCTTTAAAATGTTCAAAGTACTATAAAATAAAAATGGTGCTGGAAATGTAATGATAAGGAGCCAGAATAGTTTATGTTGAATAAATTGATAACTCAAGTGGCACACTGGCAGGGAGTGTCCCAAGTTTAACATTCACTTAGTACAACTAAGTACATGCTCTTAAGCAAGTAGGTGTAAGCAAGTATGTCTCTGATTACACTGCTGGTGAAATGAAATGTGGTTGAAACAAACAGCTTCATTAATTATCTGTGTTAGTTCTGTCTTCCTAATATTGATTAAGTAAGGAATAAATTGCGGCGGGGCATGCTGTTATAGGAAAATAATTACTGATGGAGTGGTGTGATGCCCAGTGCAAATAAAAGACCCATTACCAACCCACAGCTGATTATTTTCCAATGATATTGAAGTGAAATTATTCCTTTTATATGACAGCAATTGGCCAACAATTACAATTTATTTGTTAATGTACGACACATCATACTTTGTAACCATTTATAGTTTAATGTTGTGAAAAGTCCATGAAACAAGTTAGTTCCTGTTATCACTTATCCACTTATCACCAGCTCTTTTTTCCCTCTACCTCGTTCCATAAATGTTAAATAAACATCTCCTTACAGAAAAGTTCACCATATGAATGATTATACATTTTTCTTTGTTAAATAACAAAATGATTTTAATTCATTTATCATTAGGTTTAGATTATGTGGAGCGTCTGCCATACAAGTCCCTGCAAATGAGCTGTTACTATAGAAATGATTAATTATAGAAATAATAATTATAATTATAGAAATGATAACATAATAGAAGGAGCACATGAATATAAACCTGGGATTGTCAGAGCTGCTGAAAATTAATTAACACCATCAGATTTAAGAATTCAGCAGTGCTGTGGTATAACAGTTATGTATTCTACCATCAAACTGCCATAATAAATTGCTAAAACTGTTTTTGGGGAAACAGAACCATCAAATCAGACAGAATGACATCATGTAACAAGGCAGGCATGATCACAGGGTGGTCCAGTAGTGTTGTGGAAATGTTTGCATTTTATTCCACCAAACAGGCCTCAGAGTCAGTCCCGTGCCCACCCGCATGCTGCAGCCGCACCCTCGGATGACTGCATTCAGTTTCCTGGCTTGTCTGATTGCAATGCAGGGCAGAGGCAGATGGGAATTCCCACTGTGTCCCTTCTGTGTTATTGATCAGATAGCATCGTGTGCGTTGGTCACCCCATGCGTGGGCTTCCCTGCATGAAAACAAAGAAATGAACACAATTCACCTATGACTTCATTTGGCACACACTGTAGTGGAAATAAACATAGCGTTTTCTTTTGGAAGGCATGTCAGTGCTTTTAGCAAACTCGTATCCCAATGTTTTCAAATTAAATAAAGAGGCACAGCCCTAATGGCAGAACTGAGTCCATGGCATGGTTAATTTACACTTGTGAAATCATGGAGTACAGTATATCCAAATTTGCATGGCCTAGAGACACAAACTTTACCTCAGTTGCTTAACAGGGGAATGACAATACCCCTGGAGTGAGATGTACTCCAGCGTGCAGGCCATAAAAGGTCTTATTCCGTAGGTGACGCTAACAAGCTGTCAGGTACAAACATGAATGAACTTGCTCAGCTTACCTGTATCTCAGGTACACCTGGTATGCAGAGAGGATTAGGAAACCCGTAGGATTCCGGATGTGTTGAGTCTCTAGGCAACAAACATGCCAAATAAACTTGTAGGCCGGGCCCTGCACATTCCACAGTGTGTGGGAGGTTCACTTTTGTGGTTTATACTTGCAGTGAACCACCGGGTGGCGCAATCACAAGCATTCATCCTTCTGAGGTTTGGTTACATCAGAGTATGTAGCCAGTGGTTTTGCGTTATCGAAATGATTGAGGTTGATGACACAAACTTCCTCATTCATCAAAGCTTTTTTCTTTCATAATCTCAGTCTGGAATAAGAATTGACTACCTTTTAAAAAATCCCTCAAAAGTCCACCTTGGTTAAACAAGCTGCCAAAACACAGGGTGAGCTGGTCAAACTGGTAGATCATCTTTGCTAGCTGGTACATGCTGATAGATACTAAACAGTTTCTGAAATACCGCTACTAATGCAATATCATAACTGTTTTAAAGAAAATTACAAAATGCTATGATAACTAGAAAATTTCAAACATTCTTTTGATCAGTTTAGACCAGTAATATGGGAGCTGGAAAATCACTTACTGGCAGTCTACCAGTGAGAGCAGCTCGACCTGTGTTTTGGCAGCTGGTAGCGGGTCAGACTAAACTGGGAACAATATGGATTACTACAAGGCCCATGTTTGCCAGACACTACTCTCACTGATGACAATTCAAAATGATTGATTAACCTAGATTGGGAATTGTTAGCAGTGAGCCAAGTGTGTGTCAGCGTGTGTCTTAGTTTCCTTTCCTGAAACACATACAGTGCATGGATGGACGTGGCAGTGGGTGATGTAATGGCCTGAACACTTCAGTCTGAGTTACCAGGACTTCTTTGGGACGAACTCCTGAGCTGGGTCATAGACTAATGAGGAATGGAAAGAATGTCGACCAAGACTGAAACACAGCCAAGAGGACAGCCTGTGTACAGAGAGTAAGAGACCGAGAATCACCCCAGCATTATCACCCACTTTGGGACAAAGGTGCAAAGGGGCAGATTCCAAGAAGTCTTTAGAAATAACATATCAAAGGTGCTACTTTATGTTAGAATCAGTACAACGGTCAACATGGGTCTGAATTACAGTAAACTGAAGAGTGTTACAAGTAAGCCATAAAATGTTCAATGTTTTTAGCATTCACATGTGAAAAGTGAGAGTCCGTCTCCTTGGAAACAGCTGAGGCCAGCCGGGGATTCCCCTCTCGGCTCCACATAGCTGAAAGGTCAAGTCCACTCGGATGCGCCTCATCTCCCACACGAAGCTTGTGTAGTACCGGAGTGTTAAACAGACACCAAGTCAAACAGACACACCACGTCTGGACAAAGATCTCACTGTCTCTGGAAACGCTGTCTCTTTTTCATCTTTCCAGATTTTCATATTTTAGACCCAAGGGACTGGTTTTCCAGACACATAACATAACATTTCCAGGCTAATTCACAGACTAGGCTTAATCGGCGTCCAGGGAGTAATGGTACAGACGACAGAACTCATTTGAGCGCATGAGTAAGAAAAGTCATGGGTAGAAAATCACGTAGAAAGTCATGTGTCACTGCACTGGAGGCCTTGACAATGTTCAATGTTCAGTGAACATTTATTACTTTTGACTGCTGTAAACTGCTGGGAGATTTTCTAGTTCAAATTCAGTTGCATGTGTGCAGAAGTGTGCAGGCGCAAGTACAACTCCTGAAATGTTGCTTTCTTGAACTTATTAAAACATTAATCAAATATATTGTAGTGACATGGCTCCCAAAGGTCTTTGAAACATAACCAGAGATCTGTTTTTTGCTTTTCAAATGCTGGTGGAGTGATGGAAATCATGATCAGTGACTATACAACTTCTTGTTGTTGTCATCAACATTAAGTTATTATTGCTATAAACCTTACTTGAATTATAAACCTTAATTGAATAAACCATACAAACATCCCTGCCATAAAAACATATACAAAAAAAGTCAACTTGAATCTAATTGAAATTTAAATAAAACTAAGTGATGTTAATATGATTGGTTTTGTTTCTGTGGATGGAAATTTAAAAAATAAAATTCAGCAATTACAACAACAAATAAATTTGCAATATTGTACATGTTTGTCTAAAGGGCCTACTATGTGAAGATGTGGATTAATTTTCTATAACAGCAGCTCTAACACTTAAATGACAGGTTTATATTAATGCACTGGTTACGTTATCGTTTCTATAGTAACAGCTCATTCACAGGGACTTGTATGGCAGATGCTCCGCATAATCTTTGGAAATAATAAATGGATAAAAAAAATTGCTTTTATTTAAACAAAGAAAAAAATGTATAATCATTAAGTTGTTAAGCTTTCTGTTATTTAACATTTATGGAAGGAGTCTCCAGTGTCAGCACTTTGTAACAGTAAGTTTTCTTACTCAATGGGAGAATCTTCAGGACTTTGTGCTTTCTGGTTTCTCAGTAACATGACAAGCTGCATTTGTTTTTGACTATTTATAGCTGCAATAATGTAAGCGATAACAAGAACTAATTTGTCTTGTGGATGTTTCACAGCAATAAATGTAACTATAAACAGATAAAAAAGCATGACATGCTGTTCATTAATAAATAAAAAAATTGTAATTGTTGGCAAATCACTTCGTGTCAGGCCGCATTACACCACCCAGTGTGCATCGTTTTCTTAACAGCACGCCCCGTCATGTTTTATTGCTTATGCCATAAATCTTTGCTGAGATTATAAGTGGTTTCAAAGATTTTTTTTTTTTTTTTTTTTTTTACAGTTTGAGAATGTAGTTCATTTTTCTATAATCATCTCTTCTGGTGTGGTTCAGTTTTGTTTCAAATCAGCCAAACATGACCTAATCAGATGCCTGTCGAGATTTGTCCACCACTCCCCTTCAGTCCAACTACCATCACCCTTGGAAATAAAAGCTAATTAGTTGCAGTGAAGTTGACTTGTTTCTGCTTCAACATCAGCTATTCTTAGAAGCACAAAATGTTTGCTGCAAAATTCTTATCAGGGGAGGCGATACCTCTGGAAACTATGACAGAGACCTTTCTGTTTGCTATCGCCCCCAGGCTCCTGAGAAAATAAGTGGCTTTTTGTAACTGTCCACTCCTTCACTTTGATGTATCACCTATCAGTGTTGAACGTTGATTGCAGATGTGGCGTGCGTGGCATCTGAAGCATGACCATCACCACTGGCAAAGAATGCTGGGGAGGTCATGAAATGAAGTGCTGCAAAAACAGACGTCAGCCTACGAAAAGTTATCTGGGGAGTTCATCAGTATTGTTCTGTATGACTGAGATCATAAAATACATTCTCTAAATGGCACTGGACTCTGACAGCACACTTGTGTGATACTAGAAAAGCTCTTTTCAGGCTTGACTGAAAGAGTATGCCATGGTTTAGAGATCAAGCAGGTCACCTAGAGTGGTGATGCAACAGTGAGTAATCATATGAGTATGATATGATCGCTGGTGGCCAGTAAGAGCATATGCTGTTACTCGGAGATGTAAAAGGATGACATCAGCTCTTTGAAGTGAGTGGTGTTGAAATATCGACTGCATAGTGCTCACTCTCTCTCTCTCTCTCTAATGCACTCACTCACATACAATACCAATGCACAGACAGCCACACTTCCTCTCCATATACTTTGCCTATTTCCTTGCTTACTCACTCCCTATGATATCCTCAGAAAGCTTTCTCAGCACGTTATCGCTTTACTGTATTGAAAACTCAGTACTGTATTATGGCCCTTTAATGTTGATGTTTATGGTATTGTGGTATTTCCTTATTGTGTTTAGGTTTCTACTTTGTATTTGTACATTTTGCCATTGTTTGCACTTACCTACTGTATGTGTTTTTTAAATATTCATTTTAACACACTTCTTAAGTGTGCAATCTAGCACAGAAGGGCTCACTACCTCATATTGCCTCATTACGCATAATGACAGTAATGTTCCCTTTGACTTTTACTTTAATTATGGACTTTAATTTAATTATGATCTAATATCTGATATTGAACAACAGTTTTTCAACCCAGTTTCAACCCACAGTGCTACTATGGACAGAAATTTCGACATGTTCCTCTGAATTAAGAAAGCAGGAAAGACGAAATGATGATTACAATGACCACAGGAAGTGGCAGCAGGACTGATGCTGTAAGAACAACCCAAAACTAGTTTACTCCAAACTCACTAATAATGGAAGTCTAAGGGCAGTTAATCATGTATATGAAACTGTGAATTCTTTGGTCAAAGGTAGCATTAAATCTATAAAAATAGCATTAAAGAGCAAAAGTTAATTTAGCCCAAAATCTGTTCATCACAATGAGAACATTTTATTATGCCTTTTATTATGGATTTATATAATCAAACATCTGGTCAAAATTGTTTAACCCAAACTATACACACGGCATTACTATGAATAAAAATGTCAAGTTTTCCTGCACTGAAAAAAAAAAAAAACACAGAAAACTAGTTCACTCCAAATTTGCTTATGAACTCTATGTAACTCTAAGGGCAGTTGTTGGGACAGTTGTTGGGGTATCAGTAAACATTTAGGTGAAGCATGTATCTTTGTGGAATGCTTTCATAAATTTTTCAATCTAAGAGAGTTGTAAAAATTAGCATGAAATATTCATTTTGATCCTTTCAGAAATATCAGCAACACCTTTTGTTGTTGGGACAGCTTTTTCAGAGAGTAGAATTTGTGTTTATGCGTCAACGTACAGACATAAACACGGAAATGCCCCATGATTACCACAAAACCCCTGGGAATGTGTACTTGACCAGCTTTGGTTTTAATGTCTGTCTCATTCTTAGATCATTATTGTTAGAGTGTAATGGTTGCAGTTTTGACTTTGTGTAATATATTATATTGCATATTTTAAACATTTATTGATGCCCCAAAAACTACCCTTAAACATAGATTATAAGTTTGGAGTAAACAGGTTTTTCACAGAAGGAAACGCTGGAGTAACAGTAACAGCAAAAAAAAAAAAAAAAAAAAGGATTTGTGCTATTTGTGTAATGTCTGCATGTGACTCCTGTCTTTCCTCAGAACGCCTTCCGTCGGGTTGTTCTTACAACATCAGCCCTGCTGCTACTTCCTGTGGTCATTGTAATCATCATTTTGTCTTTCCTCCTTTTCCTCCTCCTGGCGGCAAACAGTAGTCCCACCAATGCCATGACTGGACACCGCAAACTTGCCAGAAATCAGCTAGAGCTTCTCAGACACGTGTTGGATTTATCTCTCTGTCACTCTGCTCTTACGCAAAACAACTCACCACACCATTTTTATTTCCAGTGGGTCGAAGCTCAGGCTTTCACAGATGGCTACTGGCCTCACATTGCGCCTCAGAGTATTTATTCTAACGGTATATTTAGTGGCTGACGGCTTGCTCATACCATGCCAGCCATGATAATGAGGCGGGGCAAGGCTATATTTATCAGGTGGGGGGCGGTATTCCTCAGCAGCGGAACTCACACACTGAGTGACACACACTAAGGCTACAGAACAACATTTCAGATGTTGGGCAGGAATCAGACCAAGACAAACATAAAACTCACTAAATGCACAGAGAAACGATGGCTATGTTTGTTCCACCAGTCTGGGAGGGTTCACTACAGTAATAAGAGTTTGAGGTTTTGGTGTCTGGCCTTGTTAGTGGGTGTAAGGAAGAATGCTTCACACTTGTTGTGTGGGTGAGTGTATGTTTGTGGTGTGTGGTAGGATGCAATCATCCTCTTATACCAGTTTGTGAAGAAACCAGCTTGTATTTGTATCAGCTTCAGATGATTCACTCATTAACACCTTAAAAATATAAGCCATATAAACCAACGGTCAGTGCAAGAAATCTGAAGAAATAGATTTGGGGATAAAATACAACATGGTTTAAAACAGGGTTTCAGAGATTTTGGGCAAAACGGATACATTTTAGAAACTAACAATGTTCAAAAATTTCTCTAAAACCCCCCTAGTGCAGTCTGTGGCTATAAATATCTCCTGTCTGACCCTCTATACAATAAGCAGGAACTGAAAAGAGGATGAGAGTGAGACAAACGGGTGACCTCACTAAGATGTTGGAAGTTGGAAGTCATCCCTTCCAACACCCAAGAGCTTCTGTTTTATTATCATGCTAGCCCTACACCGCACTTAAGTGTTAAGTGTTTTCACTGCTCTCAGTTGAAAATTGCAAAAATGTCACCTGGTCTTTTTCCAGTATTCACTGTCCAGTACTGTCCAGTTTCAGTGAGCCTGTGGCCACTGTAGCCTCAGATTCCTCTTTTTGGCTGACAGGATTGAAACCCAAAGTGATCTTCTGCTTTTGTAACCCATCCACCTCAAGGTTCAGTGAGTTGTGTGTTCTGCAATGCTTTTCTGCTCACCACGGTTATAAAAGCCAGTCAGGCCATTCTCCATACTCCCGCAGAACTTTCGCTCACTGGATGTTTTTTGTTTTTTTGCACCATTTCGTGTAAACTTTAGAGACCTGCTGATCCCAGGAGATTAGAAGTTTTTGAAATACGTAACCCAGCCCGTCTGGCACCAACAACCATTCCATGGTCAAGCTCTTGATCTGTATCTTCATGATTTTGTGGATGGAAGACCAAGGAGCTATCAAAATAAGTCTGAGACAAAGTTCTGGAAAAGTATCAATCAGGGTTTGGCTATAAAAAAATATCCCAAACTTTGAACATCCCACAGAGCACCATTAAATCCATTTATAAAAAAATGGACAGAATATGACACAACCTCGACTCTGCCTAAAGGAGTCTCTCCAACAAAAGTCAGTGACCGGGTAAAGAGGGGATTAGTCAGACAAGCAGAAAAGCCATGACATACATTCTCAATTAGGTACAGTTCTGTTCCAGGTTATAATACTACAAAATGTGGAAAAGTTCACAGGGGGTGAATATTGCAATATTCAAGAATATGCAAGCCACTGTACATTTATTTACAACAGCGTGCTGCTAGTCCATGAGCTTCCAACCCACTGACATTCTACATTGCTTGTTCCATCCCAATATATTTTCTGAATATGGCATGACAAAAAAGCTAGCTGTACAGAATAAATTCTCACAGCTCTATGTGGTAGGTCCAAAAATGGGTCTGAAGAGAGCCAATACAGTGGTTTGGCTCTGGAAGACATATCTATGACAAGTAAACATGGAAAACCAGAAGGCATTAGGGGCTTGAGGGAATCTGTGCAACATTAACACCCCACCTCTTCAACTCCACACCTCCGCTCTGTATACTCATGAACCCACAGGAACTGCACATTTACATGGACTCAACCAAGAGTCTGTCTAAATAAACTGGATTTCAGTTCCAGGCTAAAGTTTGAGAATGAGCTTGAAATAATCTTACTCCTTGTGATTGAAGCAGAGGGAAAATTACAATAGTTTGTTCCTGCTGAAAAAAAACCCACTTTAAACCAGCATGACCAAAACAGTGCTGGTTTCATGCAAGCAAAACTGCAAGATCATGCTAGTTGCACCAGCAAGACCAGTTTTAACAACAGTTACCAGCATAAACCTGTTTGGACCGGCATGAGATTCATGAGCTCAAACAGGCACTGTGGGCCCTTGCCAATTACTTTGTAGCATCATAGGTCAGTAGATAAAATTTAACTGGCAGCCAAAACAGTGGGATAAAACAAAGATAATAAGGTCAAACTTTATGGTTCACCAGCTTCATTTAGAACTAATTAGGACCTATTGAAAGACCTGCGGGGAAATCCAGCCAGCACTATATTACAATAGTATATTTTGAGGTCATGGAAGGACAGCATAAATCCTTAACCCCTTAAACTCTTATGATTGTCATAACTCACCACTTTCATAGCTACATGATTCATTTTGATTGATCCTGTTTCATTAATTCATCTTCAAGTAATCACTTTATCCTGGTCAAAGTTGCAATGGATCTGGAGCCTATCAATGGGCATGAGGTGGGAATATACCCTTGATGGGAAGCCAGTCCATCACAGGACACCAAACACACATTCACGCCTATGGTGCAATTTACAGTCACCAATCCACCAACCAGTGGGAGCAAACTAGAGAACCTGGAGGATACTCAATCCAGACACAGGGATAACATGCAAAACCTTGCACAGACAGTAACTCAAGTTCAGGATCGAGCCAGTGACCCGGGACCAATCAGAATGATATTCTTTAAAATGATTAACTGAATAATAAGCTAGAATACTTAAACAATATTTACAGGGTGAATGAAGGCTGATGTAGTATATGAATCAAACAAAGGATCCAAACCTATACTAACCCAAGCAGTGGTTCCATCAACAGAGCAATGAAAGTAAATGACACGAGTGAATGATTGCACCAGAGAAAACAGAAATGGACCGAGTACAGAGGCTTGTGGGACACCATACATTCATGAGTTTCTTTTTTATGTGTACAGCATGGTAGTGGTCAGTGAAGCATGAACAATAAGATGCAGTCACCCTCTGAAGACAGATTATTAAGAGGCTGAAATCTTGATGTTTTTAGTCTATGATTTCTGTTCATGCGTATGAGCTGTATGAGCTTAGCTGCTGAACAATAGCTTCCTTTCAGCTGCCACAAAGGTTGGAAAGTGCTATTTATTAGGTAGCTCTTATAGGTCATGTTTTGGGTCCATGATCAAACGTTTAATAGAATCTAGTAATTTCTGATGGAAAGTAAATTGAGCATGACATTTGATTTTAAAGTGATGCAGAACAAGATTAAAGCAATTAGATGAATTGGGTTGAAGGATTTCTGATGCTCTGCAGCTCACTATACTGTATTAGATTACAGTATTCGACAGCAATTTCTCTGAGGCTGAAGATGTACTTGAGGTTTTCCCAGTGGTGGTTCTAGACCATTTCAACAGTGGAGGCCAAGCTGGGGCCAGTTGTTCTGTTGATGGGGGGCAGTAACTTTGGACCTTTTTGTTCTTAAAATAATTTGATAATTAAATAACGTTACATGACTGTGCTTGACTTGTATTTGAAAAAAAAAAAAACACTGGGAGACTTGGGCCACCACCTTAAGTGATCCAGCTAGAATTATGTGTGTGTGTGTGTGTGTGTGCACGTGTGTGTACGCGTGTGTGTACCACTTTGCTGCCGTTTGATTGCAAAAACTTGTTCCGAGTGCTGTGCCCCAACCTGGAAGAAACCCATTTAGACATGAGGAGAACATGTGAACCTTCACACAGGCAGTAACCAGAGCTTAAGCACAAACCCTGGAGCTGTGAGGTGCCAACGCTACCAGTTGCACCAACGTGCCATCCTGCCAGATTCCCAATTAGAATATAATGTGCTGAATGAGAGTCATGCATTATTTTTTTTTTTACATTTGATTACAGCAGAAAAATATGATCAAGCTGCCGTAAGAGGCTGTTTATAGTGAGGCTTTGGAGTTCATTCGAGGTTAACTTGTCCTGTATTTCATTTAGCTTTCAGACAGTCTGGATTAAAGAATTATATTGCAACCTGGAGGGCCTTTTACTCCCACACCTCCTTTTGTTGTTAGCAGCTGTACTATTTAATATGACATGAAAAGAAGACTATAAGCAGGGAGACAATTGATTAAGGTCTGTAGGAATGAATAAGGGACTGGTCATTGTCTGTAAATGTTGGAGGTCATTGATAAAGCCAAAATTGTGGAATATATAATACAGTGCTGGGTGTGGCAGGAAAAGCATGGACAAATAAAAGGTTTTTGGACTCTAAGGATTGATGTGGCTGTCCAAAACTTGTGGTGCCTTTAGAAAGCTGAAAAAAATCTAGAAAATACATTTTGGCAGTTATATGAACGTCCAGTGGGAAGTGAGGACAATGTGTTTCTCCTTCTTGGTTCCTGAACAGAATCCAACTTATCCATTCATCCATTAACCATTGCAGAACATCATGCACTGCATGGCAAACACAAGGGTCATGTAAACACAGTAAATACAAAAAACAGAAATTTGTTGTGTCTAATAATTAATAATTAAAGCAATATTTTATTTCCAAAAACAATGTGTAGGTGTTTTGGAAGGAGGCGTTTTGCAGAAACAAGCTGGATCCAGACTCGGGGGAATTCCGCATGGCATTCCTTAGCTGTGAGCCATGTCTCCAACTGGGAGCTCCTCACGTGCCCAGGTTAGCCCTTTGCTCCACTTACAGACATTATCATGAACTCATCTAATGCCTCACTACTAATACATAATGTCTCAGTCATATGTGCGTCTGCAGGGGTTGAGACATAACGCTAGTAATAAACCTAATGGTAGAGGTTGAAGTATGTTTTTCATAAAAAAAACATCGTTAGACTTTTTAAAGCTTGGTTTCATAATGCTCTATAGGTCAAGGAAAAGATTTTTTTTTCCTGTAGTGGTTCAATGAAAAGAAAAGTATATTATCTATTTCAGTATAATGACCATAAGCCTATAGAAACACTATGGATCAAGTGATATATAACTTCCAGCATTTACTCTACAGCCCCTCCTCTTACAGAGATTCCGGGTAAACTTGTGAGTTCCTGGCATATAGCCTTTATTGAGAACTAAAACATCTGTAAATGATTTCAACCTTGTAAAGCTGTGTATATGTTATGTGTATGTGTAGGAATCCTAGTCAAAAAAAAAAGTAATAAATGTTGGCCTATTTGGAATTCCAGCGGTTATTTCCTTTCACCAACGTGAGATCCTCTGCCATGACATTTACATTTACTGATTTGGTAGATGGTTATTGTCCTACATTATATTATACCTCAGAGGTCTATGCCTGTTTCTGCTCATGTTTGATACCAAGGTCAATACAAAATACCTCCCTTTCAAACAGATATGTGATATTTGTCAGCACACATACACTTTATGGCCAAAAGTATGATGACACCTGAACATCACACCCATATGTGTTTCTTCCCAAAACTGTTGCCACAAAGTTGGAAGCACACAATTGTATAGAATGTCTTTGTATGCTGTAGCTTTACAATTTCCCTTCACTAGAACTAAGAGGCCCAAACCTGTTCCAGCATGACGTGAACCCCACTGAACACCTTTGGGATGAACTGGAACACCGACTGCACCCCAGACCTCCTCACCCAACATCAGTGCCTGACCTCACTAAAGCTCTCGTGGCTGAATGAGCACAAATCGCCACAGCCACGCTCCAACATCTAGAGGAAAGCCTTCCCAGAAGAGTGAAGCTTATTATAACAGCAAAGGGGGAATAAATCTGGAATGAGATGTTCAACAAGCTCATATGGGCCTGTTGCTGAATGACCAGATGTATGGCTGGTGTAGGGACTGACTAACAAAACATGTGATTGGTCAAAAATGTCTTGTTTAATAGCTGTGGGCCTGCTGTTTATAGCACAACTAACTTCCACCATAAAAATTGAACACAGAATACAGAAAAAATACATTCACACAGCGCTGGTTTATAATCCGAACAAAATAACAACAACAACAAAAAAGAAAACACGAACAACTATGAAGCTAGGGTTAGATTTGCAATCATGATTTTTTTTCTGTTAAACTATGGATCTCTAGAAGATGCAATTTAAAGTATATCTCTATGCCAAATAATTCCTAAAGTATTAAGCACTGTGTAAGATCTTTCATGATGTGGGTGCCATTACAGGCTTTTAGTAGTAAAAGACCCAACTTTGGCAGCTTAGCAGTGGTGGGATTTGACCTCACAACCTTCCGATCAATAGCACAAAGCCTTAACCACTGAGCCAAAATCATGGCAAGTGATGTGTACCAGGAATATCTAAAATAAAGTCCCAGGATAATGTATTTCCAACAGGAGGGATACACTTATAATCCCAGGAGAGCATGAGTTCCCTTTTGAGTCTGGTTTCTGTCATGTTCATGTCATAACAGGGAGTTTTTCTGTCACCTCTGGCTTGCTCATTAGGGATCTAAATCTACATCCAGATTTCTGTAAAGCTGCTTTGTGACAATGTCCATTGTTGAAAGTGCTATATAAATAAAATTGAATTGAATTGCATTAAATTGTACTTGTAGAGACTCTTTCACATCAAGTCTTAGATCATAACTCAAAGTTAGACTCAAAGTGGGAATACAATTTATGGCTTTTTTTTCCTGCAGTGAGAAGACTTTTCAGCAAGTGAAAAAAAAAAGAACGTCTTGGGACATATTTCTCTGTTTGCACTGGCACTTTGAGTAGCATTCATGAAGGAGTCTATGAAATGCTGCATTTGTTAGAAGAATCCTACTCTAAGCCCTGCCATTGAATTTTTGAATTTCAAAGGCAGTATTGTTTCATGCTCAGGAAACTCTGTACCACTGAGATACAGTACACTGCTGTGGCATTCTTTAGCCATAGTGTGAAAATCTGGGCAGCTGCTGACTGCTTTAGAGGACATGTCAAGCCGTAGTGATGGTTGCACTTTAAATAAAGGGATTGTAGGGACTATAATTCCAGACATTTTGTCTTTCCTCCCACTCTTGGATTAATGTGATATGTGCCAGTGACGCAAGCTTATAGCACGTTATAAAAAGCCTCGATTTGTCACTTTGGAATGTCTATCATTAAAGGGCAAATGATAATCATGCAAAGCTACTCGAGCCAACAGAGAAAACATTTGAACGCTATATCCTCTGAGTTCAGTATCAGGTAGCGCCATCAGAGAAATTAGCACTGAAGGAATCCAGCTATGAGTTGATTTAGCTTAAATGATTCATGTAAATTCTATTCAGACATGTTCCTTGTGTTCCAAGTCGCACGTGGTGTCAGAGTTACCTTTGTATACACCTGTGGTGCGCGAGGTAATCTGAGATAACACACTGATTAGGACTGGCTAGAGAGAAAGAAGTCAGAAATTCCCTGGCAGAGATGGTAAAAGTACTGAAATTCTTTACTTTTTAAGTGAAAGTGCAATCTAAATAAATCCTTGAAATACAGCTTCAAAGTAGAAATATATAAGCTCTTATATTTACTAAAAGTATGAAAGTACAAGAAAGATTCACACATTAAGATAAAGACGTCTGCCTCAAATCACTCATTTTAGGTCTTGATGGTAAATTAGTGCCTCTTTCACCAAGGAAACAATAAATTGTTCCTATTTTACTGTCCCTAATATTAATTGATATTACTTTGTCCCTAATATCTCAAATGTTAGCTAGCATGAGAATATCTTTCCACACAAACTAGTTGGATGCTAAACACTAGCTGTCACAGTCCTTCCATTCTTCCATAAACTGCACTGACTCCAGTTAGTTACTCTGCCATGAACACGAGAGTCAATAATGAGCTCGTAGTATGCTCGGAGTATGTTATTAACAAGTAACAATGCACAGTACAACAACATCAAATTTAATTTAACGTTATGCACGCATCTCTCAAGCTAATTTGGCTATCAATGTTATGAGCAGTAAAAAAAAAAAAAACAGTTGAGGTTTGCATTTTACAAACCACTATCTGCCCTCATAAATCATTTATATCTGCCCTCATTTATATCATTAATATGTCAGATGTTAGACTGTAATGTGTATCTTGCGTATCTCACAAAAAGAAATCTGGTGTTAAGTCTAAGGACAAACTAGCGAGGTCTGGACCTTCATGTCCACATGGTATTTGATGATACCACTGAATGTGATACGATATAATTTATTAGCCTCCAATCGATAGACCAACTTTGTTCAGAGTCTGAAGTAGGCCTTCTGCTAATTTGTGAATGATGATAACGTAGAGAAGAAATATTTTAAATATTAGATTCATGGACAACCTTGTTTACACATCAGGTTAAAAAAATATGAATTGAATGAATTATTCAATGACTATGTAAATGAAATCATTTTTACACACCAGTTGTCTCAACTTTTTTGATAATAATTAATTTATATTTAATTGAAGTTTGATTTATGACTGACACCTGATTCTTTTCCATCACTGCCTTTTAAATCGATGCATTGATCCACATCGTCCAATCGTTATGACACTAGTTACAATGCAAACTGCCTTGATTAATACAAAGTGTTCCTAGCAACAGTTTCATTTCAGCGATGGTATTACGTCTCATTCTTGCTTTCACATCTGTTAAAGTTTAGATTTTTTAAGAAGTTCAATCTAAAAATATATGATTATAGAGAAATATACACTCTCAGAAAGATGTCTTAGCGAGTGAAAATGTCTTAAATATAGTCAAATTTATCTAGTAATAGTTCCTATTACAAGATTATAATAAACCAAATATAAGATTATTAAACCTCTGGACATTTTTTTACTAACGTCTAACGTCTATTGGCAGATAATATTTCTTAAGAAAGAAATGCTTAAAAATGAGCAAAATTATCTGCCAATTAAACAAAGACTGTTTTAATCATGAAGTTAGTAAAATGTCTAGAAATAATAAAAAAAAAGATTTAATAAGTTGATCTTTGGTTTATTATAATTTTATAGCAGGAAATATTAGACAAATTTGACTATATTCAAGATAATTTCACTTGAGAAGATGAAATATAATATGTAATCAATAGGAAATCAAAAATATTAGATGTTTGAAAAACCACAAAGAAAGTAATTGTACTTTGATTACCCAGTCCCTGGGATACCAAACCACAAAATTAGCTCCCTACAGCAGGGAAATATGATATTTAGGTGGTGGATGTGTTCTACATTTGCCTGACATTTGCTTGACCTGGGCTTGGTTTGCTTCCGATTGTGACGAAATGCATCTTGAGCAAAGCCACAATGCCCACACGTTAGTCACAGCTCTTTATTGTTTGTGGATATCACTCACCGGAGGGCTTTGCTTGCCAATCACTAAATAACATGGCCAGAAGCTATGCGTTACACACTTCTGCCCCACCTTGTGAGGTCACATGACTACTCCAGGACCTCCAGGGGAAAAGCTCAGCTTGGAGACCAGCCAGGAACAGTGTGGTGTTTTTATGGCATGTGGTAACTTTCCATTTTTCATAGTGACGGTGCAAACAAACAGCCGTAAAGTGGCTTATCAGAATACAAACATGTGGCGGTTCAGAAAAGAGTTTCCTAATTTCTTTAGCAGATATTAGGGGAGAATAGTTACTCAGTGCAAACTGAAAGCAGTTTTGCACTACTTAAGTCCTGTTTCCTTAAGTGTTCATTCTATTAACTAATAGACACACACAATTTTTCTTATGGTAAAAACAAGAAAAGTGTTTATGATCCAAATTCATGTTGTCATAAAGCCATAAATTACTTTGTCTAAGCTTTTTGGACCAGCATTATGTGCCAGTAATACAGTCATTAGGCAAAATGTCACTGTCTCCACTCTCTCTCTCTCTCTCTCTCTCATTCCATTAAAATCCCTCCTCCCTCTGTTTTCCTAAAAGATTGATGGTTCACAGGACTGGTAATGGAATGCTGAAATGCCGGTGCATTTTGTCAGCAGAGCACCAAAAAACTCGAGAACACTCAAGCTTGCATTTATTTCTCTCCTTCTTTGGGCCTTCAGTGTTATGTTTTTACTTGCTGAAGTTTAGAAGCCCCAAATATTTTCTTTTTTCTTCAAATTCATAATTTTCAATGGATAGGTAATCTGGAAGCAACACCTCTCTGCTTGAACTCTGAAAATTTGCTTTGTTATGGAGAAGTGTGTGTGTGTGTGTGTTTGTGTGAGTGTGTGAACGTACTGGAAATAACTTGGAAATGGGTGCATGCGTTAGTTCTTGACAGCTTTGCTAACCAGATAAGACTAGAGTGCCTACTGATAAAATCTTTTTGCTTTCATTTCTGGTGCTCTGGAAAAGAAAATGTATTAAAAAAAAAATGTAAGCTGACTCACCGTTATTATCGCACTCATGCTGGGCTTGTTATGTTGATCCAACAAGTAAAATTGCAAACAAAACTTATTAGAGTTGTTGGCAGTATTAAGAACAATGGGCAGTACTCAGAGTCAGCGACAAAAGTTAACTCAATATTTACACAGGGAAAGTTCCTCATATTCAGATTTGGTTTACACACCTGCTTAAATTGATTAGCTGAGCAGATTTTCAGCAGCTTATAAAATAGCACTTGATCCAGCACATCCTGTTTTTTAATAAAAAAATAATATACTTAAATAATGTCAATGTTTTTTGTTAATTCTCTGTGCTCTCCTATAAAGAAAACGTGCCCATGATTTAAAGGATAAGCTGACCAAACACTCACAGCTCTACACTTACAGCTCAGTTTAAGTAAATGTTGTTCATAATTTTATCCATAAAAAATTTGGTCCATTAGATAAGTAATGTTCCTGATTAAGATGCTTTCCCCTATGCGATAAATGTTTTTTTTTTCATGGATTTAAAGGGACGATGCTATTAATTAATTAATAGTTTCGTATATATGATGTAATATTGGTCTCAATTGGCATTCCATAGACTTTCAATGGACGTAATACTGTGACCTCATTCGAGACAATTATTGCGCAAGAAAAATGGGCTTAAGTTCAGGGTCAGAATCACATGTAGCTGAGACACGCCTATGATTTTGGTACACGCAGCTCCCACGCACCTTTCGAGTAGTGCTTACGCTCATAGTTACGTCTGAGGACCGAATACTGACTTGCGCAGCGTTGATATTAATTCCTCACTACGCATGCGCAACTCAATTCTGAATATGGCCCTATATAAATATAAGATGCAATATAATAATATAACATATAATGTAACAAAGATAATACTTTGAAAGCACTCAGATTTGTTTTTACATGATATGTGAGAGTTAAACAGTAATACATAAAACAATAATCTGATGAGATTACTCAATTATCGCCCAATTTGCTGAAGGATACTAAAAATTGTGTGTGTGTGTGTGTGTGTGTGTGTGAAATATTTATGACTGCTTGTCAAGATCCACATATACAAGAAGCAGCAATAATCTGTAGAACGTAAAATGCATCTACGATAATCAATATATTATATACTCTATATAAATACAACTTAAATACAGTTTATTTTTTACAAGGTTTTAATTTTATATTACTTTGAAAGCACTCAGACTTGACACATGTTATACATGTCCTTTTCTGTTTTCATTACAACCACAACTGATCAAGGACAACAAAAGCCGGTCTTAAGTGAGAGTATATCATAAAAAGTGCTGCCTTTGAGTTTCGATGACCGGCCCATAATATCCACCCAGCCTACAGATGGAATGCAGGAGAATGGATCTTAAGAGAGCCATTAAAGCCTGACACTCCCTCCGACTGCTGGTCATATCATTCATAAGCACTTGTGTGAGTGAACCTTGCATGTTAATGTCGTTTTAAAGAACACGGCTCCACTCAGAGACCCACCTGCAAAGCCACTCATGACTACATTTAATGAGCAGCTGCACAAACATCTCTGTCTTTGTTCATCCTGTTTTTTTTTTTTTATAGCTTTACGATTTAGGAACACGAACAAGATCTTTATCTCATGGCCAGCTGGATCAGCTGCACGAATGGTGTTTGAGCAAAACAAAAACAGTCAGGAACAGTTTTTTCCACAAGTGTAATACACAAATATACAATTTATAACACAGAACTGTCGAATTCTTGAATCTGATTGGCCCAAAGGTTTATATTAAATCACAGGCTTATATAGAATACGTTAGAATACATGCTTTCTATAGTAACAGCTCATTCACAGAAGCTTGTATGGTAAACACTTCACACAATCTAAGACACAATCTTTGTTAATTAACAAAGAAAAGCATACAATCTATAATAATATAAGGAAACTTTTTGGAAGGAGTCTCCAGTGTCAGCACTTTGTAACAGTCATTTAACATATGAGAAAGTCTTCTTGGTAACATGACAAGCAGCATTTTCTTCTCTTAGAAAGAAAAAGCAGAAGCTGGTCAGGAAACAGCTATTTGTGGCTGTACTAATGTAAGTGATAGCAGGAAATAGCTTTTTTGGAAGTTCCACAACAGTAACTGTAGCTATAAATGGAAAAATAAGTATTTCGTGTGATTCTTATATAAACATTGTAATCACTGGAAAATTGCTGTGATATAAGAGGAATGCCTAACATGACAAGCAGCATTTTCTTCTCTTAGAAAGAAAAAGGAGAAGCTGGTAAGGGAACAACTATTTATAGCTGTTCTAATGTAAGTGATAGCAGGAAATAACTTTTTTTGGAAGTTCCACAACATTAACTGTAGCTATAATTGAAAAAAAAGTCATGCCATTCTTAAATAAACATTGTAATTGTTGGAAAATTACTGTGTTATAAGACTAATCACCATATGCGCAAAATAATCACAGCAAGTCACTGTTCACGTGTACCTATAATAGAATGTACCAAAGTGTTTTATTACTTAAAAAAATGTTAACTATTCAGACTGGATTAGTTTTGCAGGGGAGAGTGTGGATTATTTGTTACTATAATAGTGTAATTGGCATGCTGGAAATATCCATCATATCCTGCGAGAAAAGAATTAATATAATATAGATAGTCAATATAGAGACACGTTTCTGCACTATATGGCCAAAAGTGTGTGGATACCTGACCTTCACACCTGTATGTGCTTGTTGAACATCCCACTCCAGATTTAGTTCCACTTTGCTGTTATAATAAGCTCTACTCTTCTGGGAATCTTTCCACTAGGTTTTGGAGCGTGGCTGTGGAGATTTGTGTTCATTCAACCACGAGAGCATGAGTGAGGTCAGGCACTGATGTCTGGTGAGGAGGCCTTGGATGCAGTCGGTGTTCCAGTTCATCCCAAAGGTGTTCAGTGGGGTTGAGGTCAGGGCTCTGTGCAGGACACTCGAGTTCTTCCACTCCAACCTTCACACACCATGTCTTCATGGACCATGCTTTGTGTACAGGGGCATCGTCATGCTGGAACAAGTTGGGGCCTTTTAGTTCCAGTGAAGGGAAATCTTACAGTTACAGCAAACAAAGACATTCTAGTCAATTGTCTGCTTTCAACAGTTTGGAGATGACCCACATATGGGTGTGATGGTCAGGTGTGCACATACTTTTGGCCATATAGTGTATCTTCTCCAATTGACACTAACCTGAAACCAAGTATTATCAGTGTTCATATAGAAGAACAATAAAATAGAGTGAGCATTTGAAAGGCACTGTCTGAGAAGTGGGGTGCTTTCGGTAAGATATTAAGTTCCTAGCACAGTTACAGTCTACATACAGTACTTACTTGTTAATGATCAAACCGTACAAACAAGCAGTTACTATTAAAGGTACATAGTACGCTCTGGACGTTTGGTGTGACAATGGTGCATACATCATTAAGGCACTTCCATCTCCCATAATTTATACAGATCCCATCCAAAAGAGTGGCAATTACTATTATTAACACTCAGAGACAGATAACTATAACACAGAGATATGTCTGAAAACTAATCCCTAAACAAATAAAAACTAATAATAAAGAAATAGTACTTAGGACAGCAAAAAAAAAAAAAAAAGAAGCAGGAAACAGTCCCTTTAGTCCATATTGCTGATGCAACTTCTTTGCATTGTAATTTCATTATTAGAAACATCCCAAAGGCCTATCACCTGAATTCCATGTCGATGTGTCATTCATCCCTTTCCCTTGCTGTATTAGGTTATGCACTGTTTGCTTTGTCATCGAACCCTGCCAAATGGATTTTACAGCGATCACGGTGAAGCATTACTGCTATTGTACCTCTACAAAATGTGTACCTTTGTTGTACGTAAGCCCAGTCATTCATCAGTCAGAGAAGAAGGACTCAGCAAACAGCAGCTTACACGCTGAGACACAAAGCCCTGGTCCTCTGAGTCACTCTTACTCAGTGCGCAGAGGGAAATGACTCCATAATGACCCCCCTCTGCGCAGGGTTTTACAAGCTTAAGGGGTCCAGGTGAGAGGTTACAACCAAATGTTTTTCATGTTGTTGCCGTGTGAGGCCATAAATCACCCCCGAATGTGCTGAGGAAACAGAAACTTCTTATTTTATTACTGATCTAGCAGTCCAGTCTGGTTTTGATTGTGGCTAGACAATACATAAAATGAGCATGGATTATGAGTCAGTGGTTGTGTTTAGACAGACATTTATTCATATATCTGATATACATGTTTAGATATATCTGGAATGTAATCATCACCCAGACGTTTAAACACGCGGAAGAGGATTTTATCATTTGTTCATTTTTGGATCATATTTGAAGATTGGAAATACAAATATGCAGCTCAGCTAAATATGCAAATACAATCCCTATCCAAATGAAGGAACTCCATAAATACTTGGATATCAGTGTGGGTATTTTTGAAGTAAAAAAAAAAAATCTGGCTCATATCAGCAAGGCTGTGGGTGGTGATACCTGCTGATAACATCCTGACAGCCCTGGAGCAAAGGACTATCCAAACGTTTCCTCTAAGCCATTTGAGACAAAGCTTCCGCCAAACATCCTAATGATAAAATTGGATTTAGTATTAGATTCTGTAATATTACATTACATTACACATCCGGCTTTACCACCGATCCACGAGCCACCGCCCTCCAAAATTCCAGATCCAGCCTGAAATTTTACTTCTCTCAAACACACCTGAACACACCTTCTTCCTGTATCCTCATTATTACTCAGTTTATTTAAACAGCACATTCATTCATGTTTATGCAATCCTGAGATATATTGCTGGTTGTATTTCCTGCCTATGAGTTAGATTTTTTTTTCCATGTTTCATCTGGTTTTCTCTATATTGCTCTGTTTGCCCTATTGATTGACCGTTACCGGTGTTGACTATGACTTTGCCTGATGGATTGTTAATAAAAGATTTTACTTGCACTTACCTCCACCTGCCTTGGAGATTTTTGAAAAATATCTGATGTAACACAACAATACACATACAAATAACAAGAGAAAAAAACAGAAAAGCTAAAAATCAAAACCATTTTTGCTAATAACAAGAGTTCCTTTTCCCACCAAAGTTTAGTTTCATCTACAGCTTTTAATCTTTTCCTTTTCTTTCTCTTTTCTTTTTCTTTTTTTTTTTCTAAAAAAAGCCTTAATGTTTCCTATGTTATTAAGCTTTGATGTTCAACCTTTTCATTACCTCCTGGGCTTTCATTAGCTTTTCCCAGTGCTTCAAGAGGAACCCATTGATGACATCACTCATACTGACAAAATTCCCCTCTTGCATTCCTCGGAACTGAAGCAGTGCTCCCACATTGTCCTAGTTCACTAATACCACCCAAAAGAAACAAAGGATCGTGTATAAAAGAGGCCAGGATGAGACAGAGGTGATCTCCAAGCCCACACACCCTGCACACTGTACTGTAATACATTACAGACTGTAACTAAAAGGGAGAGGGAAAAGTGGGCGAAAGTGGTACAGAATGCCACACGGACTATTCGTAGCATTCTTGTGGTGGCATTTTATTATAAAAGTGTATTATAGCAAAGTGGACATTCGTTCTTCCTTTAACTCCTGATTTAAGTTTAATGTGCTTAAGACATGAGGCTTAAACGTTTCCTGTTCTCAGTGTCCGAATCATTCATATCCAACTTCACGAGAGATCATTTGTAGCAGGCTCATTAGTAAAAGTTCTTCATCAGCTCGATGTTCACTAGGTCATGGGAGAGTCATTCCACAAAACCAGGCATGCACGCTCCAGCTTAATCCTTCCAAACCACAGCATTCAGTCACAGAAGGAAATGGCAGCCAGGGGTGGAGGCTCAGCGAATTTGCTGGTTTTTCAAAAATGAGTCAAGTGTAAGTCATTGTGTCCCTTGTGCCAGTGTGCTGCAATGTGGCAAGAAGGAGAATCTTAGACAGGCTTGAGACACTGACCAAGAGTCTGCTTATGTGTCTCTATGTGGGGTAGGAAATCATTCCAATCTTTCAAATCTTTCCAAAGAGACATCACTGGCATGTGCAGAAGTGCTTATGTTTGTTTTTGCAGGAGCATGAATTCTAATCCAGCCCTGGAGGTGGGGGGTACAAACTTTTGTCCCAGCCATAGTTCTCTTTCTGTCTCTCTCTCTCTCTCTCTCTCTCTCTCTTGCACTCTCTTTACCTCTCATATCTCCTGTACTCATATCTGACATACAATCCAACTTCTGGAGGGTGTAAATAGCACGGCGAGAATTTCATAACGTGATAAAGATACACAAGTGTCCAGTCTACGGTGAGGTCATGATGGAGGAATCCATTGGCAAGCTCATGTAAGCCATCAGGAGAGAGGTGTCAAAGCTATTTATTCAGCGGTTGACAGTGGCGAGAAATGAGTATGTGGCGCGAGACCAGAGAGGCTTCAGAGTGCCTGATGTAGTAGACAGGTGTCCTCTTTTTTAAGTAGAATGGTATCTCACTGGACATCAGAAGCATCGCAAATATGAGACTTTCTGTCAGCATTGTTATCTTTGATCTCATGGTTAAAATCTATTATTCAGTAACTACTACAAATTATTCAGTAACTACAGTGAAACTAATGAAAGCTATTTAGTTAAAAGAGAGAGGAATGGAAGTCTGGACACTACAACGTTAGTATTTTTTAACCTTTCCCTGTACGTTCTGCATTTTCTACCCAAAATCACTCACACTCACTGGTGTGCTGTTATAGGAAAATAATCAACATAGGAATGGCGTGATGCAAAGCAGAGTTACTGTTAACACCTTGAAGTTGATTATTTTCCTATAACAGCACATCCTGAAGTGTTTTATTACTCTTATACCCAGCAATTTCCCAACAATTACCATTTTATTTATTGAAGAATGACACATTTTTTGTCCACTTATAGTTACATTTAACGTTGTGGATCATCTGTGAAACATGTTTTTTCCTCCAGTCACTTACATTATAGCAACTACAAAGTTATTCTGTCACCAGCCTCTGTTTTTCTCTCCCTTAAAGCTTATGTAGTTGCTTGTAGTTCTGTGTTGTTCTGTGTTTGTCTTATGTAGCACCTTGGTCCTGGAGAAACGTTGTTTCGTTTCACTGTGTACTTGCATATGGCTGAAATGACAGTAAACTCCACTTGAACTTGAACTTGAACTTGAAATAAAGTTAATAAAAATGCTACCGAGAAACTTCAGAAAACGTAAAGTTACAGCTTTACCTAGATCTGTTACAAAGTGGTGACACTGGAGACTCCTTTCAAAAATGCTAAATAAATGTCAATATCTGATCACTAGCAATAGATTTGCTAACTAAGATGTTTAGCGAAATAATGAGCATAAGTTTACAATAAGGATTTGTGCGCAAAACTCAAAAACAGCTAGCACTTTTAAAACCGAAGAATGTTACGTCTGGTGGTTGTAGTATCAAAACTAAACAAAACAAAACAAAACAAACAAAAAAAAAAACTACACATTTCACTATTGAATTTCGGGACTAGTGGAAATTTTTATTTTAACATTCATTAGCTGTTATTAGCTGCTTAGCTTGAACTCCCTGCATGAACAGATGCATATATACTACATTAGAGTATGTTTTTGCTTTTGAACAGAGGTGCAGGAGGTAGTGTTGATGTCTCACAGCTCAATGGATTCGAACCTGTTACTGTGTGTATTGAGTTTTGCATATTCTCTACATCACAGTGTGGGTTTCCGCTGGGTTTTCCAGTTTTTCTTCTACTTTCAAAAAAAAAAAAAGGTGGGCTGGTTGCTCAAAAATGTGAATGTGTGTGTGTGTGTGTGTGTGTGTGTGAGTGGATGATTGTATGAGGCGCAATTCAGAGTGTTGAAGACTTCCATATCCCAGTCTTCCTGGAATTGGCTCCGGATCTACCATGACCCCGATCAGGATAATACAGTTAGTGAGGATGAAAAAAGATTTTGTTAAAGTTACAATTAAACTAACTGTAATTACTCAGACTAGGATGATTTATAGGCTAATGTGTCTGGAATTGACTGCAGAGATGATCGTATAAAGGATGTCTAGGACTGAAACATAAGTTAAATAAAATAACAAATTTTCCCACTGAGGTGGCCTTAGTATAAGAGCCTAATACTGTGGAAATAAAGGATCTGATGGAGAAAACTCCACTTCACCTTGTGGTGTTCTTTATCTAGGCTATTTTCTGAGATTTCATACTGAAGGACCTTATCGTCTCCTTGAGCATTCTGTGTTGTAAATAGTGAAAGTGGATCGCACAGTGACCTGACAGGAATCTTTTTGTTGCCAGAGTCGGCAGCTCATTAATCATTCAGAGCAGAGATACACACCCTGTTTAACAGACATACAGGTAGTACATTGCCAACATCTCATCCCACTGACTCAAATCAGCTGTAGCACGTCATCCGCATAGAAGACACACACCTCATACCTCATACTCCTCTCACACAAACACACACACACACACACACACACAGTGCTAGATCAAAGAGCCTCAGGATAACGTACTGATGAGATTTCCAACTGTTAGAGCGTGTACGTCCAGTGTGGAGTGGAAATGCTCCATTGTTAAAAATGGAAAAGGAAACACCTTGCACAGCAACAAACAACAGCCGTCACCACAGGGCTTTCAGTAAGGCAGGTTCTTACCGGCACACATTAAAAATTACTCAACTGAGTCATCTTGCACAACCCAAAGGTTACAGTTAGCGGGATTGAAGGGGAGGCGGTCTCACCTCAAGTGTCTTTACAACTTCCTTTGATGAAATCTTTTCAATGGCCTACTGTGCACCATAAGGAGTTAGACAGCTGTGAATGAGATATTACACACTACCGGACTGGTTAAAACTTAAACACTAACTAATGAGCCAAAAACCCACATGTGCCCCCGAACACTTACATCTTTAAGCCAGATGTGTGTTTTTGTCACCAGGTTGAAAGGTATAGTGCAACGCACTGGCTGTAGGAGCTAAATTCACAAAGGCTGTTGGCCATATGGCTAATAGTTGCCTACACACAACCCACGGAGTGTGGTGAAGAGAACATTCAACGAGAAAAAAAAAGCTTAAAAGCATAAACAGGATGTAAAACAGAAAGCAGAATGAACCCTGTGGTTCTGGCCGGGAGCAAGTATAAGGGTGAACTTTAGGGCAGACTGATGATACATACAAGAGGAAATTACTGAAAAATAGTTGGGATAATATTCAAGCAAAATATCTTGAATGTGGTGCAATTGATTTCTTTATTTAAAATTCTTAATTTTTAAAAATGTATTCCTTCATTCACCTTAACTAAGTGCTTTATCCTGGTCAGGGTCATGTGGATCTGGAGCACATCCCAGGAAACCAGGGTGTGATGGACCTGGATGGGTTGCCAGTCCATCGCAGAGTATTTACACACACATTTACACTAGAGATCCTTATATTTGTTTTATTGTAATCTCATAATCAGAAATGACAGATAAATCTGACTATATTTGAGACATTGAATATAATGTCCATAAACCCAAATAAAATTGATGTTTAAATTCTTTTAAGTGTTAATATGTTGGCCTTGAACAAAGAACTGAGACTCAGGATATGCCCTTGTGGAATGCTGGTGTGCCCTTCCTCCTCTCTCCATTAGGAAAGGATCAAGCCATGCCCAAGCGTGGCCAAATAAAGGGTTAAAAGGAGTGGAAATGATCTCTCTAGTGTGTGGGCGTCACACAGCTGAATGGCATTGTATCACAATGAGGAGCAGATTCAGTAGCCTGTCATGAAGGCCTCTACAGACGCTCTTTTATCTTACCTTTCATCTCACATTTTTCCTCACTTTGTAAAATTACAGGCAAGGAAGTGGTTTAATGAAGGAGAACATGAAGTTGGACAACTTATGGCCAACACATTTTTAACTCTTGATAATGGTGGAAGGAATGTCAAATCTGATTTTTGCAAAAACACTGATTTTACTTTGACTTGCCATTACTCATATGTCTTTGTTCAGTGCTCAGTGACGTAAAGCAAACCTGAATAAATCAAGCCAGTTGCTTTCTGTCTGAACTTCACATAAACTAATTAGACGTTATGGTGTGCATGTGTGAATTCTGGCTGTGTGTGGAAAAGGAAAAGAAAGCCACGTCAGGATAAAGGTGCACTCTGAATGATAAAGAAGTGAAAAAGCAGGAGACAAATATTATTCTGTAAGGACATATTCATCTTATCATTACTTGTTTTTTTTCCAAAAAACTGGGAAATGCCGCTCAGCTGCTTACATGTGGAAGTGAGTCACTGAGCCCGTCTGATCTGAAACAGTCTGAGAGTTGGATGGTTAATGGCAGATTAATTTGTCCTGGAACCTGATCCGGTACCTCTCAGATTTGTAGTGCCTCTGCATTACAGCAATCAGGCACCTTTGTACATTTTAATAACAAAAATAATATAATAATAATAAATAATTTGAATGAATGTTCGTTCTTTGTGTCCCTTCCATTCTGAAATTACAATCAGCTCATTTCCTTGATGACCAATTAGTGACTAGTGATCACAGGGTACTCATGTTATTGGTCATGTGTGATCAAGCATCATATAAATGGCGACAAACAACAGCTGACTTTGTAGTTGTCATTTCTTAAAGAATTATGCAAAAACAAAGGTAAAGTAAGATGTTATGGCGTCATTTCTCTTTCTGAATCTTCTTGGCGCATTGGTCATGAAATTCATCCCTGTGTTGTTGCATGTTTTTGGATTTTAAGGCAGGAGAATGTAAAGAACATGAAAGTGCTATGCTGATTTTGCATAATTCAGCAGGCTAACATAGACTTTTTTTTTCATTTATATCGGTATTCTTGTTGTTATATTCGTATTATCTTGCTTAAAGTGTATAATGCCAAGCATTCTGAACAAAATGTTCATTGTGAGGTTGAGTGCTGTACGTCATTCCTACGCTGTTAGCCCTACACTACACTCAACAGTATTACAGTATTATTATATGTGTCTATGCATTCCAGGACCTCTTCCTTCCCTGCCCACTTCCTGGATCATCTCTCGCTCGGTGTTCCGGTACCTCGTTTTACAAATGAAGCACTGGTGGTAACAGATTATATAAAATCAGATAATTCTTGTAATCTGTAACAAACTCTCGTAATCAGAATAGGATCTGACTGAGAATTATATTAATTCTAAACAGTATTCGAAATTACTGTTTTGACGTGAGCTATTTATTCCCAATTTGCTGACTGTGCCTATACTAGATAACGTTATCTGCATGTACTTGCTATAGATTTACTAATTGCTAATAAAAAAATGACTATGGGACTGTTCACTGAATGTACAGTTTGCTAGCTGAACCTAGTACACAAAAACACACAATGCAAGTTACATAACCCCCTTTAGGAAATAAGCGCGTTTGTCTATATGGAGAACCCATATGAACCCTGGAAGGATTATTTTTCCTAAAAGTCTATACTACACACTCTCACCTAGAGTCTCACCTAGCACTCTAAAAGCTTCTTCGATTTGTCCCACTGCGAGAACCATTAAAAGTTTTCCTTAGAATGCTACAATAGAGGTTTTCCCTTTCATAAAAAGTCCAAGTGGAACTCTTTCAGAAAGCTAACATCATCAATAAGGAGTGGAATGTAATGAACTACATGTACTCACACTACAGTACTTGACTACGTGGTTCGCTGTAACGGTACTTTTTGAGTATAACTTACCTACAGTATTTTTACTTTTCATTGAGTTTTCTTTCATTCATTAAATATTGAATGTCGCTCCATTTATTTTTGATTACTATTGCGGAGAAAAAAAAATAATAATGCATTCGATCCCAGAAGAACATAAGCCAATTAGAAGACAAATTTTTAATAATAATTAATAATTCAATTTTGAGACCCAATCAAAAAAGAAAGCAGTTTCCTGCTGTACACTTCAGGCGTCGAATGCTTAGCAGCAATATCTGAGACAGTGGAGACAAATGTGCATTCCGGGCCCAATAAACAGCGTGATAATGATCTGCAAATTACACAAGCCACAAAGCGTAGAGATATCAGCATTTCACAGCTCAGCTTTCTACAGAAACACTTACAAGTGAGCCATTAGCTAGCTGAGTGAGCTAGATCAGCTAGCCAGGTCTTTTGATATTTTACAGTATGAATGCTCCATGTTAAACTTTAAATGTCACTTCGAAACACAGGTAATGTGTAAACAGCGTCTTTAGATAGATAACTGCGTACTGTAGCTAGAAATGTATGAACTAACATGAACAAGCTACTTAGCCAGCTACTAAAACCCAAACAGCATTTTGGCTAAGTTAACTAGCCAGCTAACATTACCTTTCTTTCTATACTGTTGATAATGGAGGTAGCGTTCTCTTCAGCGTAGCTCACATGGTTAATTAACTAATTGGCTAATTAGTTGTGTCAAATGTAGACATGTAAAAAACTAATTTGCAAATGAATTACTCAAGTAGTTTTTCACCAGATGACTTATTTACTTTTACTTGAGTAAATTACTGATCATTAACCATGTAAAGAACCTTTGAGGAACCCTGAGGAGATAAACAAACGTATAAACCAATAGGAAGAAACAGAAGTTCAAGAAGTCAGGTTTAGTTTTTTATCAGGCTTTTTAATTCACATTTTTCATTTTTTTTTAACACTGTGAAAGCTTTCCTGGCTGAATAAAACTGCTGTAAAACTTTTTTATGTTGTTTCATTATGTTTTCTCAATAAGCAAAAAACTATAGATATTTGAAAGTTGGATGTGAAGCTAAAAAACATGTTCATGAATGTATTTAATACTGTAATGGAGGGAGAAATGGTTAAATTACTAGTTGTTGAATTGTTCAACAAGCAAAATGCTGCTTTTTTGTTTGTTGTTTTGCCATATTAGAGTCTTCTTTTGTAATATTTTTGAAATTTTAATAAATACAGTATTAAATATATAATATATATTTATATATATGACACATTTCAAACACATGGACAGTAAAATCAGAGCCTCTAAAGTTTGGTACAAATAAATATTTAAATAAATAAATAAACACTAGGGTCTCAAAAACAAATGTACATAAACATAAATTTTTTACAGGTAAAAATACGTCATTTCAGGGCCACGTCTCTTTATCAGTCAATGTCTGAACCCACAGTACGCAGATATTTGCGTCCAAAACATGCCTTGTGTCTCAGTCCTTCTTCTTCACACTGCAGCTCCACGGGGCCAAGCACCGAACTCTGGTTATATCTTGCTGAACATCCTGATGAGTTCCAATCCCAGAGATTTAAACTGGAACACTTGTGGCGTCACGACTCAGACAACATCCGTAATGCTCTCTCTCTCTTTCTCTCTCTCTCTCTCTCCCTCTCTCTCTCTCTTTTTCTCTCTCTCCACTCTTTCTCTCTCTCTCTCTCTCTCTCTCTCTTTCTCCTCTCTCTCTTGGCCTTCATCTTGTCTATTTTATTTTGAGGTAGAATTTCACGGACTTCACAGTCACTCTGAAATAAAACAGACATCCAAGAGATCAAATGTCACACATGGAACTAAAAACGCAGCCTAACTGTGACCTCATATAGTCTGGGGATAATGTGCACACATTTTTTGGATGGTGTGTGTGTGATGGCTTACCGCGAGCTCCTGTGATTTAGCGGTGTGTAGACGTGCCGAGCTTAATCTTCTCCTCGTTTTCTACATCATATGTGTCTCGTTTGTGAAACCTGTCAATCACAAGAGCCATTAGGTTTCCTTTTATACTACAAATACATAAATCGCTGATATGACTTTAGGTGCATCAATAACTAACCTGAGAGCCAAGAGGAGGCCAATGATGGTTAGACAGAGCGATGATAGAACAACAGCCACGACGGCAAGGGCTGTTGTCCGACTGTAGCCTTCTTCATGTGTTAGTACAGGTAATGAGAAAAAGTGACACCTCTCTCCTGAGTAACCTGGATTGCATCTGCAAAATAAAACATCATTTGTATTTAAATCGCAGGGTTTGGGCAAAAATGGTGAAACTCATCAGAACGTAAAAAACAGATTGGTGGATTAATTAGACTTACATGCATGAGGGGCCGATCTTTCTCAGATACTGGCACGTTCCATGGATGCAATAATCCTTATATTTCTTCAGGCAAGGATTCCTTTTCTTCCCTTTCCCCTTTCCCTTTCCTTTCTTTTCTCCTTTTCCTCTCCTCTCGTTCTCTTCACCTTCGCGCCTCTCTGCATTCAGCACTGTGGTTGGGTCTTTAGGTTTGCTCGAAAATGCGACTGCAGAAGAACAGTGACAGCATAAATTTACTTCTCTTTTGAAAAATGTTCACAATAAGTAACAATAAACTTTAATTCTTTTTTCTTCATTTGGAGACAAAATCTTGAAGGGATTCAAAAATCAGACAAAGAATAAAAGATAAATGTTTAAAAAGCAAAAGTTGTATAATTCATTTATAATGAGTATTTTTCACATCACAGTCACTTCTGAATTACCTTGAGGCATCTCAAAATCCCCTGACAGCTCGTATTCATATTGTTCATCATCATAGTAATATTCTGCCTCCTCTTCCCCTTGTCGGTGGTCCTCGTGCTTGCTGTCTTCTGTGGGCCTTTTGTCATTCAGAGCCTCAGATGTGCGCAGCAGGTGAATCACAGTTGTTTGTGCAGGCTTCTCCGACTCGTACCTGTCTATAGACGCGCCGCTCGCCAGAGTGAAAATAACTAAAAAAGTAAAAAAGACAAGAGTTTGTTTCAGGTTAATTGTTCACTTCAGTGTTTATTTGCCCCCTAACCTCAAGACTAGCTCCTGGATATGGAAGTAGGTGCTAGTATTTCTGAGCTTTGCAACAGCGAAAGCAGTGTGCAGTTTCCCCTATTTAGCTGTTAGAGGGAATACGTCCAACTTATGTGGTAGCTAATATGAAAACAAGCTATTCTTTCCCTAAAATAGGTCACACACTCTACACCCCTAGAGGGTGCTGGGGCAGATTTACAAAACTCACATGCACAGACACTGATCTAATGCATGAACACACAGGTCAAAAATAAATATATCACATTACATTACATAAAGATTATTCTTAAATGGGCTGGTGACCAACTGAACCACAGTGTTGCCCTCCAAGAAAAGATTCTTAGACATGCTGGAACAGGTAAAATGTCCTGTCCCAGTAACTCAGTGTTATGGGAACTCAGTGAAAAACGGTTATCACTTTCATTTCATGCACAGTACATCATGTGTACACACAAGGTAAAAGGCGTGAGGCTGCTTTCCACAGAATCACAGAAGGCTGAATGAAGCCTGGAATTACTTACCGAGCACATGGGCAAGAACGGCCAGCACACACAGCTTCATAGTTTCCAACTCAGATATAACAGGAAGAGAAGCAGTAAAAGAAAAAATCCAAGAAAAGTTCAGGCTTGTTTCGAGTATTCCACAGAGTTCCGAGTTTAATCCGTGGACGTGTGGCGGCCCGTGGCTGAGCTCTGACAGAGGAACGAGACAGAAATCAGTGCTGGTGGAGAGTGAGCATTTAAATAGAGCTGAAGGCAAAGAGGAGGAGTCTACGCCTGCTCTACTCTGTACCGTAACACTCTCTCTCTCTCTCTCTCTTTCCTTCCTCTCACACTTCATTTTTTTCACAACGTGCCATCACAGAAGGTTTTTATTGGTATAGCCTACAGTAATTTTAACTTGCACAGATTTTTGTTCTCTAAAGGAACCATCAGGGGAACCCTCACCGGTCACGAAAATTTTTGAGAAACATTTTGGGAAGGTTTTGACAAACATTTAACTATTTTTAAAAAAACTATCTCGATGTAGAACCCTGCAACAGAGAGGGATCCAAAGAGAACCTTTAATTATCCTTCAGAGCTTTATGTAGAAACTTTCAATAGAGACGGCTCCATATACAACCTCTTTGCAAACTATACATTATACAGAGAAGCTACCTAAAGGGTTCTATGTAGAACCCTGCACTATAAAGGGTTTCAAATAGAACCGTGTAGAGAAGAGACAAATGTTTAACTATCCAAAGAACCTACCTTAAGGGGTCTACGTAAACCCTAAGAATCTCATCAGGAAGAGATTAACCTTTACCTATTCAACCATCCTACCTTAAAGATTTTATGTAGAGCCCTGCAACAGAGAGGGTTCCATACACAACCTCTTAGGGAAATATTCACTATTCAGAGAACTTATTTTAAGGGTTCTACCTTGAACCCTGCACCATAAAGGGTTAAAAATAGAACCATGTAGGGTATGTTTAACTAGCCAAAGAACCTGCCTTAAGGGCTCTATGTAGACCCCTTCAGGAAGAGACTGTCCAACCACCTACCTTAAAGCTTCTGTGTAGAACCCTGCAACAGAGAGGGTTCCCTGTAGAACCTCTTTGGGAAGAGACAAAGAATCCACTCTATGGGTCCCTTGTAGAACCCTGCAACAGAGAAAAGAGAACCTTTAATTATCCAAAGATCATACCTTCAGGGTTACAACCTCTTTTGGGAAGAGCCTTTAACTATTTTACCTTTCAAAGAACCCTACAACATAACGGGTTCCAAATAGAACCACTTAGGGAAGAGATAAAACTTTAACTTTCCAAAGAATCTACCTTCAGGATTCTACATAGACTCCTATAATCTCTTTGCAACACGACAGCCCTATCTAAAAAAAGATGCCTTGAAGTTTCTATGTACAACCCTGCACCATACAGGGTTCCACATAGAACCTTGTTGCAGGGTTCTACACAGAACTTTTAAAGTGGGTCCTTTTTGGATAGATTATTTGAACAGTTAAAGGCTCATCTCCTTGCAACAGAAAGGGAAAGGGAACTTCTTTGGGTAGAGACGGTTACAACAAGAATCACTTAGGGATGAGACAAACTTTATCTATCCAAAGAAGCTGTATTTAGGGTTCTGTGTAGACCTGTAGAACCTTTTTGTGAAGAGAGAAACCTTTAACTATTCAAAGAGCCCTTGAGGAAACGTTTTAAGCACATTACACAAGAGTTTCACAGATATTGCACAGATTTTATTTATCTGTTTGTTCCTTTGTTTGGTTCTTTACAAATGAATGACTGAATGAAGATCTAATTTAATGACACTTACAAAAAACTTATAAACTTATAGCTGCTATAATGTAAGTGAAAACAGGAACGTTCCACTAACTGTCTTACTACAAATAGCTCAAAAGTATGACGTGTTGTTCAATAAATAAAAAATAAAACATTGGCAAATTGCTGTGGTATAAGAGGAATAAAACACTTCTGGACATTCGGTTATATGAAAATAATCAACTTCAGGATGGTAACAGTAACTCTGCTTCATCACACTACAGTACACCGTCGTTAATTTTTTCCATAACAGCACAACCTTTAATACTTATTTAATTAATAATCAAGTGCAATTTAATCAAGCGAGATGAATGTTGTTATTTGAAGGTAAGATATTAGTTTCTCTGAATGTTGTTGAAATTGCTGATGTGCTTTTATACACAGTACATAAAAAAATAGCCTACAAATTGTTTTATTGTGTAGAATCAAAAAGAACACTAGGTTACTGAGTTGAGTCCAACGCACCGATACTGCCACCTAGTGAAACATATATATATATATATACACACACACACACACAGTCTTCTCTGAAAGCATTGGAACAATGGCGCCAATTCTTTTGTTTTTGCTAAACACTGTGGGTTTCAAGGATAAAAAGATGTATATGAGACGATAGATCATAATTTTCATCTTTCATTTCCTAATATTTACATCCGGATGTGTTAAACAACTTAGGACATGACACCTTTTGTTTGAATCTACCCATTTTTCAAGCGATTAAAAATACTGGAACATGTCTCAACCGAACACAAGTATAATTTCAGATTAATGTTTGTGTCACATACGAATTTGGAGAAACACAAATTCGACTCAGATTGAACTAGTTCCACAACCCTAAAAATATTTTGTTGCTGATTTTCACTTGTTCTTTTTGTCTGATGCTTCTCATTGAAGTATGCAATGATCATCTACCAACATTTTTGGATTCCAGTTGCACTGCTACTGTATTTCCATCAATGGCAATGTCTTGAGACCTTTCACCAGGTTCAACACTGACTGCACCAAGATTTGCACAGAAGAAGTGTAAATGTGAATGCAGACAATAAATCTTTAGTGACATGTTTGACCTTGTGTTTTTGTCTGCTTGAAGCATTTTATCAACCAAGTGGACATTTTGGTTTGGTGCTCTATTGTGCCAAGAAATGTTTCAGAAGCATTCTTGAATGCCTTCCAACTTCCTCGCAGTTTTCACCGGCTCCGCTGGAAGTTCTTCAAACTGCCTGTCATTAATTATCTTTTTTTTTCTGTCACCCAAAAAAATTATCCTTCCTTTATCTTGGCATCAGTTATTTTCCAAAACATCCATCTCAAGTACTGAAATCCTTCACTTTCCTTGTTCATTGCTTTCGTTAAAAAAAATAATAAAATAAAATTAAAAATAATAATAATAATAATAATAATAATAATAATAATAATCAGCCTACGTTTTATATAAAGATGAGGCAAAAATATTGACAAGTGCTTTATGTGCCACAGTTTTTCTGTCCTGGAACCATATGAGACACTTTAGCACTTCTTATTCACTTCAATTCAAATTTATTTATATAGCTTTTAACAAGCTTTTTTTCTCTCTCTTTTTTGGACACTGTCACAAAGCAGCTTTACAGAATATAGATTCAGGTTTATCTCTAATGAGCAAGCCAGAACCTCCCTGAGAGGACATGAGGAAGAAGCCTTGAGAGGATCCCATCCTCATCTGGGTGACACTGGATAGTGCGATTAGGAGTCATTACTCATCCACAACTGTATACTACAGAGTCAGGCAGTGCTAGCTGTGTCGAAAAGATCATCAGTACAAGCACAAGCATAATTTTTTAATGTTCTATTCACAAATGAAACAATATGTGATAAAACAGGGGTGTATCCGTGCTGCATTCCTAGCACAGGTCATGTGATCTACATGCAGAGTCATGTCTGGACATGGCTGGAAAACATTTCTTTACTTGAATTGTGGGCAACATTGAAATTAAGACTTGAAAAAAACACAAAATAGGCAGTTTCAGAAGAAGAAAAAGGTACAGGAAAATTTCAATGTGGTTTTCGAGCTAAATAGCTAAAAAGCAAGATAGCAAACTATTTGTTGTCCAGTGAAGTGAACTTCATTCGTCTCTGAGTGAAAAATGAAGTTTAAGTTGATTATTTCTATTTATTTTGCATTTGTTTGATGTGTGACATGGAAAAAAACCCCAGATGCCTCCATGATAGTGTGTCTTCTGTGTGCTCTCCAAGAGCACGCAAAGCTAATAAAAATCTTTTTTAACTGCACTTTTACAGCTACAGGCCTGAGTGGCTACTGGTTCTGCTCTCCTATAGTGAACTTTAAACATTTATTCAACATTTTGGACTGAAATTGCAGCACAGCAACAACAGCGGACAATAGCGAGTAGCGTTGACAACAAGTTAGCAGGCTAATATTAGTTGTATGAGTGATATCATTAGCGTTGTTGATTACTTTCTCAATACAGCGATTAGTATGGTCAGTGTTATAGACTTAACCAAGTACTGTGTCTGTACACTATAAACTAGCATACAGACATGCTATAAACTAATTTAAAACTTTACACTGTTCACAGTGTGAGCGGCCATGTTGATTTGATGTCACTCCTTAAACGGGGAAGGAACTGGTAGTTGAGAAGACTACTCCAAGTTGATGAGTTGAAACTTCAAGCTGAGAGGGGTTATGGGTGTCTTTACTAGTTGTAAAGGCGTACTAGTTGTAATTGCGAGGCTTTCCACTAGATGTTGGAGTGTGGCTGTGGGGATTTGTGTTCATTCAGCTACAAGAGCATCAGTGAGGTCAGGCACTGATGTTGGGTTAGGAGGTCTGGGGTGCAGTCGGTGTTCCAGTTCATCTCAAAGGTGTTCTTCCACTCCAACCTTAACACACCATGTCTTCATGGAGCTCTTCGTCAGTGTGGAGTCTTTGGTTTCTTCCCACTTCCAGAAACATGCCATTAGGTGGCTTAGCTACACTAGATTGGATTTTTGTGTGAATGTGTGTGTGTGTGTGTGTGTGTGTCGTGTGATCCCATCCGCGGTGAATTCTCCCACTTTGCGCCCAGGATAAAGCGCTTACTGAAGGTGAATGAAGGAATGAAATATGTGATAAAATTGTAACGCAGCTAAATGTCTCCCCCTTGTGGTGCAAAACCGCAAGTAGTTAATAATAATAATAATAATAATAATAATAATAATAATAATAATACATTTTTGAACACTATATATATATATATATACAGTATAAAATATATATAAATATGTAATTATTATAAATATTAGAATTTCTTTATGACGCAGTGGCGATGGAATTATTTACGGAATTGTTACATTGTGACGTCACAGAAGCGGCGCCAAGAAAAACTACGGAACTTGAAGTTCAGATAAACAGATAAACTGCAGCTCGTGATAAAGTGATAAAGGTACATCTCTCTCTCTCTCTCTCTCTCTGCCTTCATCCTCTCTCTCTCTGCCTTCATCCTCTCTCTCTCTCTCTCTCTCTCTTTTTACCTTCATCTTCTCTCTCTTTCTGTCTCTCTCTCTCTCTCTCTCTCTTTCTCGGCCTTCATCTTCTCTCTCCCTCTCTCTCTCTCTCTCTATCTCTGCCTTCATCTTCTCTCTCTCTCTCTTTCTGTGTCTCTGTCTCTCTCTCTTTCTCGGCCTTCATCTTCTCTCTCTCCCTCTCCCTCTCTCTCTGTCTATCTCTCTCTCTCTCACACTCACACACACACACGCTTTTTCTGAAAAGCATGTGCAATTAATATTTTCTCTATAAGTTAAAAAAAAGCTCCTAATTCCTTTAAAAACACAAAAAGTGGCTCGGCATCAGTTCAGACTCTTTCACTGCAGCGGAGGCTCCAGAAATGTTTTACAGCTGAAAGTTCATTTATTCGTTTATATTCATTTATGTATTTATCTGAACCCAGACCAATCGCTGAACTGTCACATTTATAACCCAACAATGTAATTAAAGCAATGGTCTACATTTTTAGACCTATTTTAGCGTAGGCCATAGATACTGTACACTATGTGGTTAATTTTTTAATGAATCTTTTCATTATCCAGTCTGAATGTGTGTGTGTGTGTGTGTGTGTGTGAACACACTCATCCAACACTGTGTTCAGAACAATGCTAGACCTAGGCTGCACATGTACATGTGTTTTAGGGGAACACTGCAGAAACAGACTGGATTTTTCATTTTCATTTTGAGCTTTAAAACAGTGAGCTAGATCAGTGTTCACTTCATCAGTGGAAGTTAGTTAGATAGTAAGTTGGTTAGTTAGTTAGTTAGTTAGTTAATTAGTGTTAGATTTCAGTAACTGTGTTCCATTTTAAAAGTTCTTGTGTTTCTCTTGTCTTGTACAGATGATTAGACGTAGCCCTCGACTTGCCTTACGTGGACACATCCCACTTGATGGCCACGGAAATGCTGCAGGACAAAGGTGTGTGTGTGTGTGTGTGTGTGTGTGGTTAGAGTACATGTGTATTATCTTAGCACCAAAAATTTTTTTTTCACTGCCTGTCTATATCCTATATCTACTCTCTCTCTCTCTCTCTGTCTTTCTGTCTTTCATGATGTTCAGTAGGACCAGAATGAGGAACCAGCAAATGGGCGATGCTTCGAGTGCCTTTGAAGCTGATATTCGTGACATCAGCCACAGCAGCAGCATTGAATCTCTGATTCCTGACAAACGTAAGCTCCTCAAAGCGGACGCTGTTACACAACCGCTGTGACAGCGTGTGAGTGAGAGATCACGCACCAAACGAACACGGAAACATTTGCATCATTTCAATGTGTCTGAATTCGTACTTCTTATTCTTTTGTTGAATCATGTGAAATGCTTTTTCTTTCTAGTTTTAAATGTAAGGAATAAAACACTCAGGGGCATGCAGTTATAGGTAAATAATCAGTTATGGAATGGTGTGATGTGGCCTCCGTGAAGCTGAGTTACTGTTATCACCCCAAAGTTGATGAATTTCCTATAACAGCACCTCCTGAAGTGTTTTATTCCTGTTATTCCACAGCAATTCATCAGAGATACTTTTTTTCAATTTATTAATGTTTTTATGAATATGAAATGTCCCCAAAGTGATGGAAGTATATGATAATGTTGACTTTGTGCGGACGTTTTGCTGGTTTGGCTAGCTACTGTGTCTGGATTTGTGGTGGGGCTTGTGTGTGTGTGTGTGAGTGTGAGTGAGTGTGAGTGTGTGTGTAGTGAAAATGAGAAATTGTAAAACTGGAAAGAAACATTTGAATTTCATTTCTACTGCAGTTAACTAGAACTGATGGCAGTTACTAAGTGTCAATGTGATGGAAAGTTTTTAGCCTGTAGCGAACAAGCTACATTAGCAAGCTAACCCAACTGAATGCTAGCTAGCTAAATTACCTAGCTAGCTAGCTGTGTCACAAAAAAAGTGCTTTTAAATATCTGGTTGGGAAAACAGCAACAATCTGCATTTTTTCTAAACATTTCTTACAAATCGCAAGTCCTCTAAGTATACATTTTCTCATACGTACAGCACACCTAACATGATTGGCTAAAATTCTTATGAATACCTCTGAAAATGATATACTCATTGTTTAGTTATTTGTTTGTTTGTTTACTTGTTTAGCCTGTGCCATTGCGACGATGCTTCCTTGCCTCGCCAGTGTGTGTCACAGCATGAAGTCTGGAATCATGTGCCTTTATTTTCTATTTCTCAGCAGGTATGCTGTGTGTGTGTGTGTGAGATATTGATATTAATAACTGCCATTTCATCATGACTTGCGATGAAAATAATATCGTTGAAAATAAGGAGAATGCTTAGGAACCTGAGAAAATGTGGTGGCTATGTGGCCCCTCCTCCCGCAAGAAACGCAGGCTTAGTGACGAGGTTTAGCGAAAAAGGAAAGCTTTAAACAGCTAGTAAGTCTGATCCATTGCGTATTTATTCAACATGAAAATACTGTAAGTTACTACATTATTAATAACATTCCTCCATTCTAAAGGCTACATTGAAGCTCTGCTACAGGATCACTTTTCTCTTGTAGTTAGCTAGGACAAACTAATAACGATTTATTAGGAAAAAATGCTCCCATTTATTAAAAAACTATCACAGTCACAGTTTAGACAAGTTTAGTTTAGTGAAGTCCAAGTCTAGACACAAGAATGTCATAAAAATTGTGAGTGGGGTTTGGAGGATTGGACGTCACTTAACTGTAGTCCTTAGCTCTGCTTTTGACTTGTTATTATTCATTAAAATGTGTATTAGAAAGTACGTTAATCTTCATGACTCACTGTAGTGTGTGTGTGTGTGTGTATACTCTGCATGACCATGCTGTTCCTTCATCTCTCCTCAGACGCACTGTGTGTATGAAGACGATCGCCGTTCTGCTCCTGCTGCTTTTCGGTGAGTGTGTACATATATTCATCAACTGTTTGTCTTCCATCAGATACCAGCTTTATAAACACTTGATTGTCACTGCTGGGTTTAGAGCAGTCCGCTATCAGCAATATCCAGTGGTGCTAAAGAGAGGAACACAGTGTTATGTACTGTAGCTCACTTAGTGTGTTGGTGTTAATGCAAGGTGTGTGTGTGTTGTTCTTGTTGTTCAGGTGTGTGGTTCGGGTACAGACAAACACAGATGGAGGTAAGAGTTTAGTGAAGAGTTTAGTGTTTAGGGTGTAGGGTTGAATGTTTAGGGTGTAGGGTTTAGGGTGTAGTGTTTAGTGTTTGGGGTGTAGGTTTAGTGTTTAGGGTGTAGGTTTAGTGTTTAGGGTGTGGGTTTAGGGTGTAGGTTTAGTGTTTAGGGTGTAGGGTTTAGTGTTTAGGGTGTAGGTTTAGGGTGTAGGTTTAGTGTTTAG